>CM062808.1:330375802-330710801 GCA_031772625.1 Pinus tabuliformis
ATTGAGAGGTTTGTGGTATTCAAATAGGAGAAACAGGAAAAGCTGCATAAACGAGCTTTATTGAGAGGTTGAAGTTCACTAGCACCCAGGGCAAATCCTCTTACAGAGCTTTATTAAGAGACTTGTGGCATTCAAATAGGAGAAACAGGAAAAGCTGCATAAACGAGCTTTATTGAGAGGTTGAAGTTCACTAGCACGCAGGGCAAATCCTCTTACAGAGCTTTATTGAGAGGTTTGTGGCATTCAAATAGGAGAAACAGGAAAAGCTGCATAAACGAGCTTTATTGAGAGGTTGAAGTTCACTAGCACTCAGGGCAAATCCTCTTACAGAGCTTTATTGAGGGGTTTGTGGCATTCAAATAGGAGAAACAGGAAAAGCTGCATAAACGAGCTTTATTGAGAGGTTGAAGTTCACTAGCACTCTGGGCAAATCCTCTTACAGAGCTTTATTGAGAGGTTTGTGGCATTCAAATAGGAGCTTTATTGAGAGGTTTGTGACATTCAAATAGGAGAAACAGGAAAAGCTGCACAAACGAGCTTTATTGAGAGGTTGAAGTTCACTAGCACTCAGGGCAAATCCTCTTACAGAGCTTTATTGAGAGGTTTGTGGCATTCAAATAGGAGAAACAGGAAAAGCAGCATAAACGAACTTTATTGAGAGGTTGAAGTTCACTAGCACTCAGGGCAAATCCTCTTACAGAGCTTTATTGATTGTTTTGTGGCATTCAAATAGGAGAAACAGGAAAAGCTGCATAAACGAACGAACGGGGATTTGGAAAAAGAAACAGAACCAAAGATCAAATCTATTGATAGAATTCTATATAGAGGGTTTTCGGTAGTCAATTAAGAGAAACAAGAATTTCCTACAGAGATTTGGAAAAATAAATAAAACTAAAGATCAATGGTTTCAGGTTAGTAAACCACTGTTTCAACTGAATAAATGTCTAAAATCACCATATCTGCCCATACCCAAAAACCCTCACATAAATATACTAATTCAATTAAAAGAAACTGAAACTCTGATACTTTTTAAATAGATAAATAAATAAAAAATGATTCGATTAAAAGATAATGAAAATTCAGATGCTTCTTCAAATTTCAGCTAGAGGCATTCAAATAGGAGAAACAGGAATCTCAGCTGCATAAACGAACGGGGATTTGGAAAAGGAAACAAAACCAGAGATCAAATCTACTGATAGAATTCTATATAGAGGGTTTTCGGTAGTCAATTAAGAGAAACAATAATTTCCGCTACGGGATTTGGAAAAATAAATAGAACCAAAGATTAATGGTTTCAGGTTAAGAAACCACTGCTTCAACTGAATAAATGTCTAAAATCACCATATCTGTCCATACCCAAAAACCCTCAAGTAAATATACTGATTCAAGTAAAAGAAACTGAAACTCAGATACTTCTTTAAATACATAAATAAATAAATAATGATTCGATTAAAAGAAAATGAAAATTCAGATGCTTCTTCAAATTTCAGTTAGAGACATGATAAAATATACTAAACAAATTCTGATTCTGATAAATCTTTGCCCCTCATCATGCAGTAATTGGAGTCCATAATGTACCAGAGACATAACCTCAGGACCTGGGGAGTTGCAAGATCATAAGTCAAATTCAATAATTCAGTCTAACAAATATAACCTAAACGGCCTCATGAGTAGCGAGACTGAAAGTACGACGAGAGACAATTTCCAAACATTTCCCGCGCTCCTGCATCTAGATAAATATCCCTACCCTAATCTGTAGAAACGGATTTTATTTTATTTGGGAACGTAGATGACCCGGTTTCTTGAATTTCAAAACATCGAACTCAACTATTTTTTAACTTCTGGCTTGTCCAGAGAGCCTGTGAATCTCTTTGGAATCTAATGATTTAGAAAGGAATCACACAATAAACTTAAACCTGACTTATTAATTGATTTCAGGAAGAATCCACATCATTATACCTCATATTTATTCTTCTTCCTCTAAATTCACTTAACTAAAACATTAAAAGAGCTGCTGGTTTTTCGAAGTTCAACAAAAATTCCAAATCTAATGAACTCATTTAACCAGAAATTTAAAAGAGTCGCTGCTTTATTGAAGTTCAAAAAAAATTCTAAATCTAATAGGCAAGTGATAACTGCAGTACAATCAAGTCTCTGGAAGGTACCTGAAAAATATATTGTTTCAGAGCAGCAGCAGTGTTCACCCGATCCTTTGCACACGAAGCTCTCCACACTGAATACTTCGCAAAGATGCTGAAAGCAAGAAATGAACAAACAGAGCACGGTGACAATTTTGAAAATAATTAGTGAATTATTGTTCATACAGAAATCAATTGTTGTTCACAGATAAATCAAATCGGCAAACACCATAGTACCTTGCAAATCTGGCTATGTAGTATTATTAACTCAGCGCTTTGCACCTAGTGCTCTGCCCTTCTGGAATCAAGAAATCAAAATCAAACAAATAAAGAACTAAGAAACATCTAGAAATAACAAATGAATTAATGAAATCAAAACCAGAAAAAACTAAAGCGCGGATCTCCCTCACCTTATCCATCCTTGAATGGAGATTGCGTTGGCTAATTTGTTTCACCGAAATATTTCCTCTTATGTTTTGCTCTGGCTCGCATAAAGAACAACAACAAAAAGACAGAACAAACAACATATAAAAACAACCAGAACAACAACAAAAAGACAGCACAAACATATAAGAAATCCGCATACTCAACGAAGAACATACACAGTCAAAAACAAAGAGAGCGCTCCACATATTCAATCATAACACACCACACCAGTGTACCACCGCATGGGAGGAGATCAGAGAAAAGCAGAGGAAGCATAATAAACGTTTTTGAACTGGATCGTAACATATATATAGACCGTGCCATGCCATCTTTTTCCTCTCGATTTTATCTTGATACAACGGTCGTGTTCTATGAATTCTGGACCATCAAGATTAGATTCTTGAAATTTGACAGGAAAAACCGATTCCAGGTCATCATGATTGCTAGTCATCGTTATTAAGTTTCTTAAAATTTAGTTTCTAAAAATAGCAATTATATGGAAAAATCGATTCCAGGTCATCACGATTGCTGGTCATTGTTATTAAGTTTCTAAAAAAGCAATTATAAAAAGCTAGATCGTTTTCAAGATGTTAAAGTCTCAAGTTATTATATCAATGATAATATTAGAATCTCAGGTGAGATTCAAACTTTAGTTATAGAATTTCTTTTTATATTTTGAATAATATTCATTATATACTTCTTTTATTACATTATATTTTTTAATATAAAATATTTTTGTTTTTAATTTTTAATATATTTAAAAAATTTTAATTTATTATATTAATAGTAAGATTATAATTTTTTAATTTATTTTTAATAAAATTTCAAATTTTAATTATTAGCATAGATTTATTTTAATTCAGGATATAAAGTTCTAAGAGATCAAATTTCTCATAATGTATTTTTTTTACTGTAAAATTTGAAGAAAAATTTACACGATTTGATTTTGCTCTGTTTTTGGTAGATTTGGAATCAAAATGTTGGTTTTGACCAAAATACTAATAAAATGTTTTCATTGTAAAATTAAAAAAAATCACTCTTTATACTAACTTAGATCCATTTTAATTCGAGATCTACCAAAAATTGAAAGATCATATATCTTGAGATGCAAAAAATTAATATAAATTTAATATAATTAATTTAATTTTCATTAATATAATTTAAATCTCTTAATAAACTTAAATATTAATTTATTTTAACTTAAATCCATCTTAATTAGAGATTTACCAAAACTTGAAATATCATATATCTAGAGATGCAAAAAATTAATATAAATTTAACATAATTAATTTAATTTTCATTAATATAATTTAAAATCTCTTAATAAACTTAAATATTAATTTATTTTTTATGTAAAAAAATATTCTTAAGTAATATTAATTTGAAATAATAAAATAACAAAAATATAACCAAGGTGAACGAAAACATTCACATGAAGACTATAAATGTCAGTTTCAATCATTTGAGACAACATTTTACTTTTTTGTGCAAGACGTACTGTGGCAACAACGGGAATTTAATAAAATATTTTGAAAGTTCAAATTTATATTTATTTTACCCATTAAACAAAAGTTAAAACAGAATAAACTGGATAAATGGAATGGCCCTTATTAATTTTCTCAAAAAAGCTGAGAAAGGAGGTTCATAATTATCGAAAACTAGATAGCTAGATCGCTTTAAGATGTTTATGTTAAAGTCTCATGTCATTATCAATAAAAAGCTAGATCATTTTCAAGATGTTAAAGTGTCAAGTCATTATATCAATAAAAAGCTACATTATATCAATAAAAAGCTACGTTATCAAAATGTTAAAGGGTATAATGATAATATTATAATCCCTCTCTCTTTGATTTTTTATGATAATATAACTTTGGATTTGATAAATTACATTAACTTATTTTATCTTTCTAGTCTTAGTCCATCTTACTACTCCCCAGTGATATTTAGCCGTTATAGCCTTTGCCTCATCTTGAATTATAGTCGTTGGAGGTCTGCTCTGTCTATTTAATATGCATAGCTTGATCTGCTTCTCGACTTGTCCAGACGATGAACCACACTGATTCGTTCGAAACACGTAGACAAATGAAATACCATGTGATTTATGTCGAAAAATCTATCATAAACTTGATATGAATAACGGAAGCCTCAATTCAACAATATTATAATCTCATCGAACTTTTGTTATAGAGGTTATTTATTTTTATTTTGAATATATATATAATAAATATTATATATTTTTTAATATATTTTTTTTAATTTATTATATTAATAGTAAGATTTTCAGAATTTCAATGTTTTATTATAAATTATTTTTAATATTTAGAATTATATATTTATATTTATTGTATATTTATTATGTTATATTTGTATTGAATATGGAGACATGGTAAGAAAGTTGGAAGTGTCTAGGTAATGTTAATTTTTTATTGTTTTAGGTTTTAATAATCATTTATACATTTTTTTTCAATAACAAACATTTTATCCAATAATTTCAATCTTCAAGCAATTCTAGATAGAACAGTAAATCAAAATGCATAAACAATCTAGATAGAACCGTAAATCAAAATGCACACTAGACAGGAACTATAGAGACATAAAATTTGGTCAAAGACCAGGGGAAAACCCCACAAGGGGGAAAACCCTTTCCAAATTCTTCTTCTATTAGATTGTCATCAAATGTTCAACAAAGAGATACATAATCCAAGTACATCAACAATGAGTCAAAGGTCAAAGCCTTGACTATCCAAACCAACCATCCAATACCCAATCAAAGATGAGCCCAAAAGTCAAATTTGCAATTTTTGATCAATCAACAACACTTAACTCTACCCTAACTAGTTAACAGTCAACAATCAAATTCTTGGTCAAGGCAACAAAGAATTCAACCTCCTTAGCTCAGTCAAAACAATCAACAAATTTTGCCCACAAATTTTGTCAAAGTCAAAGTTTGACCTATGAAAACCCTAGCTCAGAATTTTGGTCAACACTAGTCAAAGAGGCACAGAAAATCTCAATCAAAGCAACAGGGCCTCCTAAATAGTCCAAGAATTCAGTCAAACCAAGTCAAAGCTAGTCAAAACAGCACCAAACATAAAGTCAACATCGGTAAACACAAACGCCCTCTCTCTCCTTCACACATGTGAGCTTGGACCTGCAATTTCAGAAGCATTCGAACCAATCAAGAGAAGAAATGATGATGCGATGATGCCTCCAAGTGATGTGACATGACGCGAATTTATATGTGGTTAGTGAGGTCGAATTTCCTTGTCGAGGCCGACTTGTACTTTTGTGATGATGTGGTTCCATATTAAAAATAATAATTTTCCTTGTGCAAATTATATTCTTCCAAGGGTTAGTAGTGTCTTCTTAAGTTGAGGATGGTTTCCTAAAGGAGGGAATTTCTCTCTGAGCTGCCAAATTTTAACACTCCCTCTTAGCTAGGGAGGAATTTTTGACTGCATCATAAGTCTCGTCTTGAATGTCTCGTCATCATCATCGCTATATTATATCTCATCTCTACTTATCTCTACTCATCTCTACTCATTTGTTGAACACTCTCGATCTAAAGAAGAAGAATCATCCAAGGAAAATATTAAGGATGGAAATTTATCATAAAGTTTAGAAACCTTAGCGAATCTCACTAGTCCCAAATAAGAAAATTATAAAATGATTGTTGATATCTTTGTAAAAATATTCAAAGTTATAATGATTTTATATATTTTCTCTATATAAGTTTGGCAATTTTTATGGTAAAATAATTTTATCCTATAAAATTTCGGCAAATCATATTTAGCAAAAATGGAAATTGACGAATCTTATTTTGGGAAAAATCATGGAAAATTAGCCCACCTACGAATATTAGCCCCTAAAATTTTCCATGGAATCATCATAGGGGAGATAAATCTGCCACCCTATATCCACTAACAATATGCAAGATACCACTTACCAAAAGAGGTAACGATCTCATTCATCCTATTGATCATGACAATAGGCAGGATACCACTTACCATGAGAGGTAAGGATCACACACATCCAATTTTTTGTTGATCTTCCCACCTTGACCCTCAAGAGACAAGTGGTAGAACACCTACATCCTATCACTTGGGGATGATACCACTTACCATAGGTAAAGATCACACACGCATCCAAGTCTCCTCACCCATTGGCCAAACGGGTGGCAATCCCAACAAGCCCAACTTGTGGGTAGGATGCATACTGGGTATACTCGGTAGTAGGGAAGATACCACTTATCTTAGGTAAGGATTAGACACATCCTACTATGATAATAGACAAGATACCACTTACCATGAAAGGTAATGATTGCACATATCCTATCGTCAATGAGTTCCCTCAACCCCAGGAGCTCTTCGGCTCCATTCCCACCTTGGGAGCTCACACAGGGGGGAAGAACATAGCTTAGTGTTCTCAATCAGCCTAAACCCTTACCCGAGAGGGTCACATCCATCAGTCCAAGCTACTCTTTGAAGACCAAGAACTTCCCTTTCAGCAAAGCCTTGGTAAGAATATTAGTTATCTGCTCATCAGTTGAAATGTGATGGAATCTTATGGCTCATCTCTGCACCATATCCTGGATATAGTGATATCTAATCTCAAAGTGCTTGGACTTGTTGTGGAACACGAGATTCTCTGAAAGTAGGATCCCACTCTTGTTGTTGCAATATATCACTGTTGTATCTAGTACCTGCTCAAACATCTCTCCAAAGAGCTTCCTCAACCATACTACCTCACAACTAGCCATGTTAGCAACAATATACTCAACCTCAATCATCCTAAGGGAAACATACTAATGCTTCATGCTCATCCAAGATATCATGGCAGACCTTAGGATAAAAAAACAACCCGATGTGCTCTTATTGTTAATAAAATTTCCGTCCCACTCAACATTAGTGTATCTGTGAAGCGTCACATCTTCGGCAATATATCTCAGTCCAAGATTAATAGTCCCATGTAAGTATCTTAGCACATGTTTGCCAACAACCCAATATGCGTGTAGAGGCTCAGACATAAATTGACTCATAGTGTTGACAACAAACATATATTCAGTCGAGTGTTCGCAAGGAACATTAGTGCCCCAATCAACTATCCATACTCAAAGGGATTTGCTAGATCAGGTCTTGTAGCTTCTCCACATGGTTTCTTGAATTTCATCCCCATTTTGGCCATGGACTTACATTCTACCATTCCAAATCTTTCCAATAGCTTAACAACATATTTCCCTTGAGAAAGGAAAATATCACCAAGTCTCTGCCACACCTTTAAGCCCAATAAGTAGTGCATCAATCCAAGGTATTTCATCTCAAATTTAGAGGCTAGATCCCTCTTACACTTAGGAATAAGAGGCTCTCTACCTGTCAAGAATAAATCATCAACATATAGTACCAAAATTAGGGGGCATACCTTAGATGACTTTGAATTAGAGGTTTGGGTCAACACTACTCCTTATGAATCCAAGCTTCAGAAAATAGCTATCAATGTGGGTAGACCAAGCCCTGGGGGCATGCTTCAATCCATAGAGTGTTTTCTTCAGCCTGCATACATGTTTCTTCTTGTCATGATCCTCAAAACCCTGGGGTTGCTCAACATATACTTCTTCCTTAAGAAAGTCATGTAGCAATGCAATCTTCACATCCATCTAGCGAAGAGTCCATCCTTGACTAACAACAAGGGCAATAATAGATTAAATAGTAGTATAGTGGGAAAGCGGTGAAAATATGTCATCCTAGTCCTCTCCCTCTTTCCGAGAGAAACCTCTAGCTACGAACTTTGCCTTATATTTCTCGATACTTCCATCTGCACCATGCTTAATCTTATACAACCATTTTGAAGTCACTAAAGAATTTCCTACAGCTCTTGAAACCACTTCCCATACATCATTCTTCATGATAGATTCATACTCTTCGGCCATAACATCCTTCCATACCTTCTCTTTCATTACTTCTTCAAAAGTGTGTGCAGGTTCGACATATATCATGTTGCTTATAGATATAACATAACCCTGGTATTGGCATGGCTTCTTACTTTCCCTGAATGTTCCTCTTGCAATAGTGTGTCTCTTAAGATGTTGTAAAATGTCATGAAGCCATAGTGGTCTCTTCCTGGCAAGAGGATCACACAGAGGGGGATCCAAGGGGTCCACAGGTTCCATGGGATCATCAAAAACATCAATCTTGGGCTTAGGCATAGAAGGGCCTTGTTGTGTATCCATGGCATCATTCTTCTTTTCAGCGTTAGCAGGGGGAGGAGTGTCCCATGCTTTCCCAAGGAAGCTTCTTCATTAAATGTCACATCCCTACTAAACTCTATATTCCTTTGACTAGGCACATATATTCTAAAAGCTTCAAATTTTTCACAATATCCAACAAATGTACCTTTCTTTCCTGAAGCTTCCATCTTGTCCCTCTTGTCCTTGGGCACATGAAAGTGAATGGGGCAACCAAATATCCTCAAATTTCCAACATCGGGCTTCATACCTGTGAAGACTTCTTCAGGGGTTTTGTCACCCAAGGCTTGATGAGGAGTCATATTTTGAACATAGACAACAATATTAGCAGCTTATCCCCATAGAAACTTCGACAACTTTTGATCATGCAACATGGCTTGGGAAACTTCCATAATAGTCATATTTTTTTTTTCATCCACTCCATTTTGTTGAGGGTTTGTAGGTAAGATGATCTCCTTCTTGATTCCAACTTTCTTGCAAAAGTTAATGAACTCATTTGAAATGAATTCTCCTCCATTATCAGACCTGAATATTTTGATCCTCTTACCTATTTAATTCTCCACCAGGGCCTTGAAGCCCTTGAACATATCAAATTCTTCGTCTTTGTGTTTCAAGAAGAGTATCCATGTCTTGCGAGAGAAGTCATCCACAAAGATTATGTAGTATAGGTATCCACGAAGATATGTCACCGACATAGGTCCACACAGATCAGAAGGAATGAGTTGTAGAATGTCAGTAGACCTGCTCCTGTTAGAACAAAATGGTCCCTTCAACTTCTTTTCAATTGCACATATCAGACAAACTCCATCATGATTTGACATTCTAGAAGCCATCCTCCTCACCTTAGGCAAGGCTTCATAATGAAGGTGAGTGAATCTATGATGCCACAGTTCACATTGATGATTACTATCATGAACCAATGCTCAGATTGGTCTTCCATATACTTTATAAAGGCCTTCAATTCTTGATCCCAAAGTGAAGGCATCTTGCAAGCTAGACTCCATAGGCTAAGTAAGAACCTTTCATTTTATAAAAGCAACCTTCATACCCTTGTCCTCCAATGTAGATATAGACACCAAATTATTTTTCAATCTCGACATATATAAGACATCCTATAGATGTATGATTTCATCATAATCCAAATGAAATGAAATGGAACCAAACCCCTAATCTGAATTTAAATAGGAACACAACAAATTATAGATAAAACCATAAATACAAAGATGCAGTAGAAATAACACTTCATTTCATTAATATCAAATACTGAAATATGCTTACAAATAAAATGGAAATAAGACTAGGTCAGGCGATGGTAGCTTATCTCTGAGAAGAGATGTGGCAGCTACATGCCTCTCAACTGTGTTATAATGAGGCTGAAGGGCCTATTTATTATTGAAAAACGTGAGAAAACCTTAAACAACCAAAACCCTAACCCCAGGAGATGTAACGACAAGAGTTTGTGGGCCCCGTTGGGGTTAGTTGGGTAGCCAACTTCCTGGCATCACAACTTCGTCATATTATCTCTGTTTGGCACGTGTTATACCTTGTTGGAAAGGTCTCTCCGAGTATTATAAGTTTTGCCGCAGGCCCCTACTTTTGGGTATGGGGCGCTGCATCGGACCTAAAAAAACGTCATTTAGGGGGTCAAAACTACTCCGGAAGTTCGGGACCTGAAAAACTGCTAAAAATAACAAATGCTAAAATAAAAAAGGAAATAAATGAAACTGAATGGAGGTCTAGGTGGAATTGGTGGGTGGCCAGCAATATCCACCTGGATCATTCCTCCCCCCTTAGGAAGCAATGGTCCCCATTGCATGCAGAGCCTCCATGAGGTGAGAAAATTTCTACTAGACCTGGTCCTTAGCGAGCCACTTGCCTTGGTGCAGGAGTTGGCCAGCTTTGACAACCTGATATAGTTGGATCTTCTGTTGACGATTGTTCTTAACCCATGTGTCCATAATCTGATTAATTGTGGCCTGTTCCATGCAATCTAGGTTTAACTCTGTTGGTGTGAGTTGTTTTGCAATATCTAATATGTCAAGTAATGGTGGGAAGTATGGCCGAAGGTGGTCCACATTGAACATTGGGTGAAGACCAAGGAACGAGGGAATGCTAAGCTCAAAAGCATTGTCTCCCATAGCATTGGTAATGGTGTAAGGACCATATTGGAGTGTTATGAGCTTCTCATGGGCTTTGATAAGGTGTTCTTTCTACAAATTCAACCAGACTTTGTCGCCCACCTAAAATTTGTGTGGCACCTGATGTTGATCATGTCATTGCTTGTACTTGGCATTTGACTTCTCTAGGATGTCATGAAACTATTGGCGGATTTGTTGGATGAGTTCAATAAATCTAGTCGCTTTATCAGCCTCGGACAATACATGTGTGGATTTTGTCTATGTAGTCGCATGAGGCATGGCAATATCAATCAGACACAATGGTTTATCCTAGACCCACTTGAAAGGGACTGCGACCAATCGAGCTATGGAGAGATATATTATCGCTGTAATTCACATATGGAAGACTCTCATCCCAAATTCGAGGATGCTTCAAGTTGTACATGCGGAGTATGTGGAATTGCATCCTATTGACGACCTTTGTCTGGCCATTAGTCTAGGGATGGAAGGCAATCAACTTGGTGAGATTGGTGTCCAATAGTGTCCAGAGGCTTAACTAGAATGTGCTCAGGAACTTGCCATCCCGATTTGATATAATGGTCCGCTAGATCCCAAAATGTACCAACACTCATTCAAAGAAGAGTTTGTCAGTTTCCTCTATGGTGATACTCTTCTTGTAGGCCACCAATATAGCCATTTTAGAAAATTTGTCCACGACCAGGAATACATAGTCATTACCATGCTTGGTAGAAGGGAGGCTAGACATATAGTCCATGGAGATGGATTCCCACAGCTGGCTGGGAATAGGCAGAGGAGTGTAAAGGCCTTGCCTCTTGATGGTTGGCTTGGTGATGGCGCAGGCAGTGCAAGATCTGATATTTCCCAACATCCAGTCGGAGTGTAGGCCAATAAAAGTACTTTTGTAGTACAACCACAATTTTCTCCATGTGGAATTTTTCTACAAATCAACTAGCTCTGATACCATGTAGAATTTCACTGTAGATCACCTAATAATGCAATGTACTAAAGAAAAATACTTGATCTACTTCTACAAACAAACTTGCGGAAGCTTAATCAATTTTGATCAAGATCAAATAGGAACATATATAACAGAGAAGAAGAAATCATACACATGAAACACAGAAGAATACTCTAGGGAAAGCCTCAGCTAAAAACCACGCTATCTGTATTATCATACAAGTGGAAATATCTTAGGATTACACAAAGATTTAACGCACAAGCTATCCGACTCTCAGTACAATCCCTCACTGCTGCTCATAGAAAGAATAGACAACACATATGCCTTCCTTCAGTCCTCCAAGCCTCCTATTTTCTTACGCAGTTTCTCCTGGGTCCTCCAGCTGCAACCTGTTTGATTCTCACCTCACACACAACACTGACCTCTGAAATAACTGTGCAATCCTGAAGGAGATAATTCCTTCTGCATGGATGAGTTTACTTTATAGGAAAATTCATCCAACTGATAGTACGTTGTCCCTTCCTTTAATCTCAACTGGGTCTTTCTCTGAACTGACATGCCTAAGTTATTTATGAGAGAATATTCAGTTATCTAGAGAACACTAGTTGCATGCATGCATGCATTAACTGACTGAACTCACAATTAGTTCCTCCAACTATTTGGAACTAATTTAACTGGACTTAACTCAATTAATTGAGCTAACTAATTACAACTCCAATACAACTCATCCTTATCTCCTTAATTAAGGGATAACTTCCTTAATCAAAGGGATAACTGTTGCATGTATTCACATAGAATTCATGTTTGATTTTATCCAACTAATTAACTCAAGATGAATTAATTAATTATTTTCCAAACAATTGCTGAGACCAAATTTGAATTTTAATTCTCAATTTTAATTTAGGGACTAATTAAAATTGGAATCTATCCTGAAATGATATTTATAGCAATGTTATTTTTAGCATTTCTATTTTATCGTTCCTTGTTGCTATTTTCCACACTGGTACCTGAAATGCTATTTATAGCATTTCTTGTTGCTATTTTCAACACTCCCTCTCAACAAGAAAGGCATTCAACTCGAACCTGATCCTGAACCTTTGGGATGTTCTGCATGCAACACTTCTCCCTAGTGTTGTTGCTCCAACAACTCTAGAAACAAAAAATATCCAACCTGAATCAGAATGATTCCTCTGTCATCAAAGTCTTTGACTGTTATTGCCTCTGTCGACTGAAAAATCTACACCTCTGTGCCCTTCAGTATCTGACTTCTCTAGCCTCTGTCACTTTGATCTCTGACTGCATCAATCACATTGATTCCTCCTATTGCATCTGTGTTGTTGCTCGTCCTATCTCCCATAACTGCATCCGCACCGCACCTCCTCTCATCATGTTGCAAAGTGCTGCCCAATGTTGCACTGCAACTCAGTTATTGAGAAGTAAGTAACTGATCTCCCAACTGACCTCCCTGTTGGGCTAGAAACACCCTCTGATGTTGAAGCTTCCTCTGCCGCTCTATCTACATCTGTCTCTACCCACTTAGCCAATCTTGCTACTCCTCGTAGGGGCTCTCGTAGCAAGGTCTAATCAAAGAGGTTGGGTACCTCAAGGATCCTGTCCCTATTTTAGCCTTCTTGGGACTATCACTTCACATTGCCCCACCTTACACCTCGAGGTATGGATGTTGAAAATGCAACAAGATGATGGAGCTTAGTGAAAAGAAGTCGCCTTCACTAAGTGGGCCCGCAGGCTATTTTTGGCGCAAAGTCTATTTTTAGACATATGGATCATGGTCTACGAATTGCAAGATACTATTTGTGGATGATTGGTCATGTTGGTAAAAATAGATGGACTTCTATTTTTAGACATATGGGCGGAGTCTATTTTTAGACTGCTAGTCTAAAAATAGAACAGTCGAATATTATTAGCTCTTAATAATATTTGGACTATAAACATTATCTTATCCTCTTGCAGCACTTCAGTTCGAGCTACGAATGTGGCACATGCAACTGCCAGAAGGAAATACGCTTTTCCTATGGGTTAGTTGAGCTATTGCATGATGGACTTCAATTAGAACTCAAGTGATTGAGTTTAGTGGAGTTGATTAAGGAGTTGATGGAGTTGTGTTCAGTTTGACTTAGTTGAACTAGTTGTATTTAGTCTAACTGCCAAATACACTAGTGATGAGTGATGTGAATTAATTATTATTAATTCACTAATTATTAACTCATAAATCAACTAAAGAATACATCAGTTGACTCAGTGCATGGACAGTTCAGTGAGACAAGTGTTAGAGGTGGGTGAAAGGGTGAGACTACTATTAGTTGTGACTATAGCTGTGCATGAGATTTGCACAATCAATGATTGATATTTCCAATGAGGATTGCGCAGTACAAGCAAAAGGAAAATGAGCTTGGATCATTCCATTTTCTCAACATTGGATTGCGCAGTAGAAGCAGGCAAACAGTGGAAGAGATTTGAACCTGTGACGTGATTCAGATCTGAGCTAGTTTGTGTGTAGCAGGTGGAGATAGTACTGAGTACTTGTGAGGAGTATTGTACTATGTCTTGTTACATGTTCTCTATCATTATAATATACAGATAGTTGGGGGTTTTCATTTGTATGTTTTCCCCAGTACATACTGTGTTGATATGTGTGATTGATGTTTCAATGTGCGCATGCAATTGTTTCTTAATTCTGCAAAATTGATGATCAACGTAGAGGAGGTTATGTATTATGCATGCATTCCACAAACAGTGTATAATCAGGATAATCTCTGTGAATAAGTGTTATATTATTCAAAATTTCTACATGGTATCAGAGCGAAGTTGATCATCAGATCTATTATTCAGAAAGTGTTTACATTTTATTTCTTCAGGCAGAATCTGTAATCGAGCTAGGTAGCCTCTGGATTCATCCTTCTTTTGGAAGATGAGATATTCGGTAAAAGCCCATACAGTCAATCTCTGTATGAGAGATACTTTGTTCTCACGAATTTTAGATGAGAAGCGGTTGAGTTTTGAGCTGGTGGAATTCGAATTTGCAGCAGTGTTTTCTTGGTGTCGAAGTTGAAATGCATTTCAACGGATTGCGATTGGAGTATGCCCTTGAAGGCAGCTCGAATTATATTGCATGGAAAGACAGGATGGAAGCGGTGTTATATGACAATGGGTTGAAGGAGTTCATAGAGGCTGAGGTCCCAAAGCCTACTAATGCTACTCACATTGAGGTTTGGCAAAAGAAGACAACAAAGTGTCGAAGGATTCTGTTGGAGGGCATGAAGGATCACATTGTATCCAGCCTGCATGGAAAGGCTTCTCCATACTTGATGTGGAAAGCGTTGACAGATTTATTCCAAAGCAAGAGCAACCAGAGGAAGTTGGCGCTCAAGGATAAACTCAGAAACATTAAGTGTGAGAAAGGAGACAGTATGCCCAAGTATCTCACGAAGTTCACCCAATGCCGGGATGAGCTGGGAAGTGTGGGGGTGACTGTCGATGATGAGGACTTGGTGAGCTTGGCTCTCCTTGGTCTTCCGAAGAGTTGGAATTCCTATCAGGACTCTGTCAATGGTCGGGAGAAATTGCTAGGATGGGAGAGACTTTGGTCGGATCTTGTGCAAGAGGAGATCAGGCGGAACAACAGGGACAGATCTTCATCAAAGGCATCTGATGAAGAAAATTGCGCTTTGGCTGCCAAAGCAAAGAAGGGGAAGAACAAGAAAGCTTCTCATTCCGATGCGAAAGGCAAGAAGCAGGACATGTCCAAGGTGAAGTGCTTTCACTGTCACTAGCACGGACATTATGCCACAAATTGTCTGCAGAAGAAGAAAAATAAGCAAGCTGCTGGATCTGCAGTGGGAGAGGCTTTAGCCTCGTAGTTTGAGCTAGATTTTTTGTTGATCGCATGCTTGGTATCAAGTGTGATGGGATCGGTATGGTTCTTGGACAGTGGTGTGTCTTTTCACATGACAGGAGATCGAGATTTGTTTTTTGATCTGGATGAGAAAGATCTTGGAGTGCACATCGAGATGGGCGATGATGGTAGATACAGTGCGACCGATATCGGTACCATTTCCTTTGAGAGGGAGTCTGGTAAACCCTTCGTATTGAAGGAAGTGATGCATGTTCTAGAATTGAAGAAGAATCTTATCTTTGTGGCGATGTTAGAAGACAAGGGATATGATGTTGTTTTCAGCGAGGGAAAGGCTTTCCTGCGCATTAAGACAACTGGAGAAACCCGGAAGATAGGGGTTCGAGTCAAGAACCTTTATCAATTGCATGTAGATGGCTGTGCAGCAATGGCATGCAAGGCAGAAGGAGTGGTGAGCCGGGATGATGGTGAGCTATGGCACCGGAGATTGGGCCACCTTCACCATGGAGCTTTGAAGATACTGCAGCATATTTCTACTGGGATTCCTAAAGGCACTCTTGCGCAGTCAGATCAGTGCAAGGGGTGTACTTTGGGAAAATTTGTGAAAGCCACCTTTCACGAGAAGGATAGTCGTACCACGACGATCCTTGAGAGAATTCACACAGACGTGTGTGGACCTTTCTCAGTAGCTTCGACAGCAAAGCACAGGTACTATGTGATCTTTGTTGATGATTTCTCTCGAAAGTGCTGGATCTTCTTCATGCAGAAGAAGAGCGAGACATACTCAAAGTTCTGTGAGTTCAAAGCACTGGTCAAGAAGGAATCGGGGAAGAAGGTGAAGGTTATTAGGAGCGACAATGGTGGTGAATTCATCTCTGGTGATTTCAAGGACTTCTGCAGCGCAGAAGGGATTCGAAGAGAGCTCATAGCTCCCCATAACCCACAACAGAACGGGGTTGCTGAGCAGAAGAACAGAACGATCGTGGGTGCTGCACGGGCGATGTTGCATGATCAGGGCTTACCCCTTCACTTGTGGGCGGAGGCATGCAATACTGTAGTATATGTGCAGAACCGTTGTCCTCACAGGATACTTGGCATGAGTACACCCGAGGATGCTTATTCTGGTAAGAGGCCTGATATTTCCCATTTGAGGATTTTTAGTTCTCCTGTTTACATGCATGTGACGAAGGATGCCAGGAAGAAGCTGGAGTCGACCGCAGAGGTTGGGATATTTGTGGGGTACACTGATACGCCCCACAACTATCGTGTGTATTTTCTAGACAGTCACAAGACTGTTGTGCGATGGGATATCAAATTTCAGGAGGAGAAAGCCATGAAGTGTTCACTTGAGAGGGAGCCACACTTGCATGCAGATGAGGAGATATTAGTTCCTAAGGATGAGCTTCAGGACGTGGATCAACCACAAGATGAAGTTCATGGAGTGGAAGAGACCACTCATGCAGCACCAACCATCAGAGGGCGAAAGCGCACTACAGAAGCTAAGCTACTGGCTCAATATGCAGAGAAGGTTGTAGGACCACCTACAACACAACGCAGACAGAGACAATCACCTGATCGGTACACTGGATACATGGCTCTTGTGAGCAAATGTGTCGTGACTGAGCCATCCTCTTTCGAGGAAGCTGTGGAGGATCCCGCATGGGTAGATGCCATGGTGGAAGAGTATGATTCGATTGTCAGAAACAGTGCATGGGAGATTGTCCCAAGACCAGAAGGGAAATTAGTGGTGCAGGGTAAGTTGCAGATCATTGTACTTTATGTAGATGATTTGATTTTGACGGGAGATGAGCTGTTGATGCTTTCATGCAAGGAGGATCTTGCTAGAGAGTTTGAGATGAAGGACTTGGGCCTCCTTCATTATTTCCTGGGATTGGAAATTTGGCAGCGCAGTGATGGACTATTTGTTTCTCAGGGTAAGTATGCTCGGCAGATACTGGAGAAGTTCAACATGCATGGCTGCAAGCCTGATGATACTCCTCTTCCTAGAGGTTGGAGGAAGGAGGATTCTACTTCAGCGGAGGTAATGGATGCCACTGTTTATAGACAGTTGGTGGGGTCGCTTATGTATCTGGTCAATACACGACCCGATATATGCTATGCTGTTAACCAGCGTTCAAAAGCTATGGTTAAGCCAACCAAGCTCTTCTGGAAGGCAGGCAAGCATGTATTGCGTTATCTCAGAGGCACATTGGGATATGGATTGTGGTACAGACAAGAGGATGAGGTGAAGCTATGTGGCTTCACAGATGCAGATTGGGCAGGGAGCCCAACGGACAGAAAGAGCACATCTGGAGCGATTTTCAGTATCAGGTCGACAACAGTTTCTTGGTACAGTAGGAAACAGGGATCCGTGGCACTCAGTTTAACAGAGGCCGAGTATATGGCAGCAAGTTTGGCTGCATGCGAGGCTATATGGATGAGGAAGATCCTGGTCGGGTTGTTCGGGTCACACTTGGAGCCCACTGTGATTTATTGTGATAACCAGAGTTGCATTAAACTCTTGGCTAATCCAATATTTCATGATAGATCCAAGCACATCGACATTAGGTACCATCATATCAGAGATTGTGTGTAGCGAAGAATCATGTTACTTTCATATATTCCCACGGAGGATCAGGATGCTGATATCTTGACGAAGGTGCTCACCAGGAGCAAATTCGAATACCACAGAGGTAGGATAGGGGTTGCAGATAATCCATATCTTGTTGAGAGGGAGTGTTGAAAATGCAACAAGATGATGGAGCTTAGTGAAAAGAAGTTGCCTTCACTAAGTGGGCCCGCAGGCTATTTTTGGCGCAAAGTCTATTTTTAGACATATGGATCATGGTCTATGAGTTGCAGGATGCTATTTGTGGATGATTGGTCATGTTGGTAAAAATAGATGGACTTCTATTTTTAGACATATGGGCGGAGTCTATTTTTAGACTGCCAGTCTAAAAATAGAACAGTCGAATATTATTAGCTCTTAATAATATTTGGACTATAAACATTATCTTATCCTCTTGCAACACTTTAGTTCGAGCTACGGATGTGGCACATGCAACTGCCAGAAGGAAATACACTTTTCCTATGGGTTAGTTGAGCTATTGCATGATGGACTTCAGTTAGAACTCAAGTGATTGAGTTTGGTGGAGTTGATTGAGGAGTTGATGGAGTTGTGTTCAGTTTGACTTAGTTGAACTAGTTGTATTTAGTCTAACTGCCAAATACACTAGTGATGAGTGATGTGAATTAATTATTAATTAATTCACTAATTATTAACTCATAAATCAACTAAAGAATACATCAGTTAACTCAGTGCATGGACAGTTCAGTGGAGACAAGTGTTAGAGGTGGGTGAAAGGGTGAGACTACTATCAGTTGTGACTATAGTTGTGCATGAGATTCACACAATCAATGATTGAGATTGCCAATGAGGATTGCGTAGTACAAGCAAAAGGAAAATGAGCTTGGATCATTCCATTTTCTCAACATTGGATTGCGCAGTAGAGGCATGCAAACAGTGGAGGAGATTTGAACCTTTGACTTGATTCAGATCTGAGCTAGTTTGTGTATAGCAGGTGGAGATAGTACTGAGTACTTGTGAGGAGTATTGTACTATGTATTGTTACATGTTCTCTATCATTATAATATATAGATAGTTGGGGGTTTTCAGCTGTATGCTTTCCCCAGTACATACTGTGTTGATATGTGTGATTGATGTTTCAATGTGCGCATGCGATTATTTCTTAATTCTGCAAAATTGATGATCAACGTAGATGAGGTTATGTATTATGCATGCATTCCGCAAACAGTGTATAATCAGGATAATCTCTGTGAATAAGTGTTATATTATTCAAAATTTATACAATGGATGCAAGTGATGCCTCTGCCCACTTGGCTCGAAATTTCCCCCCTACTGGAGGTCTCTACATGAGTGGATGCCTCCACTCGGTCTCCTCTCGGCATCTCCAATTGTGGCTCCTCCACAATTGTCTGAGACTTCTTCTCGGACTATGTGTTGAGAGGTAATTTACTCTCCCTCTCAACCACCAAGTCTCTAACCTTTGCCTTGCTCCTCAAGGCTTTGCATGCATCTTGAACCTCAAGAGCATACAGGTTCTTGGCTAGCACACCAATCTGTTTCATCTTTCCCGCCGTCACGAAATTTTCTGGAAAAAGAGTTGATTTTAAATCAGCGATATCTCCCTCATTTGAACTCCGATTCAGCCAATTTTATTCTTTTTTGAATTTGGGTCTTTTTTTGCAAGGAATCCAAATCTGCTATTTGTTTCTGAAAATTTTTCAAAAAAATTTTCAGATATGCTCTGAAAACTCGCGGCCCAATTTTTTTTTTTTGTACTTCGAAATTTCTTCTTCGTATATTATTCACTACTTCGATCACCTTTGCTCTGATACCATGTAGAAGTTTTTCTACAAAACCTCACTCTGATACCATGTAGAAATTTCACTATAGATCACTTGATAATGCAATGTACTAAAGCAAAATACTTGATCTACTTCTACAAACAAACTTGTGGAAGCTTAATCGATTTTGAGCAAGATCAAATAGGAACACATATAACAGAGAAGAAGAAATCATACACCTGAAACACATAAGAATACTCTGGGGAAAGCCTTAGCTAAAAACCCCGCTATCTATATTATCATACAAGTGGAAATATCTCAGGATTACACAAAGCTTTAGCTCACAAGTTATCCAGCTCTCAGTACAATCCCTCACTGCTGCTCATAGATAGAATAGGCAACACATATGCCTTCCTTCAGTCCTCCAAGCCTCCTATTTCCTTGCACAGTTTCTCCTGGGTCCTCCAGCTGCAACCTGTGTGATTTTCACCTCACACACAACACTGACCTTTGAAATAACTGCGCAATCCTGAAGGAGATAATTCCTTCTACATGGATGAGTTTCCTTTATAGGAAAATTCCTCCAACTGATAGTTCAATGTCCCTTCCTTTAATCTCAACTGGGTCTTTCTCTAAACTGACATGCATGAGTTATTTATGAGAGAATATTCAGTTATTTGAAGAACACTAGTTGCAATGCATGCATGCATTAACTGACTGAACTCACAATTAGTTCCTCCAACTGTTTGGAACTAATTTAACTGGACTTAACTCAGTTAACTGAGCTAACTAATTACAACTCAAATACAACTCCTCCTTATCTCCTTAATTAAGGGATAACTTCCTCAATCAAAGGGATAGCTGTTGTATGTCTTCACATAGACTTCATGTTTGATTTTCTCCAACTAATTAACTCAAGATGAATTAATTAATTATTTTTCAAACAGCTGCTGAGACCAAATTCAAATTTTAATTTAGGGACTAATAAAATTGGAATCTATCCTGAAATTTTATTTTAAGAATTTCTATTTTATCATTCCTTGTTGCTATTTTCCACACCGGTACCTGAAATGTTATTTATAGCATTTCTCTTTTTAACTTTTCTTGTTGCTATTTTCAACACTCCACACCAAAGTGTCATGCGACCCGACTGTAGTGCGCCTCCCAAATCATCTTGGCATGCTTGCTTGAAGGAACAAAAAGGTGGCCCAGGTAGCATACTAGTGCGTCCTAGAGGTGGAAATCAAGAACTTGCTTTCCATCTACTAGCATCTGGTATGTGGAGGCAAAATCTGGATCATTTTTGTATAGTTGCAGCCATTGAGAGGTCTCATGACCACAAGAGTTGAGAACAATAGTCAGTGCTACAATTGGGGGTTGGATGAGGTAGTCCACAACATGATTGGTGATGCCCTTTTTGTATTTAATGTTCAAGTGGAATTGTTGCAGATATGTAGACCACTTCTAATGGCGATCGTTCTGCAACTTCTCCTGTGTCTGTATAAACTGAAGAGGTCAATGATTGGTGTGGTTGACTATCTCCTTCCCCAGAATGTAGTGCTTCCACTGTCGGCAAGCTTGCACAATGGAATACATCTCTTTATCATGGGTGGGGTACTTCCGAATTGTATCAGAAAGTGTCTCACTATGATAGGCCATTGGATTCCCGTGCTGGGTGAGGACTGCACCAATAGCATAGTCTGAGGCGTCTATCTCAATTTCAAATGGCTAATGCAGGTCTAGCAGGGTGAGTACTGGTGCAGAGTAGAGGCGGTGCTTCAACTCAACGAACGTCTTATGTTGGGACTTAGACCAGGAAAACTTTTCTTTCGCCCCACCCTTAGTAATCTGACTTAAAGGCCAAGTAATATGGGAGAATCCCAACATGAACCTCTGATAAAAATTTGCAAGGCCCAAAAAGCTACGAAGCTCTGTTAGAGTGGTCGGGGCTGGCCAATCTCGAATGACTTGGATATTAGTCAGGTCCACATGCACACCATGCTCATCTATGATGTAACCCAAGTATTGGACCTGGCTCATGCCAAAGGTGCATTTCTCCAAGTTGGCACACAGTTTGTGCTACCGAAGGGTTTGAAGGACCTACCGAATGTGTTGCAAGTGTTCTTCCCAACTCTTGTTGAAGATGAGGATGTTGTCCAGATAAACCACCACGAATGAGTTGGTGAAGGGCCACAAGATGTCATCCATTAGCCTCATAAAAGTAGCAGGGGCATTTGCCAACCCAAAGGGCATAACCAACCATTCGAAAAGGCCTTCCTTGGATTTAAAGGTGGTCTTCCATACATCTGTGTGCTCTATTGGAACCTGGTGATAACCAGACTTTAGATCGATCTTGGTGAAATACTTGGCCCCCTTGAGTTGGTCCAGTAGGTCATCAATTCGTGGGATTGGATACCTGTTCCTGACATTGATTTTGTTTAATGTTGGATAATCAATGCAGAGCCTCTAGGTCCCATCCTTCTTCTGTACAAGTACAATTAGGCTCCCACAAGGCGAGGAACTTGGTCGAATGTGCCCTTTTTGTAGAAACTCCTGGATTTTCCGCTTGATCTCTTCATTTTCCAGAATGGGAGCAGCAATATATTATACTATTAGGTAGAGGTGCTCTGGGAGTTAGATCGATTGAATGCTTAACTTGACAATGCAAGGGTAGCCCTATGGGTGAGGAGAAGATGTCCCTGTATTCTTCCATGACCATATCCATTACTTCTACTTCTTGTAGGAACCCTTCTAGGGGCCATGGATGTGGCCATGACCTTCCCCTTACTTTGAGAGCGAATTAGAAAGAAAACAAATTTCCTAGTCTGGGAGATGACCTTACTGCATTGCTTAGCACAGATCAAAGAGATGGTGGTAGGTGGGGCTATGTTGGGTCCCTATAATACTAGTGATTACCCCATTACTATTGTAGTTATACCCCTTATTAGTATTGTTGTGCCCCTATTGCCCCCATATCGTTATTACTGTGCCCCATAGAATCCCTCTATTGTTATTTTTGTGGCTTTATATTATTATTGTTAGGTCGGCTGGATTATGTTGTGACTCCTTAGACTCCTATATATAGAAAGGAGGTTTTGTCATTTGAATCATCAAAGAATTGTTCATTTATGTAATGTAAAGGAGTTTTCCCCCTCGAAGAGGCTGAATTCTAAGGTGTTGATCTATCTTTTCTATCTTTTCTTGAGCTGGTTTCATAACATTTGGTATCAGAGCTTTGGATTCTAGGGTTTCGCTGCTCCAAACAGGTCATCGTGGCATTTTCGCTATAACTTTTTTTCTGCGACGTTTCAGAAGTTAAAAAAAAAACTCATTTGAGAAGAAATCGCGCTGAACCTCGGGTCCGAATTTCAGATCTTTTTGCGCTATATTTGCGGAGATATGATCTGAGGAAGTTGGTCTTTTTGCAGACTGCTGAATTACATTCCAAACAGGCAACTTGGGGAAAATCATCATAACTTTCTCTCTGGGGATCGGATTGAAATTTCGTAAGAAGGTACAGAAAGAGGACGGACTATAGTTTCTTGTATGCATTTTTCAGATCCAAAGGTCGAAACAGTGACTCATGGCACGTCATACAAGTTCGCTCTACTGAACTAGTCTATAATCAAGTCACTGTGGGATATTTCGCATAACTCTTCCTTGGAGAATCCAATTTGGGTCAGACTTGTGGCATTGGAAAGAGGACATAGAGGGCTACTGTAGGTCACAAATTTAGAACTCGATGATTGAAAATCACAGAGATATATCAGAGGCAATATCGAGCTCCTACAAAGTGAAAAAAGGTGTGTAGATTTTCTTAAATTTTTGCTTAAGCTTGGTTTGAAAATTTATTTTGAAGGAATTCAAAGGCATAATAGAGAATTATTATCGGTAACTGATGCCCTGAGGAAAGAAAATGCAAACACCTAGTAAGGAACCTGAAAGCTCTAGCATGACTCATGAAGAAGAAGAAGAAATGCTATATGATATATCAAAATTACAAAAACAAGTGCAACAAGTGTCACTTGCACAAAAAGCAACAGAATCTAAGATGGATGGTTTAAGGAAAGATGTAGAAGCTAAGATGGATGGTTTAAAGAAAGGCGTAGAAGCTAAGATGGATGGCATGGAAGCTAAGGTGAATGGCATGGACGCTAAAATTGATGGCATGGATGATAAGATGGAAGAATTGAAGATAAATATGAATAAGTTGCTACAAGAAATGGTCACTAAGGGTGAAAGGGTACTAAAGGAAACTCATGATGAGAACAAAAGAAATGTTAATCATGATTCCATAGACTCTAATGTTGGATCGAAGACTCACCATGTTCCAAAAATCGATATGAGGAAGTTTGATGGCAAGGATCCCGCCACATGGATATTACAGATGGAGCAATTCTTCGATCTCAATAATGTGCAAAACACACAAAAGGTACGTATGGCAACTTTATATTTGGAACCAAATCAGTTTGTATGGTATCAATGGTTTTGCTCTCGTAAACAATTTATCACTTGGGCAATTTTTACGGAAGAATTGATAGCACATTATGAGGATACAAAAAGCAACACTTTTTTTAGCCAATTGATAAGTCTCAAACAAAAGGGTTCAATAATGGAGCACATTGAGGAGTTCCAAAAATTGAACATAAGGGTAAAAGATATTCCAGAGGAGCATAGGATTGATGTGTTCATAGGGTCTTTAAAGGATAATATCCAACATGATGTTCGCCTTTGGGAACCTGATTCATTAGAGAAGGCATTCAGGTTAGCAAGAAAAATGGAAAGCAAAATTATGGCAACCAGGAAGCATACCACTCACAACTATAAAGACGGAAGTGTTGTTGCCCCTAGTCTTCCACAACCTATAAGGTTGACACCACAACAATTGGAAGAAAAAAGAGAAAAAGGGCTTTGTTACAGTTGTGATAGCAAATACACTAAAGGTCATAAGTGTGCTGAGAAGAAATTATTCTACATAGATTGTGAAGAGGAAGAAGAAAAGGAGCAAGAAAGGTCAAAAGAAGAGGATATACTCCAGGAACAAAGCCTAGATGAAGAACAAATAAATCCGACCATATCTTGTAATGCATTGGCGGGAATTACCACTCCTCAAACCATCAAGATAGAAGGACAAATCAAGAAGAAAAAGGTAATAGTGTTGATTGATTCAGGAAGCACCCACAATTTTATTCATTGTAAGGTAGCAAAAGAATTGAATTGCTTCCTATATCCAGCACCAGAGTGTCAAGTGATGATTGCAAATGGAGGAACAATAAATTGCTCTGGAAAGTGCCATAATATCAAGCTATCCATGGGAGAATATGTATTGACTAGCCCAATGCTTTCCATTCCAATGGGAGGTGCTGATGTTGTACTAGGAGTCCAATGGCTACAATCCTTGGGTACAATAGCTTTTAATTTTCAAGAACTTTTCATCAAATTTTCTACGGAAGGAAAGGAAGTTGAATTAAGGGGTATTGCAGGGAAACCAGGAAAGATAATCAGCTCTAATGGTATGACAAAGCTTCTAAAAAAGGAGCAAAGAGGTGTAATTGCACAATTATGTTCGCTAGATGTTTCCACATCGGAATCATCTATTTCTCCAGATCTCAAAAAAGTCATGGACAATCATTCCAAGGTATTTGAGACTCCCAAAGGTCTCCCACCTATGCGTGATCATGATCATGCTATTCATCTGATTCCAGGAAGTGTTCCTCCAAACATCAGGCCGTACAGATATCCCTATGTCCAAAAGAGTGAAATTGAACGTATGGTTGCAGAAATGCTAGAGGCTGGTATAATTCAACCAAGTCAAAGTTCTTTCTCTGCTCCAGTAGTATTGGTGCACAAGAAGGATGGATCATGGCGCATGTGTCCAGATTATAGGGAGCTCAACAAGCTCACTATTAAAGATAAGTTCCCCATTCCTGTCATTGATGAATTACTGGATGAATTGCATGGATCAATTTACTTCACCAAGTTGGATCTTCGTTCAGGATATCATCAAATCAGAATGAAGACTGAAGACATTCCGAAAACAACATTTAGAACTCATGAGGGTCATTATGAATTTTTGGTCATGCCTTTTGGCCTTACCAATGCACCTTCAACATTTCAAGGTTTGATGAATTCAATTTTCAAACCATTCCTTAGAAAATTTGTGTTAGTATTTTTTGATGATATACTAATCTACAACAAGTCTTGGAAGGATCATGTTGAACATGTTGACAGGGTGCTACAACTATTGGAGGAGAAACAATTATATGCAAAAAGATCCAAATGTTTCTTTGGAGTCCAGGAGGTGGAATATCTGGGTCATATTGTATCTCATGAAGGAGTTAAGGTAGACCCTAGCAAAATTAAAGCCATTAAGGAATGGAAAATCCCCACATCCATAAAGCATCTGCGAGGATTTCTCGGGTTGACAGGGTATTATCGCAAGTTTGTTAAGAATTATGGGAGAATAGCAGCACCTCTAACAACATTATTGAAGAAAGATGCATTTTCATGGACTCCAGAAGCAACAAAGGCCTTTGAACATCTTAAAGAGGCAATGTGCCAAGCACCGGTCTTAGCTACACCGGACTTCACAAAAACCTTTATTGTGGAATGTGATGCTTCAGGAAATGGAATTGGTTCTGTTCTAATGCAAGATGAAAGACCCATTGCTTTTGAAAGTCGTCCAATCAAGGGAAAGTTTTTAAGCAAAGCTATTTATGAGAAGGAAATGTTGGCAATACTCCATGCACTTAAGAAATGGCGACCCTACCTAATGGGAAGACACTTCAAGGTAAAAACGGATCATGATAGCCTTAAATACTTTTTAGAACAAAGATTATCCTCTGAAGAGCAACAAAAGTGGGTCACAAAGATGTTGGGTTATGACTTTGAAATCATCTACAAAAAAGGGAAGCAAAATGTGGTGGCAGATGCACTCTCAAGAAAGGATGAGGATGTGGAAGCATTGTTGTGCGCCATTTCTATTATCCAACCAGATTGGATAAACGAAGCAAGGGAGGAATGGAAGAATGACGAAGAAGTGTGGGCACTTATTCGAAAGTTACAACAAGATTCCAGTACGTCTGATACATTTAGCTGGAAAAATGATTCGTTATGGTACAAAGATCGCTTATACCTCTGTAAGAATTCCCAGCTAAAACAAAAGATTCTTATGGAATTGCACACTTCTCCCTTAGGAGGGCACTCAGGATTTTTAAAAACTTACCACAGGGTTAAGAAGGAATTTTTTTGGGATGGCCTTAAATCAGATATTCAAAAGTTTGTGGCGGAATGTTTGGTTTTCCAACAAAATAAAGTTGAAACAATTAAGACACCGGGTCTATTACAACCTTTATCCATTCCAAGCCAACGTTGGGAGGAGGTTTCAATGGATTTTATCACAGGTTTACCCAAGTCTGAGGGAAAGAGTGTCATCATGGTGGTAGTTGACAACTTACCAAGTATGCACACTTTTGTGCATTATCACATCCATTTAAAGCCAGTACAGTTTCTACTGCATTTATGGAAACAATTCAAAAGCTACATGGAAACCCAAAGATTATTGTAAGTGACAGAGATCCCATTTTCACTGGAAATTTTTGGACATAATTATTTTCTTGTCTTGGTACTCAGTTAGCTCATAGCTCATCTTATCATCCTCAATCTGATGGGAAAACTGAGATAGTAAACAAATGTTTGGAAGGATATCTTCGTTGCTTTGTATCTGATAAACAGACACAATGGGTCAAATGGTTGCCTCTGGCTGAATGGTGGTATAACACTTCCTTCCATACAGCAACAAAAATGACCCCATTTATGGCACTTTATGGGTATCAACCACCATCCATCACATCATATTTAAGAGAAAATTCTAAGGTTCAGGCAGTGGAACATCACATCGAACATCAACAACAAGTCCTCCAACTCTTAAAGGATAACCTCGTGTTGGCACAAAATAGAATGAAACAACAGGCAGATCAACATCGCAGTGAAAGAAGTTTTGATGTAGGTGATTGGGTATTCCTACGGCTACAACCATATAAGCAAATGTCCCTCAAGCAAGCTAAGAAGGATAATAAATTATCACCAAAGTATTATGGTCCGTACAAGGTGTTGCAAAAGATTGGTACTATGGCATACAAATTGGAGCTTCCTGCAGCTTCTCGATTGCACCCAGTTTTCCATGTTTCATGTTTAAAGAAGGTTATAGGCGACAAGCTCCCAGTTCAAACAATATTGCCAGAACTTGATGAGGAAGGAAAAATTATATTGGAACCGGAAGCAGTCACAGAAACAAGAACTCGACAGCTACGAAATCGATCAATTTCAGAGTATCTTATCAAGTGGAAGAACTTATCCGCTGAAGATTCCACATGGGAGGATGAGAATTTTATGCAGAAGTATCCAGAACTACTCAAGCATTGAGGACAACACTTTTTTGAAGGAGAGGGGCATGTTGGGTCCCTATAATACTAGTGATTACCCCATTACTATTGTAGTTATACCCCTTATTAATATTGTTGTGCCCCTATTGGCCCCATATTGTTATTACTGTGCCCCATAGAATCCCTCTATTGTTATTTTTGTGGCTTTATATTATTATTGTTAGGTTGGCTGGATTATATTGTGACTCCTTAGACTCCTATATATAGAAAGGAGGTTTTGTCATTTGAATCATCAAAGAATTGTTCATTTATGTAATGTAAAGGAGGTTGCCCCCTCAAAGACGCTGAATTCTAAGGCGCTGATCTATCTTTTCTTGAGCTGGTTTCATAACAGGCTACCTCCGATATCCTATATAACTTAGTACCCAAAGAAACAATAATAAAGTGAGGTTTAGAATCATATATAACATGTCGCTTCCATAAGTATGGTTGTCCTAATAATACATCACAAACTTCAAGAGGAGTGACTTCACACAATACCTCATCCGTGAAGGGCTTGATGCTATAGGGAAGGCACCACTGCTGGATGACGCAGGGATCTCGTCCTTGGTGAAGCCACCCGATGGTGTATGGATCGGAATGTGTTGTATTTAGTAAGCCCAGTAGCTTCATGACCTCTACTAAAATGAGGTTCTTTTGGCTCTCGTCATCGACAATGAACTACAACAAAGAACCCTTCACCAACATTTGTGAGTGGAATATGCACTCCCCCTCTTTAGGATCTTTAGGCTAAAATTCTGGATCTTGGTGGTGACCACAATGGCACTAGGCTCCATGTCAATGATCTACTTCTCTTTGTCATTCCCCTTGTCAGGTTCTGACTCAGAGTCGGAACATGTGTTAGAATCAACAACCTTCAGCTTGCCCACCAGTGACTGCTTGGCCCAACACTCGTGTTGTGAGTGGAGGTCTGATGGAACTCACACCACTTTCCCGTGTCCTTCTTTGTCTTCGTGGTGTTGTTATTTTCTTGCGGCTTCGACAAGTTATCCTAGGTCACCCTACCTTGGCTTTGCCCTTTGCTCAGTGGTTTGGGGGCGCCTTTCCCTTGCTTAGGATTCGTAGATCCAAAGTCTCACTTTTTCTGTTTAAGCTTTTGTCCAATCTTGACAGCGTATTGGTATGCCGTGCCAAGCGAGGAGATGTCCAGGAACTCCATATCATCCTGGATGTACTTGTGTAGGTAGCCACGATACTTGAGTACCAAACATTTCTAAGAATCCTTGATACTCAACTTTGTGCGAAGGGTGTGAAAAACATTGGTAAACTTCGACATGTCTTGGTCCCTTCCTTGTCACAATGTGGTTCACTTTATGTATTTATCCTCATAGCTCCCATCAAGGTAGTACTGCTCCTTGATGTTGTGAAAATTCCTCAACCGGAATCCCTACTGCAACAACTAATAATGTTTCTTCTATTTGATAAATTAATCAACCAAATTAATTGCAGTTTCCTATGGAAAATATCAAAACATATACACTACAACCTTCACTTATTAAATACTTGCGAAAATGAGAGAATGAGAAAGAAAGAAAATACAAGACAAATGACATCGTTGTTGTTGGACAAATGTCCCAAGAAAAACCCAATGCGGGAAAACCGGTGCAGTAGTTTTGAGGGTTTTATATTATTAAGCATTACTTTCTAAATACAACTCTAGATGCCCTCTCGACAATCTAGTTACAGAGAAATACAACTCATAGAGAATAATTGTGAGATTACCTCACTCTACCCGGAAAATCCTGGCTGTTCCGGTAGCTGAATCAACTATCCCCGTCTACAACTATGCTGCCCCTACGCAGTAACTACGTGGGCCTGCATGGAGCTCTCTGAGGCTCTGTGTCAGCTCAATTGGGAAATGTCTTGCCTTCTGAAGCATTTTCTTTCCCTCCTGGCTCAGAAATGTCAGCTCCTCTAAAAAACTCATACTTTTGCATGGGCGACAGAGCTGCCTCTGCGTGAGCCCTTCTAGCTCAAAGTCAAGCTCTGAGTGGGCCCTTCTGGCTCAGCATCAACCCCTTTGGTGTCTCTTTGCCTCTCTCTTTTGTGTATCCTAGGCTCTGGAGAAGATACTCCAACCCAACTATCCCTGCCCCTCAACTACAAGAAATCTACTCGATCAAATTTTCCTCGTGAGAACTTCTCACTTAATAAATTCAATCTCTTGATCTCTTAGTGTATTTTCCAAATGAACCTCAATCCCCTTCTTATATCTTCATTTTGGACAACCAATTACCTATATTAACTCCTAATCAAAGGCTCAGATCATTTTGACTTGATCTCCATCTTTTTCTAAAAGTTACACCAACAATTAGATTAATACCCATTAATATTTTAATTTTCCTAAGTTTAGACTTAGGAACCCCATTAAAATATTAATTATTTTAATATAATCGTCTCTGGGTGGAATTTCCCAAAATGATTTCTAGCTTCTTTGGAATGCATGTGCTCAAGCCTCCCTGCACAATTTGAGACCTAGAGCACGTATGATATTATCCCAAATAAACACACCCTCTTAGCGAGGAATGTGCTCTAACAATATACTGTTGCTGCATACTGCTCTGACTCTGAAGCATCATCCTCTACGCTGCTGATGTCTGACATGCTGTCCACCAACTACTGTGTTGTTGCTGCAACTGTACTGCTGCCTTTGACACTGCCACTTCCAATGCTACATTTGTACTACAACTCCCTCTCAAATGCTGCATCTGCTATGCTGCTAGCACTACCACTATTAACACTGCATCTATACTACAACTCAATTGTTAAGAGAAGAAACTGAAAAACATCCAAAATTACTGAACTAACTATGTTTAGTATGATACCACATGAATGTTGGAACTGACTACTGCTAGTCTCTACGCTGATCCTCTGAATCCACTGCATTGTTGCTGACCTATGCTCGGTGTCATCTGCATTGTTATCAACTTTGCTCTGCGCTACTCAGATTTTGGCGCTCCTAGCAACTGAACTGTCTCCCTGACACTCCTTAGCACTATCCGACACTAATCCATCCCGCTACTACAAAATTGGGCTCCTGTAGCAAGGTATTGATCCAAGAGGTGGACTCCTCAAGGATCTTGCCCATCTGTATCTCTTTCGAACTACAACTCTAAATCTCCCCACCTTCCTGGAGATGTGGGTGCCATCCTTGCCAAATAGAAATGTCGAATGACCTCCTCTCTCCTTTGTGTTTCTGCTGGGCTAGCCTACGCACTCCCTGCTGGAGTAAAATTGCTTCCCCTTGTTGTTGCTCAGCTCTAGAGAATTCAAATTCCTTGGCTAGGAATTATCCGAGGAATAAATCCCCTCAGCCATTCCTCTTCTCTTTATTCTGACAATTTTCTGCCCAGCAAATTGGCTGCAGAAAAATCTGCGTTCCATCAGCTCTCCTTACGCTAAGGCTTCAACACTGCTCCTTCTGCCCTGGAAAAAAATCGAACTGGGAGTCCTTCTCTCTGTCAACTCACTCGGAGAGAGATAGCCTCGAAATTTTGACCCTCCGGCTAGAACTATGTAAAACCCTCTATGGTTTCAAACTGCTGCCTCCTACAACTTTTCGATCTCCCTCCTATGCTTAGCACTGGATCTATCGGCTTTTCTCTTCTTGCTTCACCTGCAGCTCTGATACCATGTGAAAATTCCTCAACCAGAATCCCTACTGCAACAACTGATAATGTTTCTTCTATTTGATAAATTAATCAACCAAATTATTTGTAGTTTCCTATGGAAAATATCGAAACATATACACTGCAACCTTCACTTAATTAAATATTATGCGGAAATAAGAGACTGAGCAAGAAATAAAATACAACACAAGTGACACCGTTGTTTTTAGACAAATATCCCTGGAAAAACCCTATGCGGGAAAATCGGTGCAACAGTTCTCAGGGTTCTATATTATTAACCAATAGTTTTTTAATACAACTCTGGATGCCCTCCCAATAATCAAGTTACAGAGAAATACAACTGGAAGAGAAGAATTGTGAGATTACTTCACTCTACCTGGAAAATCCTGGTTGTTCCGGCATTTGAATCAATTGTCCCTAGCTACAACTACACTACCCCTTCACAGTAACTGCGTGGAGCTCTCTAAGGCTCTGCGTCAACTCAACTAGGAAATGTCTTGCCTTCTAAAGCAGTTTCTAGCCCTCTTGGATCAAAAATGTCAGCTCCTCTACACAACTTGGACTTCTACATGGGTGACTGGGCTGCCTCTACATGAACCCTTCTAGCTAAGCATCAAGCTCTGCATGGGCCCTTCTGGCTCAACTTCAACCCCTATGGTGTCTCTCTGCCTCTCTCTGCTCCGTATCCCCCTGAGAACTTCTCACTTCATAAATTCGATCTCTTGATCTCTCGGTGTATTTTCCAAATGACCCTCAAGCCCCTTCTTATATCTTCCTGTTGGACAACCAACAACCTAGAATAACTCCTAATCAAATGCTTAGAACATTTTGACTTGATCTCCGTCTTTTTCTAGAAGTTACACCCACAATTAGATTAATACCCATTAATATTTTAATTTTCCTAAGTTTAGACTTAGGAACACCATTAAAAATATTAATTATTTGAATATAATCGTCTTTGGGTGCAATTTCCCAAAACGGTTTTTGGGTTCTTTGGAATGCATGTGCCCAAGCCTCCTTGCAAAAATTGAGGCCTAGATCACATCCGATGCTATCCCAAATAAACATATGGTGTCCAGGAACGAATCCCAAGTGGGTATGACTGAAAATAGTGAGGGCATACTTTCATCGTTCTGCTCACAATAGGTTTCCCACCAATCCTTGACGTGGTGGGAGGATTTGAAAAGAGAAAAAGTAATCTTTTCCCAGTTGGAAAAATCATGAACATAAAAATATCCGTCCAGCAGATTTAACCATTTATCTACGGTGTCCACATCTATCTGACCCTCAAATATGGGAATGTCAACGTTAACATGTACCTTAAAGGGTGTGGTGCTTCTAGAGTAGCTGCTAGAAGTAGATGTGTCTCCCTTGGGTAGCCACTGAAGGATCTGGGAAAAGTTGTCCATCATCGCATTCCTCTGTCACTTGAGGGCTTCTTTGAGCAAGATTTTGAAAGGATATTCTGCCCCCTCGTCTTTCTTTTATTCTGCCATGGGAGTTCGTTGGGATTTGCGAGGCTATTATTGCAAAGGTTCGACTAGTTCAAGCCGTAACTCCTTATATCCCAACCTCATTAGGGACATGCAAAGAAAAATAGAGAAAGAGCAAACTACTTTGATACCACTGATCCAAATTTAAACAGGACCACAACAAATTACAGATAAAACCATAAATACAAATATGCGGCAGAAATAACACTTCATTTCATTAATATAAAATACTGAAATATGCTTACAACCATAATGGAAATAAGACTAGCTCGAGTGACAATAACTTATCTCTGAGAAGGGATGTGGTGGCTACATGCCTCTCAATTGTGTTACAATGAGGCTCAAGGGTTCATTTGTTATTGAAAAACATGAGAAATCCCTAAACAACCAAAACCCTAACCCTAGGAGATGTAACTACAAGAGTTTGTGGGCCCCAGGGGGGGTTAGTTGGGTAGCCAACTTCTCGGGGTCATAACTTGGTCATATTATCTCTGTTTGGCGCGTATGACACCTTGTTTGAAAGTTCTGTCCGAGTACTTTAGGTTTTGATGCAAGTCCCTTCCTCTGCCTACGTTCTTGGAACAGACCTCAAAAAAATTCTGTTTAGGGGGTCAAAACTGCTCCGAAAATTCAAAACCTGAAAAACTGCTAAAAATAGTAAATGCTGAAATAAACAAGGAAACAAATGAAACCAAATAGAGGTCTAGGTGGAATAGGTGGGTGGCCACCAATATCCATCTGGATCAACCCCTTCACAAGATAGGTAGAATTATCCCCAAGAATAATCTTCAAATTTGTTTCCCTCTCAACTAGGTTTTATAGGACTTCACGATAGCTAGTGAAGTGTCTAGAGGCCCCACTATCTACCAACCAGCTATTAAATGAATCTGGAGGAGAGGAACTAGAAAGAGTGAAAATAAGAAAGTATTCAAATTGAATAGAAACTACATTATTATCATACTTGAAGTTCCTTGATCTCTTTTGAGGACGGTGGCCTTCTTCTCAATCAACAAGAGCATATCTTCTTTTTCTATCGTTGAACCTATTGTTGTTGTAGCCACGATTGTTGTTGTAGTTCGACCTATGATCTCTTCTATTCTCTGGAAAATCTTGGGCATAGTGGCCATGCTTATGGAAATTGTAGCATTCAACTTTTGACATGTTTTTTCTAAATCTTCTATTGGAGTCCTTGGATGTTGGAGCAGACTTCCTTGAATTAGATGGTCTTCCTCTTCCCTTCCCCTTCTTGTCTTGAACAACAAATGTAGAGGGTTCTCCTTCTTCATGATTTTGAATTATCCCTCTAGATATCATCCTAGTCTCTTATTGAGTGCACTTTCCAATGAGTTCATCAAATGAAGGAAACCTGTTATTGTTGCTAATAGTTGTAATAAATGTCTCCCAAATTGGAGGAATACCTCCAAGTGCAATTAGTACCATCTCTCTATTAGAAGTAACTTCTCTGGCAGACAATAATTGATCCTTGAGTTGGGATATCCTCATAAAGTATGATTGCATAGTCTCCCCCTTGTTCATCTTGATGTCCTTGAGTTCATTCTTCAAAGAAAGAATGTGGCTCAAGGTGTTGTCTTTGTACATCCCAACCAGTTTATCATACATTTCCTTGGACTTCTTCAACTTTGAAATATAAATAATCAAATGATATCTTAATGAATCAATAATAATATTATTAGCTTTTATCTCACGTCTCTTGTACTTGGCTTTGATAGTAGAAAAAGCATTCTCAATAGGCTTAGGTACCTTGCCTTCAACATATTCCAAAACATCATTCTCATCCAAAGTCACATCCAACCTGGTTCTCCAAACATCATAGTTAGATGATTCATTTAGCTTCTCTTTAATCTTGAAGTATGAAGTAGACATCTCGACCAAGTCAAATAAGCTCCTTCAAATCAGATTCCTTCAAAGGTGATTGGTCTTGTCTCCTTGGGCTTGTCTTCACCTCAGCTTTGATACCATGTTAAGTTTCCATTGTTTTATGCTATAACAATCACTTAATCAATTTCTTCTTTCAATACCAATCACTTTATCCAATAGTTTCAATCTTCCAATGATATTAAGAAATTGTATATACAACAATAAATCAAAATGCACAATAGAAGACAGTCAGGAACTATAGAGACAAAGATTTGGTCAAAGACTAGGGAAAAACCCCACGAGGGGGAAAACCCTTTACAAATTCTTCTTCTATTATATTGTCAATGATTGACTAAGTAGAGAGATACATAATCCAAGTACATCAACAATGAGTCAACAATCAAAGACTTGAGTATCCAAACCAACAATCAAATACCCAATCAAAGATGAGCCCAAAAGTCAAATTGGTTCAAAAGTCAAATCTGCACTTTCTGATAAGAGTCAACAATAGTTAACCTTCCCTAACTAGAGTCAACAATGAATGATTAGAGTCCTCTAAAAATTTTGGTCAAGGCAGCAAATAATTCAACCTCCTTAGCTTTTTCAAGCTCGGTCAAAACAATTAACAAATTCTTCCAACAAATTTGGTCAAAGTCAAAGTTTAAATTGTAGAAACCCTAGCACATAATTTCAATCAACGCTAGTCAAAGATGCCCAAAAAATCTCGATCAAAGTAGTAGTCAAATCAATATCTCAATAAGTCCAATAATTAAGTCAAATCAAGTCAAAATGTCAAAGTCAAATCCAAGTCAATGCTGGTCAAAACATCCCTAAACAAAAAGTCAACATTGGTCAACAGAAACACCCTCTCTCTCCTTCACACATGTGAGCTCAGACCTGTAATTGCAGAAGTAGTCAAACCAATCAAGAGAAGAAATGATGATGTAATGATGCCTCCAAGTGATGTGACATGATGTGAATTTATATGTGGTTAATGAGGTTGAATTTCCTTGCCTAGGCCGACATGTAATTTTTGTGATGATGTGGTTCCATATTAAAAACAATATTTTTCCTTGTGAAAATTAAATTCTTCAAGGGCTAGTAGGGTGTCCTCAGGATGAGGATGCTTTCCCAAAGGAGGGAATTTCTCCTTAAGCTGCCAAATTTCAACATTTAAACATCAAACCAAGGATGTTATACAACCAGATCGTAAAACAAAACAAAAGATAGATCAACGACTTGAAAATTAGCCTTTTTGAGGGGGAAACAACCTTTACATGACATAAATGAACAATTATTGGATGATATAAATGACAAGACCTCCTTGGTATATATAGGAGTCTAAGGGGTCACAATATAATGAAAGCTTGCATAACAATAATAATGTAAGGGCACAACAATAACAATATGGGGGCTACATGGGAAAAACAATAACAATAGGGGGCTACACTAGTATTATAGGGACCTAGCATGCCCCTCTCCTTCAAAAAAGTGTTGTCCTCAACACTTGAGTAGTTTTGGATGCTTTTGTATAAAATTATCATCCTCCCATGTGGAATCTTTAGCGGGTGAGTTCTTCCACTTAATGAGATACTCTGAAATTTATCGATTCAGTAGTTATCGAGTTCTTGTTTCCATGACTGCTTCAGGATCCAATATGATTTTTCCTTCTTTGTAAAGTTTTGGCAATACTATTTGAACTGGGATCTTTTCACCGATAACCTTCTTTAAGCATGAAACATGGAAAATTGAGTGTACTTGGGAAGATGCAAGCAACTCCAATTTGTATGACATAGTACCAATCTTTTGCAACACTTGGTAAGGACCATAATACTTCGGTGATAATTTATTATCCTTCTTAGCTTGCTTGAGGAACATTTGTTTGTATGGTTGTAGCCATAAAACTACCCAGTCACCTACATTAAAACTTCATTCACTGTGATGTTGATTTGCATGTTATTTCATTCGATTTTGTGCTAGAGCGAGGTTATCCTTTAAGAGTTGGAGAAATTTTTGTTGATGCTTGATGTGATCTTCCACTGCTTGAACCTTAGAGTTTTCTCTTAAATATGATGTGATGGATGGTGGATGATATCCATAAAGTTCCATAAATGGGATCATTTTTGTTGCAGTATGGAAGGAAGTGTTAGACCACCATTCAATGAGAGGTAACCACTTGACCCATTATGTTTATTTATTAGATACAAAGCGAAGAAGATATCCTTCCAAAAATTCGTTCACTATCTTCGTTTTCCTGTCAGATTGAGGATGATAAGGTGAGCTATGAGTTAATTGAGTACCGAGACAAGAAAATAATTTCGTCCAAAATTTGCTAATGAAAATGGGATCTTCGTCACTTACAATAATCTTTGGGTTTCCATGCAGCTTTTGAATTGTTTCCATAAATGTAGTAGCAATTGTATTGGCTTTAAAAGGATGAGATAGTGCACAAAAGCGTACATGCTTGGTAAGTCTATCAACTACCACCATGATGACACTCTTCCCTTCAGACTTGGGTAAACTTGTGATAAAATCCATTGAGACCTCCTCCCAACGCTGACTTGGAATGGATAAAGGTTGTAATAGACCCAGGGTCTTAATTGTCTCAACTTTATTTTATTGGCATACCAAACATTCTACCACAAACTTCTGAATATCAAATTTAAGGCCATCCCAAAAAAATCCTTCTTGACCCTGTGGTAAGTTTTTAAAATTCCTAAGTGCCCTCCTAAGGGGGAGGTGTGCAATTCCAAAAGAATATTTTGTTTGAGTTAGGAATTCTTACATAGATATAAGGGATCTTTGTACCATAATGAATCATTTTTCCAGATAAATGTATCATAAATTTTACTAGGTTGAATTATATTGGCCTCTAGCATTTTTGTAACCATACAGTCAATTTCACTCTTTTGGGCATAAGGATATCTGTAAGGCCTGATGTTTGGAGGAACACTTCTTGGAATCAAGTGAATAGCATGATCATAATCACGAATAGGTGGGAGGACTTTGGGATTCTCAAATACCTTGGAATGATTGTTCAAGACTTTTTGGAGATCTAAAGAAATAGATGATTTCGATGTCTGAACCTCTAGTGAGCATAATTGTGCGATTACACCCCACTGTTCTTGCTTAAAAAGATTTGTCATGCTGTTAGAGTTGATTATCTTCCCTGGTTTCCGTGTGATACCCCTTAATTCAATTTCCTTTCCTTCCCAAAAAAATTTCAAGAAGAGTTCTTCAAAATTAAAAGTTATCGTCCCTAAAGATTGTAACCATTGGACTCCTAGTACAACATCAACACCACCCATTGGAATGGAAACCATTGGACTATTCAATACATATTCCCCCATGGCTAGTTTGATATTATGACACTTTCCAAAGAAATTTATAGTTCCTCCATTTGCAACCATTACTTGACACTCTGGTGTTGGATATAGAAAGAAATTTAATTCTTTGGCTATCTTACAATCAATAAACATGTTATCACCAAAAAATTGATCATCTAGCCTAATTTACTAGATGGATCGAAGTACAAAATGTAAAGCCAATTTTACCATAGTAAAATTTCTTTCACTGTGAGAAATTACTTAATAAACCACCTTTGTTAAGTAATTTATAATTAAACCCATGAAGAATAATTAAATAAATCACTATTTATTTGATTTTCTTCTAGTAATAATTAATTAAACCATTGTTCAATTATTATTCCTTGTCGTATTTGACCCAATTATGAAAAATCAACAGATAAATCATTAATTATCTTATTTTTCTTTAAGAATAGTTAATTAATCACTAATTAATTATTATTCTTTGTCAAATTTGAATAAATTCCTTAGGAATATTATAGAGTTCATTAAATAAATCATTATTTGTTTATTATTCTTTAACCAATTTCTTGAGATGATAAATAAATCATTTATTTATTTATTATTTCTAAATCGAAGTTTAAATATTTTTTCCCTTCTAACCAAATATAATAAAATATTCCAAGCGGTTATTCCAAGAATCGAGTTAATAATATTTTATTATTGCTCATTATTCGAGGATAACTCAATATTTTGTTATAAATAGAAGGGTTTTCCATTCATTATTCACTTTTGATTATTTTCAATGTTGCACTCATTGTTGTAACTCTGATTATTTCCATGTCGCACGCCATATTTTTTCTGGGTTTACACATTATAGAGGAGAGAGACTCTACACAAGCTGAAGACGTTTTAGGATAGCCAAGAACCCATCCCATAAAGGGGGATTGGTAACATTTATTTGTTCCCTTCACAGGTGTTATAATAAAACTATTATTTGTATATCTGGTTTCTATTGGATGATTGGAGTTATTACTGTTTCTTTTTGTTGTTTAACTATGATTGTGGAATAGATAAGGACTTTGGCAGGTTTTGTTTCTATCACTTGCTCCAGATCTATAATGTTTAGCAGCCATTTCTATTGTTGAGATTGTTTGTCATCTACAATATTAAGTGGATTATTTTCGTACATCTTTGAGAAGCAAACACTACAACAAAATTGGCGACTCCCCTCTTTTTTATACTTCAGATCCAAAAACCTGGGTGACCTCCAGTATTCAGCTTAGGGTTTCTTCTTTGTTCAGTTTCTTAATGTTGTTTTCTAGATTTTTAACCCTAGATCTGTCAAATTTCTGACTTCCACAAGTTTTATGGTCTTTTCCACTGGTCACAGGAACCATCCGTAGTAGAGACAAAATTTTTTACTGAGATTTTTTGACTGGGATTCACAGAGCAAAAATCACACTTTTTAGCCCAAAAAGTGCGATTTGGACTCCAAAGTGCATCTTCCAGCCCAAAAAGTGCGATGTCACCTGAAAACAAGTCAATACCTGCAATTTTTGGGTTTTTATCATATTTATTTCTGAGTTTTTCTGAGAGTTGTCTGTTGGGTTGTTTGACCTCTGTCACATCCTGCTTAGGCCTTGATCTACTCTAATTTACTTGTCAAAGTGGAATTTAGTCCCCTAGGGCTTCTAGTATGCTTCCACCTTTATAGGAGGAGTTTAGTTGAGTAAGTAGTCTGAGTTTCTGTAGCACTTTCAACCATATTTTCTAGATTTGTACCTTTCTGTTTTAGATCTATAAAGATAGGTTGTCACCATCCATAGTTTCATATTAAAAGTTATTTGGCCATTGGTTTCCCTAGGTGTTTCACCCATCTCTTTATCTTTTTGCAGCGATCTTCCCCTCTGGTTTTTCGTTGTAGCTGCACCACTTTCCCGAAGCCTAGTGTCATTTGATCCCAGTCACACCGACACTTAGATCCCTTGGCCTGTTTAGTGTGTTTCTCAGTCGATTTCGCCACCAACCAGCACAATGTTTGCAAACCTAGTTTGGGTGGGGTTTAGTTAATTGTTTTGTTGTTCATTTTTAGTTGTTAATTTCAGTTTATTTTCTACAAGATTTTTTCTTTTTTTTACAGACATGACCTAGGCTTAATCAATAAATACACTTGCACACACAAGCACACCTTAAGCGAAGGGAATCTAGTTTACACCTCCAAGCCAAGACTTAACATAATAAGTTTATCTCCCTTCATTGAGACAAAGGCATATTGTTGATCTCCCTTCACCATTTCCGTGTCACGTGTGTATTACCACCATTCCACCACAAAGGCATTTGTCGCAGAGACTATTAGGCCTTCACCCCCAGTTTCTGCTTAGGCATATTACCCCTCCCCGTTGGGTTCAAGTTCATAGCCTTTCGAGTCACCATACCGACTCTTCTCTTGGTTCTTCCAATTCGTGATATGATTTCGAGCCTCCTTCACCACATATTGTCACCATGTTTAGACCCACAGCTAGTGGAGGAACCCAACCTGGTGTTGGCTATGGTTCTATCTCGGTGGTCACATCAAGCGGAATAGTCTCATGAACCATTCTAGCAACCCCCATGCTCCCTTTTATGGCTGGGTTAAGTCTACCAGATTTTATCTAGTTGATAAACAACCCTATACACCACTATGCTGGTTGGCCTTCTATGCCAACTAAGCTTACCTCAGTCATCCCAAAGTTTGAGGGTAATGTTGGAGAGGATCCTACCAACCATGTCCACTCCTTCCACATGTGGTGCTCATCCAACTCCATTACCGATGACTCCATTCATCTTTGGCTCTTCCAACACATGCTCACTAGAGACGCTGCAAAATAGTATGTAGACCAACCCACCACATCTCATTCCATTTGCACGACCCTTTGCTAAAGAATTCCTCTTATATTTCTAGTTACCTCATCGATACGACACTGGTACAAAGTTATTGACCTCATTCCGTTAGTCCTCTTCCACTTGCCTATCCGACCATGTTCAAGAGTGGTGTTGAAGGAGGAGCACATGCCGAGCCCCACCCTTCGAAGACCGTGTCTACCTAGATTGGTTTCTTAGGAGCCTTTTAGCACGATTGGAAATATATCGCGTCCCATTTTCCTCAGACTGAGGAAAAAGCTCTCCAAATCGCTCTAAGATATGACCCAATTTATGCGTAATCTCGTTATGTCTATACCGTCATTCTAGACCTCCCCCATCCTGGAAGTGCCAATGCATCGGGGGAATCTCACGCCACTAACAATATCTTTGGAACCCTTTCACACCATTCCCCATATAATCAAAAAAGTTATGGCTATCCGCAGGGGGCACCAATTCCTCTAACACTCATGCCCCTCCTGCTAGCAACATGTTTTCAGGACCCCAACCTATCTTGCAAACTGTTTCTCCTCCTTATACACAATTGAGCTCTCCAGCCCCTCAAGCATTAGCGCCGCAACCTACCATGCATCCTCAGCACCAGAAGCCACCACTCCCTTAGTGTCAAGTGTGTGCGCAACAGAGTGCTACCAATCCCCAAAATTCGAAGAAAAAGAATAAGGGGAAGGGTAACAAGGGTAACCAGGGTAATCAAGGTAATCAACCTAGTGAACCCCAGGGGAACCAGCCTAACACTAAAAACCAGCAACAAGGCAACCAACCCAAGCAGAACAAGGTTATTCGTATGAACAAGCCTTGTGCATGTTGTCATGTACATGGCCATTATACACATAAGTGTCCTCTCTTACCCCAGATGCGCCAAATGTGGGAAGCTCAAGCAGCTTCTAGAGGTCAACAATCGCCTAAGAATCCTGTGCCACCTCAATTGACAGTGATCAAAAATCCCTTCCCTTAACAAGGATTTGTTGCTGCTCAACCTCAGCTAGGTCAAGTAGCCCACCCCCCCAACCTTCTGGTCCTGGTGACTACCAGATCCTTATGATGAATTCTGATGAGGTTAACCCCTCTGATATCAACCTGCAAACTTAGTCGCATCAATATGACAAGCCATCGAGTTCATCCGCCATTGAGTCCAAAACCAAAGCATCTGCTGAGCCTCTTACAATACCAAATGGCCTGTTATAGATTCCTCAACCTAGAGTTGAGGCCATTCCCAAGATCCCAAAGGGACCATTACACCGTAATGCGGCTTCTAACTAAGCTGCCCATACATACAATATAGTAGACAACTTGGTGCAATCACCTGCTGCCATGTTGACGCTGGAATTACTCTAGTCGTGCCCATCTCAAAAGAAAGCTCTACTAACTGCTTTGGGTGCAGTAGATCCTTCTGACGATTGTTTGATTGTCTTCCTAGTTGATACATCAGAACATCCCCCATTGCCTTCATCTGTTGCTTTCCAGATACCAGTTAGAGTTCGTAATGCCATCATCTTTCGATGCATTATTGACTAAGGTGCATCCACTTGTGTGATGTCCACTGTTGTTTGGAAACAACTCAAGTAACCTGAGTTGTCCCCCTCCACCATCGCTTTGCCTGCTTGGGACGAACACTCCTCCCAGCCCCTTGCAATGTACCGCAACTGTCTAGTGATCCTTGCGGGTGAGACTCTCCATGTAGGCATTGAAGTTATTAATGCCCCTTTGGATTACAACATTCTCTTAGGTTGTAATTACACATATGCCATGTTAGCCATCATGTCTGCAGTGTTCCACAAGATGTTCTTCCCCCATGAAGGGAAGATCATTACCATCGATCAGTTGACTTACTACGAGCCGACATCCATGACCTCCCCCGAGTCCATTATCTCGTCAATGTCAGATAAGCAGTCTTCAACTCCCCTCATTGGTATTTCACCCGGAGTATGTAAATATTCCTCATTGTTGGGTGCTTTCCTTGGTCCTCCCCCTCCCATCTCAGAGCCTAACTCTATGAGTGTTTGCATGTTACAAGCGTCACAGGATGCTCTCAAGCAGTCTAGTACATCTGATCAACAAAAGACTCCTCACCACCCTGCTGTTTCCATCCCAGATGAGCCCTTTGGATCCACCCCCCAAGACCTCCTCCATTTGTGGGTGCCTCTCCTATGTTTCCACCAGGAACTATTCCTCAAGGTCTAAACCATATAGGAGCTATTCCGCTAGGACGTTACCCCGTAGGTGAGATACCTTTCTTATTCCCCCCATCCAAGAGTATTTTCTGTCCCTGTTATGGCTTTGTTGTTCCTTCCTAAGATGACTTTGGGGATCCTAGTATGGTACATCGATCCCCCTGCAAGAATTCCTCCTGGTCAGCTGCGAACTTATCAAGCTTTGACCCTGGTTTAAACGGTCCCTATGGCCCCTGCCACTGCTTTAGTTCCATCAAAACCTCAATAGAAACCCACTCCTATTATGAAAGCATCTAGACAGGGAGGCAAATATAAGAGGGAAGAACTAAAGGACAAGGCTCCCCAAGCTCCTCCATCCCCTAAGGCCCTAAAGCCTCCTGGTAGACTCCTTAGTTTGAGGTTTCATACACAGCGAGCATGTCATTAAAAACAATCAAACAAACAAGTATTTCAAGTAAAAAAATCAAGCAAGCGAGCGTGTTCATAAAATAATCAAGCTCCTTAGTTTGAGGAGTTCTCATGATTTTATTAATTTAATTTAATATTTGGATTTATTAATTGATTATTAAGAGAGTGAGGCTAACAACCACCAATAATTGTCCCGAGATTCCTCATATTAAACCTTTGGTTCATGAAATGTTCCTTGAGTCAAATATCCCTGAAGTCCATGTTAACTTGTCGGGTCCACCCAAGCAACTCAAAATGCTACACACAAATCACCCTTGTGCCTTGCATCATGGTCACTATTCATATGGTTTCCCTCGTCTCGATGAATTTCATGATTGCCTGGAGGTGCTTCGCAAATATGAGACCACTCGTAGTGGAACACCTACTCCTTTACCCACAGATTCTAGTACCACTAGTAAACTTGAACAGGGGGACTCTGGTCCCACCATCGTGATCCCTCCCCCCGATGTCGAGATGACGAACACCACAGGCCATATACTTTACTTGTAGTCATCCTTGATTTCCTCGCAGGAAAATCTTTTTGAGGTTTCTATGCGCGCTTCTATCGAACCTCTTTCGATAGAATCCTAGGTATCTACATCCGTAGATCCTCCATCTACCAACTCGTTGTCTACCATTCAAGATGATGCATATGTGAACCTTCTTTCTTAGGTTGATGCACCAATTAATGTTGCCGCATCATGTAGTCAGTCTTCCTCCCGTCCACCCATCTTCTAGTTTGATGAGGACATCATGGAAGTTATGTATACCCCTGATTACCCTTGCACTTAGGCAAGGGGGCATATTTTTGGAGGATGCTGAAGGTCATTTCCTTCCTATTTATCCGAGCGCACTCTACCTCAAGAGATGTCACTCATAATGCATCCATTTGATTTGCGTGTATTTATTTTTGCCATGAATTTAGGTAGATTGCATCATCTCATCCGTTGTCTTTTGCACCTTTCATATGGATCCATCATCCACTCCGTATATTGGTCTTGACGACGGTGCGAGTCGCTTCTCTCGGAATCTAGCCTCGGTAGCCTGGGTCATTTTACCCCCTTGCATACATTAGTCCTTTCAAATGGCATGTGTATTGGATCTACCACCAGTAATTAGGTTGAATATGATGCAATGATAGGTTTGTTAGTCGATGCCCTTGCTCATCGCATCCTTCATCTTCATGTTCGTTTAGATTCCTTGCTACTTTTCATGCAATTAAATGGTGTGTATCATGTGCATAATCAAATCCTATTTGGAAAATATCTATGAGTTAAGTTGTTAGTACCTGAATTTGAAACCATTACTTTCAGTCATGTTCCTAGAGCCCAAAATAACTATGTAGATACCATTGCAAATAACATTGTAGATTGGAATTTATCACATGTATACCGTAGAAGACAACCATAAAACACAACACATGGCAAACCATCATCGTCATATAAAAATTCATAATCATATTATGTATCACATAAAACATATAAGTATTTGGAGTCCACCACTCTAAATACATCCAGTACGCCCATAACATAGTGGGGGGCACATATACCTCTACATCTTCTTTGGAGTTTCTCACGCCAAGTTGGGCCAAGATGCTTGAATCCCTTTTTTGAGCACTCGGAACATAATGGTACTCCAAAAACTCCTCCTTCAAGGGGGCATCATTCCCACCTTTGCATACTAGATCAGTCCCCTCCATCACATGTGTTTACGGGAAGTATCCCATGCTTGGGGGCATGATGGTTTTCCCCTGCCATATTCTCAATTACTTAACATAAGTCTTACCTAGATCCCACTAGATCTAGGTATGGTCGATTATCCTCCCATTCCTTGGATAGTTTGTCCTACCAACCTCTTCGGTGAGCCATATGCACATTACATATCGTAGACGTTTGATACCATATCTTCAAATATTCTACTCTATGTCCACATAGTCCCCATGTTTGACTTCGTGGGTGAGGATGATTCTAGACCTCCTCTAGTAGCTCATTCTCATTTTCCTCTTCCCTTAATTCTTCACCAGGAACCATCGTTCCAAGAAGCATTAAGGCCGTCTTTAGACAAGTAAGGCCACTTGCCTGAAAATCGTAGATCCTGATTCCGATGGTCGGTTTGTTTGCTATGATCTCCATAATATTTAGGGCCTTCTCCTCCTCTTCAATTTGAAGGAAAATACCATTTTATAGGAAAACCCACAGTTTTTCTATCACACATTGTGACCAGACCGTAGCTCCATTTAACAAACCGTTAACACCATTGGAAAACTCCCAATGAGTAATCTAATGGGTCTCTCTTCGTTTTTGATGATTTGACACTTCAATAGGAAGTCATTTTTCCAAGAGGGGTCACTTTTTCGCCTCTCAAAATCGAATTTCTTCATATGCGACACTTGTACCTTAGGTACCATCTCCCCTTAATGCTTTTCATCTCACGTGTCAATTTTCGTCATGATTAACCATCATTTACTCATGCTTTCATGGTCCCCACCAGGCCTATTCTGTGTGGCAGTGTCATCGAGTCACCCTTGTTTAGAGCATCCACGATGAGTCACCTTTGCATCCATGGAGTCTTTTTCACAATATCATGTCACAATATTCCATCCATTTTTGCATATCATTCATTTTGTGTTGCCCATTTTTGCCTCCATTCATACTATCCCCCATCCCCTCCGTAGTTGAGTCAATTGCTGCCAGGTCAACCATGCACTTTATGCTCTGACAAGGGAGGTTGTTTGTTTGTCCCTTAGTTCCATCATTTTCCATTGTCCCTGGTGTCAGTCCATGAGTCACATTATTATTTCCCTCATTCCTTAGTTGAGGATCCTCATTTCCTCACCTATCGCGGGCCTTATTCTATAGACATCCGCTCATTTATTCCAGAAGAACGACCTAGAGGGCGGTGTATCTTGGTTCCAGCTTCCATTCTTGTTAGGTGCCTCAGATCAAGCAAAGGGACTCATTATTGTCCTTTGACTTGGTTGTTTCATGTTTGTGATTCATACACTTGATGGTCCAGTGATGCAACAAATTGTACCAGTGATTCTCGGGTGTGTGTGAGATGTTTCATACCTCATGAGGGGGTGGCCCTTCAGGTAGCCCCCCACATGCCCGAATGCATTCCTATTATGCTACAACCTTAGATGCAATTCCGCATATTTGATGGGTTTGGTTCTTACCGATCCAGTGTTCATAGCATGCTCGTCTCCTTTAGATGATCCATTCAGTTTTGCAGAGCCCTTCCCTATTCAGCAAGGCTTCTTCGGTTGTTCTACCCTCCCTCCCACCCTTTTTTTTAGGGAAGGGCCATTATATCTCATGTACTCAGATGTTATTGTATTCAGTCCTGGATCATGTTTTTCTAGGTGCATTTTTTTTTCTAAATAAAATTACTCTATTAACATTAAAGGGATAAAATTACATCTTGACCTTAGTAAAAAACAACTGCCCTGAAGGAGAGGCAGAGAATATCAGAAGCACTGCCCATGACATAGAACTTAGTCAAGAACCAGTTATCAAATCCCACACAGGGGAAGAAGTATTGACCTTCTTGAAATTACAGAGCTTACAGAAATACACAAAAACTTGCATTTTGAACCATAACTTGTAGAGATGTACCCACATATCAGCTTGAACAAAAACTTGCCCGCTATTATGGGCCGCAGTACAAGAAACAAAGGCAAAAGTGAGAGAGCTAATCATCTGGAGGCTCTTCCACAATTCTGCACCAACCAGAATTAGACAGATCCCTTGCACAAGCCGCATCAGAAACAGAAGGACCAGGATCCGCCGGCGCCATCACCACGTCAAGAGCATTGCGAACTTGAGCCTCCAAAACCTGTAAAGAAAACAGATTCGACATAGAGACAGAGCCAGGGCCCTCCTGATGAGAGCTAGACTCTCCCACCTGGGCTTCCTCATGAAAGAACACTGAAACTTGAGTTGTAATCCTTGGGCAATTCAGAGAGGAGTTGAAGGTGAAAATCGCAGAGCCAAATGAGGGAGAAGACATGGAGTCTGGAGGACGAGGCTCAGGTTAATGGCTGGGTAGATGAAGACGCCCTCTCCCACTGCGAGTGCGAGGGTAATGGCCGGCTATGAATTCACTGGAAAGGGAGGGAGAATTAGAGGACGGGATGGAGGGCGCATGCTGAGCAGTACCTCTGCGCCTCCTCATTCTATGGCGAAGACGGGGCATAGTGAAAACAACAGTGCTGATATGAACACAAGGACGAGCAACCACGATGGCAAAGCACGGTCGAATCAGATAATCATCCAAATGAGTGCCATAGGCCTAGAAAGAAGCTAGGGGATTGACGGAGGCGACTCCCTAGGACTACCAGAGCATAGCTCCAGCTTAGTCGCCCCTTTCAAATTGCAAGAGCCAGCACCATACAGACCATAGCCAGAACGACAAAGAAAAAAAGGCTCCATAGCAGTCCCGTTACTGAGCCTACATTTATCTCCCTCAGTCCTGCCTCGATTAGCACCTGCCATTACTATGGTATTGAAGAGAGCCGAGGTCCGGTGCAGTCCAGAGCGTGCAGAGGCAATAAACATATCTGAGGACAGGCTGGGTGGATCTGAGCCGCATGAGGTGAAGCAAATGAATGCTGCAATCCTCAAATTCCAAGGTTATACCTTCAGCTGGCGTTTATCTATGCGATGCAGGGTAGGCAGGTGTCGTCCCACCTCACCACACCCCTGTCCCATCGCGTTAACCTCCTGGCGATACACCCGCATCCGGGGGGTTTTTCTAGGTGAATTATGCATATGGGACACATTGTATTATTTTCTGGCTCAGTTATGCCAGCATGTCATGTACCATTCAACATGTACTTCATTGGTTAGTCTTATGTTTCCGGGCGCACCATTATTTATGTTCTAAGTTATCTCGGCAGGCATATGTATGCCTCCCCCCACCTCATTGAAGTATGGTACCACAACATAAAATGAGAGTTGCATTGGTCTCGTCCCCTCTGTCCCTATCCTCTTTCCCTTTAGCTTTATTGGTCTCTCTCTCTCTCTGACTCCACTTTGTTGTCTAGTGATTGTGTCTTTACAATGTACTTCGTTCATATATTTTCCTCCTAACACTCGTACATTGGGGGGCAATCTGTTATCACCAAAAAATTGATCATTTAGCCTAATTTACTAGATGGATCGAAGTACACCATGTAAATCCCATTTTACCATAGTAAAATTGCTTTCATTGTGAGAAATTATTTAATAAACTACCTTTGTTAAGTAATTTATAATTAAACCCATGAAGAAAATGAAATAAATCACTATTTATTTGATTTTCTTCCAGGAATAATTAATTAAACCATTGTTGAATTATTATTCCTTGTCATATTTGACGCAATTATGAAAATCAACAGATAAATCATTAATTATCTTACTTTTCTCTAAGAATAATTAATTAATCACTAATTAATTATTATTCTTTGTCAAATTTGACTAAATCCCTTAGGAATAATTAAACAAATCATTATTTGTTTATTATTCCCTAACCAATTTCTTGAGATGATAAATAAATCATTTATTTATTTATTATTTCTAAATAAAAGTTTAAATATTTTTTCCCTCCTAACGAAATATAATAAAATATTCCAATTGGTTATTCCAATAATGGCATTAATAATATTTTTTTATTGCTCATTATTCGAGAATAACTCAATATTTTGTTATAAATTTGCACTACTTCGTTGAATGAGGATGGATCAATCTCTACACTCTCGCTCATCAAATCCATGTAGTTAGTGTATGGATCTGGTGACCTCCTCTGCCTGCGTTTTGATGTGGATGCTCCCACATTCTCTCTAGCATCATGCATCAATATGTCAACCTCTCTGGTGTGCTTCCTTCCATCTCAGGAAGTCTCTACATGAGTGGGTGCTTCCACTCTTTGCTCCACTGCATGTGGCTACTCGACATAATCTCGAGGTTCTTCCTTTGGAGCTAAAATCTCCTCATCTTCATGCAACTAAAGCACCCTCTCAAGGGAACATCTCATGGCCTTCTCTTCGTCAAACTTCACATCTCTACGAACCACTGACATCTTGTGAGATGGCAGGTACACCCGATAGTTGTGAGGTGTATTAGTGTACCCCACAAATATGCCCAACTCAGTTGTTGGTTCTAGATTTTTCCTTGCATCCTTGGTAACATGACAGTAAACTGATGAAAAACAGATCCCGAAGTGTGCCATATTGGTTTGTTACCTAAAAAGTTTATTCTCGTGTACTTATCCCCAGAATCCGATGACAACTCCTATTCTACACATATATAGTTGTGTTGTTGTTGACGGTGTTGGACCCACCAACATGTCAGGGGATTTCCCTGGTAAGAAGTCCCAACTAGACCTCAGACCATTTGGAGTAATAGTCCCAGCAGTGGGTAGTACGACATTGCCTTGACCGCAGTTGCGCGCAAAGATAAGTAATATTTCCTTGTTGGAAGCAAGGGTGTGACCTTGCAACAAGTTAAGGAAGGTGCATGAAAGGATCTAACACACAGAAGGGGAGAAGAGTGCGCCCCTTAGAAGTCTGTAATAGCACGCAACTTCAAAGGGAACACACGAGCTGAAAGACATCACGAGATGGAAATCAGGATAGCCAACAATCCAAAATGATGATTTATACAAACAACACACTTCGATAAGATTCATACAAACACATATGGAATAGTCCATACATACATGCATAAATTACAACTACATACATCGTTAGAGTAATGAGGATAGCCGAACTACAATAGAAATATATGCAGAATCGTGCTGGCTCTGTTATATTAAAAGAGTGAAAGATCTAATCATACATATAACCATGACAACCACTAGCCCCGATAGCAGAATGTTATAGTGACTTCCGCCTACTCCTCCAAAGAAATGTACTGGCTTTGCATTGTGGAGAAGTCAAAGCTCGTTACAATGCACTCCAAGTTTTCTCTAAGTTATACCTATCAAAAGATTGGCTCCCAAAAGCCCTTACAATGAGTTATGAGGTTCTATATATAGAAAAGGGTGTTATGACCCTTGATATTCCCATTTGTGACTCTTCAACTACCCTCATGACTCTTCAACTTACACATGATTGTTTATATTCTACTATTGGCACTTCGTCTTTCACTTTACAACATGTTTATAATACAATCTACACATGTGCCCATGTGAGACAAAAATGGGCTTGAGTAAGCCATGCAAGACATCACTAAGACTCATACAACCGTGGGAAGACTAACTTGTCGACATCCTCTTGGTGATCGATGATAGCAAATTGATGCCAAGCTTGGTAGTTTTTTATAGTGTCTGCGTACTTCATGGTGACATCCTTCTGAAAGAAAACTTTTGCCTCCAGTGCATCCGGGTACACTGATTTGGAACCTTTGTCCAACACATCATATAACATGTGCATCATGGTCTTAAGTGCAGCTGGAATGGCAACATACTGGTGCATAATGTCTGCGCTCATCTGTAAGTCTGCGCTGGTGGCTATGCGCATCAACTGCTCGAAGTACATGTCCAACTCTAGTCAGACTTGGTTCTTTTCTTTCACCTCGGTGTGTGTGAAAATGGATGGGCTTGCATGTGTGTGCACAATGACATCCATGCTCTTGAACAGTTGTGCATGTGAAGCCTGTAAGCTGATGATGAGTTGTGGGAGTACCTCATAGTTTCGGATTTTACTCTGGATGCATGCCTTAAACTCCACTTCCTTGTGGCTTCATCATCTTTGGAAAGTACAATGGGGATCCCTTGTACCTCATTGTCCATATCTGCATGTGATCGACAACAATGTGTATGTTTGTCAAGATGTGTGCTCTCCTAGCACAACACTGCTGCCAACCATTAAGATGGAAAATTGACTTATGCACTGTGACAAACCTAAAGTACAACTTCCACATGATTTCCTTGAGAGACGATACTCCATCAAGTATTTCTTTCTTGAACTAGGCTCTGGTAGATGTTGTAGCTTGCTCTTCTCCCTACTTGGCCGCTTGCAACTCCTTAGCCATGCACTTGTTCTCGGCTATCAAGAATCTCACTAGTGACCGGCGACTAAAAATAGTAAAGACTAAATGCATGTGTGAATCTGGGTGCAGACATGAGTTAATGAATATGCATGCAATCAGTAAGTGCAAGATTCAGTAAGAAGGGAAAACAACGAAGTGTGTGAAGCGAGTCACCTCAACGATGATCGTTAGTGTAGAAACAGTGTCATGTATGCGACAACAAGGAAATGCAATGGAAAACTATAAACAATGATTCTACAAGCTAACATGCATTAAAACGACAACACACATTCAAAAAAACCAAGCAAACAACACTCACACAAACTGAAATACAAAAAGTGACATAAAAGCAACAAAAGACATGAAAAACAGATTTACCCGCAAAAGCTGCAATAAGTGTGCCGAAGGTTCCTAGATGCAATGGGAATGCCACAACTCCAAGATATAAGTGAAGAATGAAATTTGAAGCAACAAATAAATAGTTTTGACAAGATGAAGGCTTATGATGCTCATGCCAAAAATCTAGGAAAAAGTGAGACTTGGCGGGAGGTTTCTAAAACGGATCTTGCATGTAACCCCCAAATGCTAAAAATAGATCCCTAAAATCTAGGGATGCTTTTTTCTTTTATAGGAAAAGCTACCCATGCATGCAAGGCTAGATTGCACAGTCCTGGAGGCACCCGGTCAACCTGTGAGCACATGCAGTGGACAACAAGCCCCAGGATGCCTTTTGTGTAGTTTCTAGGCTGAGTGGCTCTGGCTGCCCCTCAATCTCTACACAATTTATGGGTTGAAGCCAAGGCTTCCGGCCAGAACTACATAATTATGAGAGAAAGCCCATTGATGGGTTATGTTGCGCAATTTTCAAGGGGAAGGAAGCCTGCATGCTCTACGCAATTTTGGAGAGTAGTTGGCTACCTAGACACTCTGCGCAATCCTCCAAGTCAACACAAGCACCAGTTAAAAGACAAGTCACGAGAGGTCAGCTTGTAGGTGATAGGAAAACAAGTTAGCAAACATAAGTTGATAAGCCAAATAACATAAACTAAAAGTGTAAGTACCTGGGACATGCAAGAGATGTTGCTAAGGATGGTTGGTAGGGAGGCTAAAAAATGAAGCTAAGGAAAATTTTTGGAGACTGGTTGTAGACGCTACAACATTGGCGACACATTGGTAGAACTCTAGCTCTCTGAATGGACCTTGTTTCATGAAAAGAAAGTCTAACTCCTTTGGAAGTATTATTCGATTCTCTGATCATCATGGTTTCCACACTAGCTTGAGTGAAAGATGTAGCACCTACCATGCTCTTGATCGGTCAACACAAATTCCAATCCAAGTTAACTTAGATGTTTCGATTGGGGATGAGGGGTATATTGGTGCACAAGTAATATGACTTTCAAAGTTTAAGTTTCATCTTTGGTGGTTCTCTGCTGCCAGCAGGCCTGGACAGTACCCCAGTGGAGTCACGCAGGAATGAAAACATCACTCCGCTACCAGTGAGCTTGGTTAGTACCCCGACGGAGTTACTTGCATCACCTCTCTATGTAGGAATCCTTTCTCTTCTTTCAACTTATTCATTTTTCATTTTTTTTTTCATTTTTTTCATTTTTCAAAGAACTTTGCATAGGCACTTATTTATTTCAGAGGTGGAGGAGGGATCCCAACTTATTGAGAGTATAAGAGGTTGTTCCTTCATAGAAGTATGTTATATATACCTTTGACATGCTTGTTAAGGTTTTCCCTGTCACCTTACTCTACTTGACTGAGCTGATACGGGTTAACCCAAAACAACCGATTAGAGTAGGTGGTACTAGTTAACAATGCAAGCGTAGTGTTTTCAAGGTGTATCATTGACAGAAGACAACAAGTTCTGTATAAAGAGAGAGAATGAAAAATAACCAAGTGTTATTAGCAGTACAGGTCCTCTTGTACTTTACCCTTCTTGTCTTATAAGCCGCACACGATTTCATGTGAAACTAGCCTACAAACATAAACAAGAAAATAATACAATAAAGCAAAGAGCAGAAGAAAATGCGAAAGAAAAGCAAGTAATCAAAGAAAGAAAGCAAGAAAATCAACAAACAAAGCAAGAAAGTAAGCATGCATGCAAGTAGACAAGACATAAAGAAAACACTACTCCTACTCCTAAGCTAACAGTGCATGGGTCTTCTCATGTGAAGTGAAATTTCCAATGCAGCCATCGGTGCATTGGTTGACCCATGTTGGTGAAGGCATGGTTTGTGAACATGATAGTCAGGTGAACCATCAAACATGAAAGATATAACAATGAGCACCAACACACTTCGAGTTTGAATGCATCTACAGAAAAGAAAAGAGTGAAAGCGCAAGACAATCTTTTGCAGACTTAACATGGTGTTGTGACACACTGTGTGCAGATGATAACCATGCACACTCTCTTGACTGTGACAAACAAGAAAACATGAGAAAGAGAGAAAAATTACATCTTGCAAGTGTGCTTTCTGTGTATGATTCCTCCAATACATGAGCGGCAGGATCATGGGATTCCGGTGGAGAAAGTGAAATCTGTGCGTTGGATTTATCTTCAATGCATATAGATGAGTGATGAGGAGCCTTGGGTGTTTCAACAATTTCCTGATTGGAAGTGAAAATGAACTTAGGATATGGAGGGCCTGACATAACCATCAGCTCGGGCTGAAGTTCCTCGACATCTCGAGAGGTTTTGGCTTCATCAACATATAGATAATCATAAACAGGTGGCCTTGAAATATCAACAAAGATTGAATCAACATCGTGATCGAACACATGAGTAAATAGATCACAATAAATACGATAAGAAAAATGAATGAGGCCATCGAAATCCTCATGATATGATTAATCATACAAAGGGGTAGACGAGAAGTAAGAATGTTCACCCTCTGCGTTTCCGGAAAAAGTAGATGAAATTTCAAGTGGATTCTCAATGAAAGATTTTTCCTCTCCACTATCAAATGATGGAATGACATTAGGTGTGTTTTGAAAATAGTCAGAAGTAGATGCATCTGGGGATGGATTTACACAAGGAAAATCAGAGATAGCAAAATCACCAAAGATGTCAGGAAAAAGTGTATAAGGCGCGGACAGAGGGATATCATCCTTCACCGCAGGTTCATGCTCATATTCCTAGTCATACTCATCATAAATGAAAACACAGGTTGATTATGCAACACCAACTCCATCGATGGCTTGATCCTCATTCACAACAAGTGTGGAGTTAGGAACGGAAGAACACAAGACAATGCAATCCAGAGGATCAACAGAACGTGGGGACAGAGGTTGAGGTAAAAAGTGCATATGACAACTCATGCTTCCAACCCAAATCTGCGTAGAAAGTGAGAGGAGTGAGGGTGGGAGGATGTGACAATTGAATAAACTTGTGTGTAGGCTCTCCCATATCACTCTGCGGGGGTGGAGCTGTTTGATTAGGGGAAGGGAGACAGTCACTTGTGACAACGACTGTATCTGCTTGTGATTCTGCAGCTCCATCACCGAAGTATGCTGAGCGGGGTTTGAGTTTTTTCTTCACTTTGGGACAAAGTGATTTGACACAAACATACTCATATTTTTCCATAAGATATTGGAATTTCATCTGACTTTTAGGAGCTTGAAAAGAAAGAAGACAGAAGCACTCCCATAATTCCATTAGAGATTCATGCGGGGCCTTCTATTGTTGTAACCATTTCTTATCAAGTGCTTTAGGATCAAAAAGGTGAAAAACGGATTCTATTAGATCACTTAACTATTTGAATGGGTGCACACAATTAGAAGGCAATGTTCGGCACCATAGCAATGGGTATTCGTGAAGTGTGTGCGCGAGTAGCATACAGATCTCTGTTTCATTAAAACCTTCCACATTATCCATGAATGCATGGAATTCATCTACGTGCTCAGGCAAGGCCACTTTGCCTTCACCTTCATACGTGAGTTCTGAAAAGTCATCAAATAACTCCCTCTCGACTTCAAAGGGATGTCCATTGGATAAAAATTGTAGAGGGTTAACTATAACAATATCCATCATAGACATGAAGATTCAAAATAGATTGAGAGGACTCAACTTGTCATATGGCCCTCCTTCTAGCACTAGAAATTTTGACGGTGTTGGACCCGCCAACATGTCAGGAGATCTCCTTGGTAAGAAGTCCCAACTAGACCTCAGACCATTTGGAGTAGGAGTCCCAACAGTGAGTAGTATGGTGATGCCTTGACTTCGATTGCGCGCAGAGGTAAGTAAGATGTCCTTGTTGGAAGCAAGGGTGTAACCTTGCAACAAGTCAAGGAAGGTGCATGAAAGGATCTAACACACAAAAGGGAAGAAGAGTGTGCCCCTTAGAAGCCTGTGATAGCATGCAGCTTGAAAGGGAACAAACGAGATGAAAGACATCATGAGATGGAAAGCAGGATAAGTGACAATCCAAAGTGATGGGTTATACCAACAACATGCTTCAATAATATTCATACAAAAACATATGGAATAGTCCATACATACATGCATAAATTACAACTACATACATCATTAGAGTAACCAGGATAGTTGAACTACAATAACAATATATGCTTGAAACATGTTGGCTATGTTGTATTAAAAGAGTGAAATATCTAATCACACATACAACCATGACAACCACTAGCCTCGATAGCAGAATGTTACAATCATTTCTGCCTACTCCTCGAAAGAGATGCACTCGCTTTGCACTGTGGAGAAGCCAAGGCTCATTACAATACACTCCAAGCTTTCTCTAAGTTATACCTATCAGAAGCTTGGCTCCCAAAAGCCCTTACAATGAGTTATGAGGTTCTATATATAGCAAAGGGTGGGGTGACCCTTGACATTCCCCTTTGTGAATCTTAAACTACCCTCATGAGTCTTGAACTTACACATGACTGTTTACATTCTATTATTGACACTTGGTCTTTCACTTTACAACATGTTTACAATACAATCTACACATGTACCCATGTGAGACAAAAATGGGCTTGATTAAGCCATGCAAGACATCACTGGTACTCATACAATTGTGGGAAGACTAACTCGTTGACATCCTCTTGGTGATCGATGGTAACGAATTGATGCCAAGATTGGTATTCTGTTATGGTGTCCACATACTCTATGGTGACATCCTTTTTAAAGTGAACTCTTGCCTTCGTTGCATCAGGGTACACTGATATGGCACCTCTGTCAAATCGTCATATAACATGTGCATCATGGTCTTGAGTGTAGCCGGACCAACAACATACTGGTGCATAGTGTCTGCACTCATCTGTATGTCTATGCTGGTGGCTATGCACATCAACTGCTCAAAGTACATGTCCAGCTCCAGTTGGACTTGGTTCTTTTCTTTCACCTCGGTGAGTGTGCCAATGGATGGGATCGCATGCATGCACACAATGACATCCATCCTCTTGAACACTCGTACATATGAAGCCTATAAGCTGGTGATGAGCTGTGGGAGTTCCTCAAAGTTATGGATCTAACTCCAAACATGTGCCTTCAACTCCACTGCCTTTCGCTTCATCATCTTTGGCAAGTACAACGGGGTTCCCTTGTACCTCATTTTCCATATCTGCATGTGATCGAAAATGGTGTGTATGTTTGTCAAGATGCGTGCTCTCCTAGCACAACACTACTACAACCCATTAAGATGGACAACTGACTTATGCATGGTGACAAACTTGAAGTACAACTTCCGCATGATTGTCTCGAGAGACGATACTCCATAAAGTATTGATTTCTTGAGCTCTGCTCTAGTGGATGATACAACTTTCTCTTCTCCCTGCTTGGATGCTTGCAACTCCTTAGCCATGCACTTGTTCTCAACTATCAAGAATCTCACACTTGAGCTGGTGGCTTAGGCATATGCCTTTGTAGCATCGACCAATGTAGCTGGATGTCTGCGCACATCGGACACAATCACTCGTTCTTGAAAATGCGTAGGAGATGCATGGACATCTGGAGTGGGCACTCTGTGCGACCGCACAACTATATGTTGTGACTCATCAAAGCATATGTTGTGCATATCTGCTTCCGGATTGTCCTCAAGGATTTCATTGTCTCCTTGATCACTTGGGACTTGCTCTGTTCCTGGATCTGGTGAAGCTGGTGGAGTGACCTATGGGTATTTGGGCATGAGATATGTATCCTGATCTTGCTTTAATTGAACCATATCCATAGCCATCTACTCCAACATCTGTTCAATCTCTTGAGTGAAGTCCTGCTCCTACGACTGTTCACCCTGTTTGTTGCCTGCCAGCTGTTATGATGAGTCAATAACTTGTATGGGCGCATTCTCATCAATGTTTGCACACTGCGCTTCCTGTTGTTCATGCTCCTTCTGTGCTTCCTTCTCCTTTTTGCGTAGCTCTTGTTCTTCACTTAATTGTTGCTTCACCTCCTGCAACTTCTTCTCTTCCTCCTCTGGCTTCTGATTCTCCCTCTCTCTTTGTGCAATCCTTCTGTTGCACTGTCGCTTCTTTGCCTCAATCTCCAAAGCTGCTTTGAATACAAGTGGATCTCCCTTGAATGTGCATATTTTCTCTGCCTCTACACTGTCGGCAACCTTTCTCTCTCTTTTTTCATGCACAGGTCTGTTGCTCTCTGAGATATTATTTCCTTGTGCACTGCTAACCATTCTACTACTCTGACTGGTTAATTGAGCCTTGAGGAGTTGTAGCAATATCTCCATGGGTCTTCTTTAGGCCAATGAAAAGCCCTGTGGATCGAAGGGTGATACACTCTCGCACAATGGTCCTCCATTAAACCATGTAGGTCATATGGATTGAAACTTCTAGTGCCGAAGGTGAATCTCTTAAATTCCTTTGTCTCAGCCTCAGCATGATTGAGATTCTGGATCTCATACAACCTGATCCACAAAGGAAGAGTGGGACAAGGTACCTTCTTCTTCCTCCGCAGTCTCGCAGAAATCTTTGTCGAGATGTGGTATGTAACCTCTTGCATGAACATATTATCCATGGCAAACTTCAGTAACACATGCAGAACCTTCTCTGCGTTGTACACTTGGACGAAGGTGCCAAGGGATGAGGTGTACCAATCTACTATGTTTACCAATGCCTCCATCGCTTCCTGTGACATGCAAGGTGGATCCTATTCAAATATCATCATGTACACTAGGGTGATGAAGTGGTCTGATAGCTGTTGTATAACTCCACAGAAGCTGCACTTAGAAAAAAACCTGTAATAGATGTGTATAGAGGTTTCTGAAGGTGTCCATGCCCAACCCAAGCCAAGGAACTACTAATGGTAATATATTGCATCAAGTATGTAAGCGAGCATGAAAATATTTTCTTGCTGACCCTTATGAGGATGCTGGGCATTTTTTACTTGCCCCTTCAGCTGGAGAGCCAACATGTCAGACTAATTGAAAGGTTCTCCTTTGTTCACCAATTGATCCAACACAATCACCCAACTTTGCGGGAAGGTCTCTATTCTCTCTTGGTCGTATAAGCGACATACGAATATGATCAAGAACTGATAAGCCTTCCGTAGTGTCTTTGTCTTGTATTCCTGGTTTGGTGTTGTCCTCAACTTAGACGAATCTCTCACGCAGCTCGTCAAGATGTCTCTTGAGTTCGTTCTGCTACTGGGATTGGTGAAGAGTGCATCGATTGTGTCCACCAACTACGACAAGTGATACATATCCTAAAAATACTATGCCCTGAAGATATCAAGTTATGTTCCAATGACACTGCTCAACACCATTGTCTCTGTATCAATATGCAAGACAATCCAGTGGATCATGTCTGTGCATGGAAATGTGGTATGCCTGCATGCAACCTGATACAAGCAAGACCTGTGTATGTTGACATAGACTCAACCGTCTTCCAGATTCTCCTCAAAGGTGCTTGAAAAGATGTCATTGATGCCATACCATTTTATCTTGATCTCCTTGCCACTTATTATCTTCATAGATGGGCAAGCTCATAGACACTTGCTCGACTACATATCTAGTTGTGCTCTCAATGGTATCCTTTGACCCTAATCTCTTGGAAGCCATTGTACCTATATTGTTGAGAGACTGATGAACACCTGTGATGCCTTGAGATAGAGAAATAATCATGGCAAGAAAACTGTCAGTTGAAAACCAAAGGCAACTTGAGGACTGACATGCAACACACCTGGGTGACTGACTGGGAAATTTACGCAATTTTCACTGGGAGGCTTGGAGGCTGGGAGACTGACTACCAGAATTGCGCAGATCACAGTCCAGACTGCCAGTGAGATGAATGACAGTTGAAACTGCGCAAAGCACAATCAAACTTGGCCTGCTGATGACTAAAACTGCCCAATGTGCAGTTTTCATTAGCATGACTGCAACCCGAGAATATTGCATTGTGCAATTATGGGGGCCTACTGAGGCACTGCCTCTCAGAATTTCACAAAGAAATTCTTGGGAGGCTAGTGTGAGGCAAGCTTTGCACAATTTTTGTGAGCAAGGCAAGGCCTTCCATCCCAAAAATGGGCAGTGCAAGCCAGGCAAGGCAAGGTTTGGGCCAAGGTAGCTCAGACCCGCTGACAGGGGGCTGAAAATAGTAAAGAATGAATGCATGTGTGAAGCTGGGTGTATACATGAGTGAATGAACATGCATGCAATTAGTAAGTGCAAGATTCAGTAAGAAGGGAAAATAATGAAGTGTGTGAAGCGAGTCGCTGCAACGATGATCATTAGTGCATAAAAAGTGTCATGTAGAACAAAATGCAATGGAAAACTTGAAACAATGCTTCTACAAGCTAACATGAATTATACGACAACAAGCATTCAAAAAAACCAAGCAAACAACACTCGCAGAAATTGAAATACAAAAAGCGACAGAAAAGCAGCAAAAGACATGAAAAACAGACTTACTCGAAAAAGCTACAATAAGTGTGTTGAAGGTTCCTAGATGTGATGGGAATGCCAGAGATCCAAGATCGAAGTGAAGAATGAGGTCTGAAGTGTCGAATAAATAGTTTTGATAAGATTGAGGCTTATGACGCGCATGACACAAATCTAGGAAATAGCGACACTTAGCGGGAGGTTTCTAAAACAGATCTTGCATGTAACCCCCGACTGCTAAAAATAGATCCCTAAAATCTAGGGATGTTTTTCCTTTTTTCTTTTTGCTTTTGGGAAAAATTACCCATGCATGCAAGGCAAGATTACACAGTCCTGGAGGGAACCGGTCAACCTGTGAGCTCATGCAGCAGATAGCAAGCCCCAAGATGACTTCTGTGCAGTTTTTGGGCTAAGTGGATTTGGATGCCCCTCAACCTTTGCGCAATTTCTGGGATGAAGCCAAGGCTTCCAACTAGAAATGCGCAAATTATGATTGCAAGCCAAGTGACGAGCTGCTCTGCACAATTTTCAAAGTGAAGGCATCCTACAAGCTCTGTGCAATTTTAGAGAGCAGTTGGCTGCCTGAATAATTCTTTGCAATTCTGGAGAGCAAGGTTGGTTGCCATCTAGTTCTACTCAGTACTCTAAGCCAACAAAAGAACCAATTAAAAGGCAATTCACGGGAGGTTAGCTTGCTGGTGATAGGCAAATAAGTTAGTGAATACAAGCTGATAAGCCAAATAAACTGAATTGAAAGGGTAAGTAGCTGGGCAATGCAATACATGTTGCTAAGTATGGTTGGTAGGGAGACTCCAAAATGAAGCTAAGGAAAAATTTTGGAGGATGGTTGTAGCCGATACAAAATTGGTGACACACTGGTAGAATCGCAGCTCTTTTAATGGACCTTGTTTCATGAAAACCAAGTCTAACTCCTCCGAAAGTATTGTTTGATTCTCTGATCATCGTGGTTTCCACACTAGCTTGAGTGGAAGATGTAGCACCTGCCATGCTCTTGATCGATCAACACACATTCCAATCCAAGTCAACTTAGGTGTTTCGATTGGGGATGAGGGGCATATTGGTGCACAAGAAATATGACTGCCAAAGTTTAAGTTTCATCTCTGGTGTTGCTCCATTACCAGCAGGCCTGGATAGTACCCTGGCAGAGTCACGCGGGAACACAAGCATTGCTCCACTGCCAGAAGGCCTAGTCAGTACACTGACGGAGTTACTTTCATCACCTCTCTATGCAGGAAGCCTTTCTCTTCTTTCACCTTATTCATTTTCCATTTTTTTCATTTTTTTAAAGAACTGTGCATAGCCACTTATTTATTTGAGAGGTAGAAGAGGGATCCTGACTTATTGAGAGTAGAAGAGGTTGTTCCTTCAGAGAAGTATGTTATATATACCTTTGACATACTTGTTAAGGTTTTCCCCTTCACCTTACTCTACTTGAATGAGCTAATAAGGGTTAACCCAAAACAATCGATTAGAGTGGGTGGTACTAGTTAACAATGCAAGCGTTGTGTTTTCACCAAGATTCACTTCAAACATAACATATTTTCCATTGGTGTACCATTGACTGAAGACAACAAGTTATGCATAAATAGAGACAATGACATATAAACAAGTGTTAATAACAATACATTTCCTCTTATACTTTACCCTGCATTTCTTAAGAGTCACACACGGTTTGATGCGAAACTAGCCTACAGACGTAAACAAGCAAACAAAACAATAAAGCAAAGAGTAGAAGGAAATGCGAAAGAAAAGAAAGTAAGAAAATCAGGCAAGCAAGCAAGCAAACAAATAAAGTAAGAAATAAAACATGCATGGCAAGCAAACAAGACATAAAGCAAACACTATTCCTACTCCTGAGCTAACGGTGCATGGGTTTGCTCACGTGAAGTGATATTTCCAATGCAGCCACTGGTGCATTAGTTGACCCATGTTGGTGAAGGCATGGTTCCCGAACAGGATAGTCAGGCGAACCAAAAAACATGAAAGATATAACAATGAATACCAACACACTCTGAGTTTGAACGCGTCCACAGAAAAGAAAAGAGTGAAAGCGCAAGACAAGCATTATGTGGACTTAACATGGTGCTGTGACACACTGTGTGCAGATGATAAGCATGCACACTCTCTTTACTGTGATAGACAAGCAAACATGAGAAAGAGAGACAAATTATGTCTTGCAAGTGTGCTTGTTGTGTATGATTCCTCCAATGCATGAGTGATAGGGTCATGTGATTCTAGTGGAGGAAGTGAAATCTGTGTGTTATATTGATCTTCAATGCATACAAATGAGTGATGAGTGGCCTTGGGTGTTTCAACAATTTCCTGATCAGAAGTGAAACTGACCTCAGGATAGAGAGGGCCTGACATAACCATCAGCTTGGGCTGAAGTGCCTCAACAACCTATGGGGTTTCGACTTCATCGACAGATAGATCATCATAAATAGGTGGCTTTGAAAGATCAACAATGATTGAATCAACATCGTGATCGAACACATGAGTAAATAGATCACGAAAACTACGATAAAAAAATGAATGAGTTCATAGACATCCTCATGATCTGATGAATCATACAGAGGGGTAGATGAGAAGCAAGAATGTTCACCCTCTGTGTTTCCGAAAAAAGTAGATGAAATGTCAAGTGGATTCTCAATGAAATATTTGTCCTCTCCGCTATCAAATGATGGACTGACATCGGGTGTGTTCTACGAATGATTCGAAGTAGATGCATCTAGGGATGGATTTACACAAGGAAAATCAGAGATAACAGAATCGCCAAATATGTCAAGAAAAAGCAGAGGAGGCACAGACAAAAGGATGTCATCCTTCACCATGGTTTCATGCTCAGATTTTGAGTCATACTCATCTTAAATGGTAGCACAGCTTGGTTTGCAACACCAACTCTGTCAATGGCTTGATCCTTGTTCACAACAGATGTGGAGTTTGGAGCGGAAGAACACAAGACAATGCAATCCGAAGGATCAACAGAATGCGGGGACGAAGGTTGAGGTGAAAAGTGCATATGACAACCCATGAGCTTCCCAACTAAATCTATGCAAAAATTGAGAGTAGTGAGGGTGGGAGCATGTGACAGTTGAATAGACTTGTGTGCACACTCTCCCAGATCACTATGTGGGGGTGGAGTTGTTTGACGAGGGGAAGGCAGAAAGTCGCTTGTGACAGCGACTGTATCCTCTTGTGATTGCGCAACTCCATTACCGAAGTATGTTGAGTGGGGTTTGAGTTATTTCTTCACTTTGGGATAGAGTGATTTGATATAGACATACTCATATCTATCCATAAGATATTGAAATTTCATCCGACTTTTCAAAGCTTGAAAAGACAGAAGATGGAAGCGCTCCTGAAATTCCATTATAGATTCATGCGGGGCCTTCCATTGTTGTAACATTTTCTTATCAAGTGCTTTAGGATAAAAATGGTGAAAAACGGATCCTATTAGATCACTTAACTGTTTGAATGAGTGCATGCAATTAGGAGGGAGTGTGCGACACCATAGCAATGGGTATTTGCGAAATGTGTGTGTGCGAGTAGCATACAGACCTCTATTTCATTAAAACCTTCCACATTCTCCATGAATGCATGGAAGTCATCTAAGTGCTCAGGCTAGGCCATTTCTCCTTCACCATCATATGTGAGTTCTGACAAGTCATCAAATAACTCCCTCTCGACTTCAAAGGGATGTCTGTTGGACAAACATTGCGGAGGGTTAACTATAACAATATCCATGATAGATGTGTGAAGATTCAAAATAGATTGAGAGGACTCAACTTGTCATCTGGCCCTCCTTCTAGCGCTAGAAATTTTGATGGTGGTGGACCCGCCAACATGTTAGGGGATCTCCCTGGTAAGAAGTCCCAACTAGACCTCAAACCATTTGGAGTAGGAGTCCCAGCTAGACCTCAGACCATTTGGAGTAGGAGTCCCAACTAGACCTTAGACCGTTTGGAGTAGGAGTCCCAACAATGAGTAGTATGGTGTTGCCTTGAATGCGATTGCACACAGAGGTAAGTAAGATTTTCTTGTTGGAAGCAAGGGTGTAACCTTGAAACAAGTCAAGGAAGTTGCATGAAAGTATCTAACACACGGAAGGGGAGAAGAGTGTGCCCCTTAGAAACCTTTGATAGCACACAACTTGAAAGGGAACACACGAGCTGAAAGACATTAGGAGATGGAAATTAGGATAACTGACAATCCAAAGCGATGAGTTATACCAATAACACTCTTCGATAAGATTCATACCAACACATACGGAATATTCCATACATACATGCATTAATTACAACTACATACATCGTTAGAGTAACCAGGATAGAAGAACTACGATAACATTATATGCATGAAATGTGATGGCTCTGTTATATTAAAAGAGTGAAAGATCCAATCATAAATACAACCATGCTAACCACTATCCCCAATAGCAGAATGTTATAGTCACTGCCGCTTGCTCCTCCAAAGGGATGTACTTGCTCTGCACTGTGGAGAAGCCAAGGCTCGTTACAATACACTGCAAGATTTATCTAAGTTATACCTATCAGAAGCTTGGCTGCCAAAATCCCTTATGAGTTATGAGGTTGTATATATAGAAAAAGGTGGGGTGACCCTTGACATTCCCCTTTGTGATTCTTCAACTTACACATGATATTTTACATTCTACTATTGACACTTAGTATTTCAATTTACAACATGTTTACAATGCAATCTGCACATGTACCCATGTGAGACAAAAATGGGCTTGAGTAAGCCATGAAATACATCATTGAGACTCAGACAACTGTGGGAAGACTAACTCGTTGACATCCTCTTGGTGATCGATGGTAGCGAACTGATGCCAAGTTTGGTAGTCTATTATGGTGTCTGTGTACTCTGTGGTGACATCCTTTTGAAAGTGAATTCTTGCCTCCATTGCATCTGGGTACACTGATTTGGCACCTATATCTAGCTCGTCATATAACATGCATATCATGGTCTTGAGTGCAGCTGGACCAGCGACATACTGCTGCATAGTGTCTGAGCTCATTTGTAAGTCTGCATTGTTGGCTATGTACATCAACTTCTCGAAGTACATGTTCAACTCCAGTTAGACTTGGTTCTTTGCTTTTGCCTCAGTGAGTGTGCCAATGGATGGGTCGGATGTGTGCACACAATGACATCCATGATCCTGAACACTCATGCATGTGAAGCTTGTAAGTTGGTGATGAATTGTGGAAGTTCCTCATAGTTCTAGATCTGACTCCAGATGTGTGCCTTCAACTCCACTGCCTTTGGCTTCATCATCTTTGGCAAGTACAACAGGGCTCCCTTGTACCTCACTGTCCATATTTGCATGTGATAAAAATGGTGTATATGTTTGTCAAGATGCATTTTCTCCTAGCACATCGATGCTACCAACCATTAAGATGGACAACTGACTTATCCACGGTGACGAACCTGAGGTACAACTTCCGCGTGATTGTCTCAAGAGACAAAACTCCATTAAGTATTGCTTTCTTCAACTCTGCTCTGGCGGATGCTGTAGCTTGCTCTTCTCCCTGCTTGGCCACTTGCAACTCCTTAGCCATGCACTCGTTCTCAGTTATCAAGAATCTCACACTTGAGCTGGTGTCTTCGGCATATGCATTTGTAGCATCAACCAATGCAGCTAGATATCTGCACACATCAGACACGATCACTCGTTCTTGAAAATGCATAGGTGATGCATGGACATATTAAGTGGGCACTCTGCGCGACTGCACAACTCTATTTTATGACTTGTCAAAGGATATGTTGTACACATCTGCTTCCAGATTGTCCTCAAGGATTTCAGTGTCTCCTTGATCACTTGGACTTGCTCTGTTCCCAGATTTGGTGAAGTTGGTGGAGTGACCCTTGGGCCTTTGGGCATGAGATCTGTATCCTGATCCTACTCTAGTTGAACCACATCCATATCCATCTGCTCCAACATCTGTTCAATCTCTTGAGTGAAGTCCTACTCTTGCGACTGCTCACCCTATTTGTTGTCTGCCAGTAGTTCTGATGAGTTAATAACCTTTATGGGCACAATTTCATCGATGTGTGCACACTATGCTTCCTCTTGTTCCTATTCCTGCTGTGCTTCCTTCTCCTTTCTGTGCAGCTCTTGTTCTTCCCTTAGTTGTTGCTTCACCTCCTGCAACTTCTTCTCTGCCTCCTCCAGCTTCTACTTCTCCCTCTCTCTTTGCGCAATCCTTTTGTTGTAGTGTCGCTTCTTTGCCTCAATATCCAAAGCTACTCTGAATACAAGTGGATATGCCTTGAACTTGCAGCTTTGCTCTGCCTCTGTGTTGTCGGTAACCTTTCTCTTTCCTTTTTCATGCACAAGTGTGTTGCCCTCTGCTACTGCTGATGTTGCTGCTCTCTGAGATGTTACTGCCTTGTGCACTGCTAACCATTCTACAACTACTCTGACTGGTTAATTGAGCCTTGAGGAGTTGTACAAATATCTCCATGGATCTTCCTCAGTCCAATGACACGCCCCGTGGATGCAAGGATGATACAATCTCGTAAAATGGTCCTCCACTGAGCGATGCAGGTCATATGGAATGAAACTTCTAGTGCCGAAGGTGAATCTCTTGAATTCCTCCATCTTGGCCTCAACATGCTTGAGATTTTGGATCTCATACTACCCGATCCGTAAAGGAAGAGCGGGCCAAGGTGCCTTATTCTTCTTGTGCAGCATCGCTAACAACCTTATCGAGATGTGGTATGCAACCTCTTTTATGACCAACTTATCCATGGAAAACTTCGGTAACACATGTGGATCCTTCTCCGCGTTTTACACTTGGACGGAGGTGCCAAGGGGTGAGGCATACCTATCTGTTATGCTTACCAAAACCTCCATCTCTCCCTGTGACATGAAAGGTGGATCCTGTTCAAAGATCATCCTATACACTAGGATGAACAAGTGGTCTGATAGTTGTAGTATAACTCCACGAAAGATGCACTCAAATAACAACCTGCAATAATTGTGTACAAAGGTTTCTAAAGGTGTCCATGCCCAACCCAAGCCAGGGAACTACTGACGGGCACATATTGCATCAAGTATGTAAGTAGACATGAAAAGCTTTACTTGTTGACCCTTTGGCAGATGTCAGGAATTTGCTACTTTCCCCTTCAGCTGGAGAGCCAACATGTCAGACCAATTGAAAGGTATTCCTTCGTTTGCCAACTAATCCAACACAATCACCCAACTCTGCAGGAAGGTCTCTATGCTCTCTTGGTCATATAAGAGGCATGTGAAGATGACCAAGAATTGATAATCCTTCCACAATGTCTTTGTCTTGTATACCTAGTTGGGTGTTGTCCTGAACTTAGATGACTCTCTCACCCAACTCTTCAAGATGTCTCTTGAGTTTGCACTACTGCTGGGACTGGTGAAGATTGGATCCATTGTGTTCACCGACTGTGGCAAGTGATACATCTCCTAAAAATCCTCTACTCTGAGGGTAGAAAGTTCTATTCCACTGACACTTCTCAAAACCATTGTCTCCGGATCAATATGTGAGACAATCCATTGGATCATGTCCATGCATGGAAATACAGGATACCTCCATGCAACCCGGTACAAGAAAGACTTGTGTATGTTGACATAGGCTCGGCGGTCTTCTAGATTCTCCTTAAAGGTTCCTGAAAATATGTCAATGATGTCCTGCCATTTGATCTTGATCTTGTTGTCTATGAATAGCTTAGTATCTTCATAGATGGGAAAGCTCATAGACACTTGCTTGAGTACATCTCCAGTTGCGCTCTCAATGGTGTCCTTTGACCTTGCTCTCTTGGAATCCATTATACCTATACTGCTGAGAGACTAATGAACACCTGTGATGCTTGGAGACAGAGTAACACTCATGGCAAGAAAACTATCAGTTGAAAACCAAAAGCAACTTGAGGACTAACATGCAACACACCTAGGTGACTAACTGGGAAATTTGCGCAATTTTCACTGGGAGGCTGGGAGACTAACTGCCAGAACTACACAGAGCACAGTCTAAACTATCAGTGAGATGTATGACTAGTGAAACTGTGCAATGCACAATTTTAGTAAGCATGACTACAACTTAGGAAAATTGCATTGCGCAATTCCGGGGGCCAACTAAGGAATTGCATCTCAGAATTGTGCAGAGAACATCCTAGGAAGCCAGTGTGAGGCAAGATCTACTTAATTTCTGGGAGAAAGACAAGGCCTTCCGTCCCAGAAATTCATAGTTCAAGTTGGGCAAGGCATGGTCTGATCCAAGGCATCTTAGACCTACTGATGGGCGACTAAAAAAAAATAAAGATTGAATGCATGTGCGAATTTGGTTTCAGACATGAGTGAATGAACATGCATGCAATCACAAATGCAAGATTCAGTAAGAAGGGAAAACAACAAAGTGTGTGAAGCGAGTTGCCACAACTACGATTGTTAGTGAAGAAACAATTTCATGTATGCGACATCAAGGAAATGCAATGAAAAACTTGAAAGAATGCTTCTACAAGCTAACATGCATTAAACCGACAACAAACATTCAAAAAAACAAGCAAACAACACTCACACAAATCGAAATACAAAAAACGACAGAATAACAACAAAAGACATGAAAAGAGGACTTACCTGGAAAAATTGTAATAAGTGTGTCGAAGGTTCCTAGATGCGATGGGAATGCCAAAGCTCCAAGATCGAAGTGAAGAATGAGGTCTGAAGCGTAAAATAAATTGTTTTGACAAGATCGAGGCTTATGACACATACGCCACAAATATAGGAAAAAGTGACACTTGGTGGGAGGTTTCTAAAACGGATCTTGCATGTAGCTCCCAATTGCTAAAAATAGATCCCTAAAATCTAGGGATGCTTTTTTATTTTTTGTTTTTTGGGAAAAGTTTCCCATGCATGCCAGGCAACATTTCATAGTCCTGGAGGGAACCAGTCAACCTGTGAGCACATGCAGTAGACAACAAGCCCTAAGATGACTTCTACGCAGTTTCTGGGCTGAGTGGCTCTCGCTGCCCCTCAAGCTCTATGCAATTTCTGGGCTGAAGCCAAGGCTTCCAGCTAGAACTCCGCAAATTCTGAGAGAAATCCTAGTGATGGGCTACTCTACGCAATTTTCAAGCGGAAGGTAGCCTGTATGCTCTGTGCAATTTTGGAGACTTGTTGGGTGCCTAGATACTCAGTGCAATTCTGGAGAGCAAGGCTGGTTTCCCTCCAGTTTTGTGCAATTCTCCAAGTCAACACAAGAACCAGTTAAAAGCCAAGTCACAGGAGGTCAGCTTGCGGGTGATATGAAAACAAGTTAGCAAACACAAGATGATAAGCCAAATAAATTGAATTGAAAGCGTAAGTACCTAGGCAGTGAAAGACATGCTACTAAGGATGGTTGGTAGGGAGGCTCCAAAATGAAGCTAAGGAAAAATTTTGGAGGATGGTTGTAGCCTCTACAATAGTTGCATGATTCAGCCAACAAGTGCAATGGTAGGCCCTGATCATGTAACATCGCCCATGCAACTCCCACAATACTTTTGTTCTTCCTTTCAACCACCCCATTCTGTTGTGGGTTATGGGGTGCTATTAACTCCCATTGAATGCCTTTTGATGCACAAACGTTCTTGAATTCATTTGACACATATTCTACACCGTTATCCCTCTTGAGAGCTTTAACTTTCATGTCATTGTCTTTCTCAACAAGTTCTTTAAATTCAAAAAAATTAGCGACGTATGATCATTATTCTGCATGAAGAAAATCAAGCATTTACGTGAAAAATCATCTACAAATATTACATAATACCTGTGCTTGGCCATTGAGGCTATCGAGAATGGTCCACACACATTTGAGTGAACTCTTTCAAGGATCGCTTGCGCTTGACTTTCCTTATCATGAAAGGTAGCTTTAATGTACTTCCCCAATGTACACCCTTTGCATGTATCTCTCTGCTCTAGTGTACCCTTGGGAAGTCCTGTATAAATCTGTTGCATGATCTTCAAATATTTGTGGTGAAAGTGATCCTATCTTCTATGGCACAACTCCTTGATGTCTCAGATCTGCACCTTCTCTACTTTTGTGCTCAAAGCAGCACAATATTCTATATCCAATTTGTAGAGGTTCTTCACCCGAAAACCGATCCGCTTCACTTTTCCTAAGGCTATGTGTTGAAGGAAATCCTTTCCCTTGCTAAATATCACATTGTAGCCACGACCCTCCAACATAGCAACTGAAACCAAATTATTCTTCAAACCCGAAGCATACATGAAATATTTTAATGTGAGAGGAGAACTAGACTCCCTCTAAAAAGTAATAATACCGATGTCGATCACGATATACCTTCCATCATCTCCCATTTCGATGTGCATCTGGAGGTATTTCTCCTCCAAATCATTGAAGGATTCTTTATTTACGGTCATATGGAATGAGGTTCCACTATCAAGATACCACACACTACCCATCATTGATGTCACCATGCAAGAGATGAGGGTGAAATCAAGCTCGAATTGTGAAGCAAGATATTCACTAACAGCTCCGCCTGAGGGCTTCTTATGAGCCTTCTTGTTCGGACACTTTGTGGCATAATGTCCCAACTCATGACAATGAAAACATTTAATCTTCGACAAGTCCTTCTTCTTGCCGCCTTGACTGGAATTTAATTTGGAATGGGATGAATTCCATCTCCCTTTCTTTGCCTTTCCATCTAAGGCATAATTCTCCTCATCGTCATCCTTGGATGAGGATCCATCTCTAGTGTTCTGCTGAATCTCTTCTTGCACTAAGTCAGAACAAAAATGCTCCTCGTTTGGTAGCTTCTCCCTCCCATTTAATGAGTCCTGGTAGTTGTACCAGCTCTTGGGAAGGCCTGGATGTACTAGGATGACCAGATCATCTTCAACAACTATAGCACCGTCACTTCCAAGGTCATCTTGACATTGGAGTTGGGTTGTTTTATATTCTTTCCATGACTAGCCCACGTAGTTAACCGGAGGGTTTGAGGGGGGGCAGAGCCCCCCCTTGTTACACAGTAATTTGTCACCGTCCTCATCTCAGTCCCTTTGCTGTGTCATGTATCAAATGAACATGTTCATATCTTCCCACTTATGCAAAAAGATTAAGCAAATGCTCTCTGATGCTACAAGTTGACCCTTATTCCTTAAGTTTCTGCCTCCTCATGAGTAAGCCATTAATATACGTGACGATCCCTTGTCATGGACAGTCTCATCGCGACATCGTCGCAGGTGTACACTTGTTTCCCACGACGGTCGAATTTTAGGGTTCGACGCAAGTCCTCCAGCTATTTGTTGCGACGATTGGTCTGAATGCATTGCCTCCTTGCGATGTCGTCGTTGAGACTTAGTTCATGACTTGTGACGATCTAGAATTGGAGAATTTGTTCAAATAGTCAGCCTTCTGGATGTCTCTAGAGCTGGTTGTTGGGTTAGTTTGGGTCGCCTTTCCTCCTCTGCGATGGTGGTTCCGCCTCTTATGAAACCTCCCTTGAGGATAAGCTCCCTCTCCCTCATTTCATGGAGACTCCTTCTCCTATAAAATCACTCACCATTGCTATGATCTGCTAGTTATTTTAGTTGGGCAGCGTTGCTGGTTCTTTTGAGTTTAGTAGATAGCTTTGGTGTGAGTGTGACAAGTGTGGGATTGCTAATAGTTTGGTAAGAGGTTGTGGAGTCCCTTAACCTTGCATTAAAGCTTGTGAGTGAGAGAGAGATATTTTCTATTTGGGAGACCCATTCTTGAGAGTGAATGCTTGAAGAAACATACTGGCTGGACCCTCCGAGAAGGCTTGCGACGTCAAGACTTGGTTGTAAACTTTACTCTTAATTCATTTTAATAAAATCAATGACGATTTCCTATATCTTGTGTATAATTTACTTGATATCTTATGATTTCTTGACTTTATAAGTAAATAGATAATTGTTGTTCTCGGTTACATGCTCTGTCGTTTTCTTGTGGTGTTTCAGGTTGATTTCTCATTGAGGAGAAAGAAATAGAAGCTGGAAAACCACAACGGAACTTCATCAACCACCAGTTTGAGGTAGGCCTCCAACGATGACTATTTAAGTGAATCAATTGTTGTTTTGTCTTTGTTGTGACTAGACCCACTCTAGGGCTAGAGGGGTTGCCTTTGTCCGCAGAGGGAACACTTTCCTACTTCACAAGTTGGTGACTCCACTAGGGAGTCTTTGTATGTTTTTTCTCTTGTTTGCTTTTGTTTGGTTTTGATTTAGTGTCTCTTGAATTTTGGGGTTAAACCATCAGTTTTTTGGGTTACCTGGGTCAATCTGGAAATTCCCCTTACTGTTTGGAAGAATAGCTTGGTGTTTGTTTGGGAGTTTTCTCTTATTTTTCCTTGATTTCGAGCTCGTCGCTGAAATTTTTTTGATAGTCGCGACAATGTCGCCCTGTCTTCATTTTATAAACTGGTGCGTCGCTAAATCCTGTCGTATAGTCGCGACTATTCCTGAAATCGGTATGTCTCGGAAGATAGGTGTGCTCCCGTGACGACGTCGCGTTGTTGCTGCGACTATTGGCTTATCGTCACTAGTTGCTGGTTATTATACTCACGACGATTCCTGTGTAAGTTTTTTTTACAGCTTCGCCTCATAAATTCACCAGTCTTATTTATCCCCTATTGTTTTCCTCTCGCCCATCAGCTTGTTTTAATTGCTTTTGGTTAGGGTACTGTCTCTTTGGTTTCATTGAGTGAATCTTGTGTTTTTAGGCCTTGTGACCTAGTTCTTTCAAGTTTTTGAACCATTTGTCCAGGTTGCTTGTCTATCCAAGGTTCATCCGCAACCATCTTATTGATTTGCTTGAAGCTTTTTCGTTGCTCGTTTCTTGCTGGTTGATTTTTAGAATCGATTATTGAACCAATTTTTGATATTGATTCGATTTCTTCACTACCAAGCATAGATCACAATTTTTTGGATTGATCAGTTCACGATTGCTTGTTTGCCTCTTTAAATTCAAAACAATCAAAATCAAAAGATTGCACTCATTTAGTATACGAAATTGAAAGTACATTTGCATTTCAAATTTTCATGCTTAAGAAATTGGAAAGCAAATTTTAAAATTCTCTCATTAGTAGTGTCGATGCACTGTAGGATTGGTGTGTTAATGCATTGTGTTTCTTAGCGCTTGCATTTGCTTGTCTTGGTTTTGTCTTGGTTTGGGAATTAACTTTCTACCTTTCTGTAAGTAGGTGTTCATCAAAATGAAAGATGCTTTACTCATTCTAGTTTCATCCTAGGGTTTTGGATATACATACGGTAGGGCCTGGAAATTGAAACCTAATTCAAGATCAACTCTAAAATTAATTGAATGAACCTAACAATGCATTGGAACTTAACGCACATTATTTAGAGGTCTAGGCTAGAGACGTGCTCCGACGTCGTTAAACCTAGTCACTATTGCTTTCGCTTAAGGTTGGGTGATTCCTCCTTTTGTGACTCAATAGCTGCCTAGTACGGACTTGTGCTCCCAGTACCATTGAGTATATATCGGGAGACCCCACTAGGTTATCATCCTACATCCATAGGAAGCCGTGTCTACCACCTTGCGAACTGTAACACACCGAACACAACATTTGGGAAGATTGACTGCCATACGGAAAGTCCTTGGTCATTTTTCTTTCATTTGATCACCAAGGTGTATATGCAGTTTTACGGTTTGTCTGGTAAACCTTTTGCCTAGTTCTCTAGAGTAGTCACTTTCATTCCTTTTCGACTCCTAAAAGAAAAGGATCATCTGAGCACTTGTCCTTTCAGGCTCATTAAACCTCGAAAGAGATAGAGTCACCTTTTCGTCCTTTTCTCGACTCTTAAAACATGAAAAGGTCCAGTTTTGTTCCTGTGTCATAAAATTTACTGCCCACGAAACATTCCTAGTACCAGCTAGAATTCTTGGTTACAGTACGAGTGTATTTCAGGTTTGTTCTCGATGGCAACTTTCTCCGAGTCTACTAGCCAAGGTCCTTCCCCAGATGGAAATCCTGGTTCGTTTCCACCTTTTGGAAATGTCGGTGTCCTGTACATGGCAACATTTTCTTTGCCTGGGTTAACCATCGGCCTGCTTGTTTGGTTGTTTTCAACCTCAGTGGTCTCGAGTGTCATGACTTCTGTTCCACCATCTCCTTCGTCTGCATTATGACACGATGATTCCAAGGTTGAGCCTGCACCTTCTTCCTCTATTTCTTCACCTTCATCTCCTCCTTCGCTTGGTGAAAGTTCCAAATCTAGTAACTAGGAGGCTAAGAAGAAGAAGAAGAAGAAGATGAAGAAGAAGAAGTCCGATAAGCACGAGGCCACTTGTGCAACTATTGCTCTGAGTACATCTCAGGTCGGAACACCTTTTTCTCCTTTGCGGAAGGTTAAGTTTCCTTGTAAATTGTGCAAGGGTAACCATCTTCTTCGTGATTGTCCTAGCATTCCTAGATCTTAGAAGTATGGTCTCACGATCCGGCTCGTCCCTCATCGTCCTCTGAAGCTCATGTCGATGTTCAATCCTCAATTTGCAGTGGTAAGAAGAAAGGGAAGTTTCGATTCCCTGTAGGCTATGTGAAGGTAACCATCCCCTTCACCTTTTTCCTTTCATGGATAAAGCTTCCGCTATTTTGGAAAGTCTTACAACTTCTTCACCCCGACTTCCCGTTGGTTATCAGAGGCTCTCTTCAGACCCTCTCCTGGTTGACAAAGAGATTAACTTAGATTCTTCTCTTGTCCATCCTCCTTTTCCCGAACCTAGTTGTCCTCATCCTGTTCCTGACCAACCATTGGTTGGAGAGAGTGTTGACTTGGATTCACCACCAGTAGTCCACTCTGTTCCCAAAGAACATCATGATTTTACTGCTCATGTTCTTCTCGTCTCGTTAGATTCTCCTGAGTCCGAGAATGACCATCCTATCCCACTTGATTCAGAGGGTCCTTCTTCGTTTCCTATTGAGCATGGGGGAAATCATATGATACCCCCACCAAGTAGTTCAGTCGTTTCCTTCGACTGGAGTCATTTGACTACATTCCGCATTCCATCCTACGTGCCTTTCTAGATATCAGTACATGCCTATGATAAGGCAGTACCTGGCACTGTCTTGGATGAGGGTGCGTCGGTTAGCCTCATGCCTTTCACTACTTGGCAAGCTTTGGGCTCCCCACAACTTGTGTCGGTCACGCAGAATCTGTTGGCATTTGACAGAGGAACCAATCAACCTTTAGGGATCCTTCCGAAGTTCCCTATTACTTTGGGCAGCAAAATCGTCTATATCGATGTGATGGTTGTCCAAGGTGCTTTAGATTTTAGTATTATCCTTGCCCGTGATTATATTTATGCCATGGGAGCTCTTGTTTCTTCACTTTTCCATGTGGTTTGTTTTCCGCACGATGGAAGAATGGTGACTATTGATCAATTTTCGTTCTTTAGTCACCTGGTGCCTCCTGTACCACCATCATCCCCCATCGGTTCTTATCCACAAGCAGTACCTTCCTTGCCATAGGTCCATTATGTGGCTACCCGTTCCGTCTCCGCCTCTGCTGATGATCACGCAGATGGTCTCGTACATCATGTACTGGGGACATTGGAACTTGATCTGTCATTGGTGTCCTCCCGGAGCGTGCTTCTTCTGTCTAGTGACGATCTCTTGGGAGCCATGTTTTCGTACGGCCTATGAACAAGAGTTCCAAGGATAGTTTGATCTTGTGTCAACCTTGTTAAAAAATGAAACAAGAATCATGGAGCACATTTCCTTGTCTTGTGTCAAGCTTGTTAAAAAATGAAACAAGGAGTCTTGAGGACAATTCTTGATCTTGTGTCATCCTTGTTAAAAAATGAAACAAGGGTTATGAGGATAGTTCTTTTACTGTGTCAACCTCCTTACAAAAAAAATGAAACAACTCCCTTTCCAAATCTAGTTTTTGATTAAGATCTCGTAAAATCCAAGTTAAGTCCTTCCAAGATCTCGAAAGTGAACCTTCATTCCATCCACCTCGTTGAATGCAATGAAGCTTGGGGGGCATGTACCTTGATTTGCGTTATAATGCTGGGGGCATGCGAACTTATAACAAGCATAGTTTTTCCATTTCAAGCTTGTGTAAACATGAAACCGAATCCAAGTAGAGTTCTCCATGGTTCAAGCTTGTGTAAGAAATGAACCCATACCCGATTTACACCTCGTGATTACCATTTTTATCTGCTAAATTATGCTAGATGAGCCTTGGTTGTTTCATTCCATCATCGCCATCTCTTTGGCCAATCATATGCTTTCACTTGATTGTTTTTCCTTTCCTGAGGGACCACAATGATGAGTGGCTTTATTAGCCAACCTCTTGACCATTACATGTTTTGAGTAGTTCCACCATTTCCGAAACCAGTTTCTACCCTTTATACCACTCATTCCTCTAGGACAAGTCACCTTTAAGCACTTTTTTGACTCGTAAAAGATGAAAAGAGTGCCGAGTATTTTTCCCTTTTTGACTCGTTAAAGAGAATAAAAATGGCAGTCTGCTTTTAGTTTTTTTCTGACCGTTTAAACATGAAAAGATCCCCAAAATTTTGTCGTTTTAAGTTCGATATTGGTTGTGAAACGACGTGTCTTCGATCGCTTTTTACTTTTTCAGATCAAGGTCACTAATTACGAAAAGTACTCATTGATCGTAATGGTCAAGCGGTTCTCTCAAGTATTTTTTTTTTACTTTTTCGGACTCACGGGACACAAATTTACGAAAAAGGACCCCCTAGGAGTTTTCTTTTCAGTGTCTTTTTCAAACTCTATAAACATGAAAAAGACTCTAAGTTTTCCCTATGTCAGACTCGTTAAACCCTGACGACATTGGACTTGTCACCATGACGAGACTCGAGCTTCTCCTCCCTAGGGCTCGTTAAACTATTACTAGGTTGGATTCATCCGAAGGTCGAACTTATATCACAAGCATATGCTATCCCCTTCAGGCTTGTTTTTCAAAAATAATTGGGGTACTCGCCAACAATGGTGGGGGAAAATTTGGAAGTCGTCATTGGTTACCTATGGTAGCTAGTCACTCTTGAACATCGACACTTTTACTTCTTGTCGGGTTGGGATATCCTCACATTGTCATTGGCCTTCTGGGGTTTTGGGTTGCCATTTTGCCTCATTCCATCTGATCCATGTTGTCTCCATCAGACTTCCGATCCCTAATACCAAAATGATGCCACATTCCGGAGTCTTGTCGCTGATATGTTCAAGAGTATAATCTTTCTATAGTTCACAACCTTACCTCCTCCTCTAATGCTCTGTTTCACCATCTACCACTTATTCCTTATCTCATGTCATTGATGGGGGAAAAATTATGGCCCTCCTGCGACGGATCGTCTCCTGTCAACACCAACTCATTATCCAGGAGATTGATCTAGAGATCCCTTTCAGTACCTTGGAGCTTGCATGCCTCAATGGCAAGTTCTGCGCGCCTGATGATATACTTTCATCATTGGTCTTCAATTGGGTGATTCCATGAGTGTTCGACTTCAACCCATTTTTCACACTTAGTGGATTGTACTGGCAGTACCTTGAGAGCCATTGTCGTTATTGGTGGTTTCTCTTGCGCCTGTTAACGGTTTTCGTTATTGATCGGTAATCAAGCGACTTTCTATCATGCTCGACCTCAGCACATCTGTTCGCATGCTAGAATTTGTACTAAGATCGGTTAGGGTTTCAAGACACCGAACTAATATTACATATGTTTGGGCTGTGTCGATTGGTTTGTGATTACATACATGACTCTTTGATTGGATGGTTGCGACGATACCTGAGTCTTCATGGATGGTTGCAACCATACCTTTATCATTTTATATGGTCTTATCAACTGGGTGGCTGCATCCATACCACAGACCAAGTTTCATATGTCTTTTGGATGGCTTCACGCATGCATAGACTACATGTATTTCACTATTAGAGATATCAGTTGTACTTGCACCTGTAAGTTCTTCAAGGTGGTGTTCTAGTTTGGTCATGGTTTCGTAAAGCATTTCACCCCTCCCACTCTCTCGGGCTTCATGCTTTAGGGGGCATTTGTTACATAGTATTTTGTCACTATCCTCATGTCAGTCCCTCTGCTATGTCATGTATCAAATGAACATGTTCATATCTTCCCACTTATGCAAAAAGATTAAACAAATGCTCTCTGATGCTACAATTTGACCCTTATTCCCTAATTTTCTGCCTCGTCACGAGTAAGCCATTAATATACGCGACGATCCCTTGTCATGGAAAGTCTCATCGTGACACCGTCGCAGGTGTACACATGTTTCCCGCGACGGTCGAATTTTAGGGCCCGACGCGAGTCCTCCAGCTATTTGTTGCGACAATTGGTCTGAATGCATTGCCTCCTTGCGATGCCGTCACTGAGACTTAGTTCATGACTTGCGACGATCCAGAATTGGCGAATTTGTTCAAATATTTGGCCTTCTGGATGTCTCTAGAGCTGGTTGTTTGGTCAGTTTGGGTCGCCTTTCCTCCTCTGGGATGGTAGTTCCGCCTCTTGTGCAACCTCCCTTGAGGATAAGCTCCCTCTCCCTCATTTCATGGAGACTCCTTCTCCTATAAAATCACTCACCATTGCTATGATCTGCTAGTTCTATTAGTTGGGCAGTGCTACTGGTTCTTTTGAGTTTAGTAGATAGCTTTGGTTTGAGTGTGACAAGTGTGGGATTGCTAATAGTTTGGTAAGAGGTTGTGAAGTGCCTTAACCTTGTATTAAAGCTTGTGAGTGAGAGAGATATATTGTCTATTTGGGAGACCCATTCTTGAGAGTGAATGCTTGAAGAAACATACTGGCTGGACCCTCCGAGAAGGCTTGCGACGTCAAGTCTTGGTTGTAAGCTTTACTCTTGATTCATTTTAATACAATAAATGATGATTTCCTATATCTTGTGTACAATTTACTTGATATATTATGATTTCTTGACTTTATAAGTAAATAGATCATTGTTGTTCTCAGTTACGTGCTCTGTTTGTTTCTTGTGGTATTTTAGGTTGATTGCTCATTGAGGAGAAAGAAACAGAAGCTGAAGTAGCACAACGAAACTTCATCAACCACTAGTTTGAGGTAGGCCTCCAACGATGACTATTTAAGGGAATCGATTGTTGTTTTATCTTTGTTGTGACTAGACCCACTCCAGGGCTAGAGGGGTTACCTCTGTCCGCAGAGGGAACTGTTTCCTACTTCACACCCATTCATTGCACCGATTGCATAGTGAGGGGGTCACAGGGGGTTTGAGGGTAAAATTTTATTTTTTTGGACCCTATATTAGGTTGGGCGGACCTACCTATGGTTTTGTGCATTATTTTCCCACATGGTTTTGGATGCGATGGTTTTCGGTCCATGGTATTGGATGCTTCAGCATGTATAAATATGTATTGTAACATTGAAAGGAACAAAAAAATGAAAAAAATCAAGCTAGTAGTCCTGGTTTTTGGGATCCAGGGGAAATCTCTGTGTATATGTGTTTTATGTGTTATGCTCTCGCATTTTTTAGTTTTCGTGTTATAGAATTATATGCAAGTAATATTTGGACGGGGTTAAAGCCTACAATTGGGTGAACTTGGTCAAGTACTTTGGTATTGTGTCACCCTTCTCCATCTTGATTTTCCTGAGTTTTTCCTTCAGTGCTAGATTCCCATGGTCACTGTTGTTTGAAATAGGTCTGGTAAGGCTTTCCACATTGCATATGGATTCTCCTTACCATGGAGGTTTGAGACAATATGATCTCGAACTCCTTCTAGGATAATCCTTCTCGCCTTTGCAACACATTTTCTCCACTCTGCTAGATCTTGAGCATCAGCTGCTGGAGGCTTAGGAATATCTTTGTCTATGAATTCCTTAAGCGTGTTGTCTTCCAAAACTTCCTCCATCCTCTCCTTACAAGAAATATAGTTCGAACTACCCTTAAGGGGATATTCAAGTCTCAATCCGTAGAACGACATCCTGTTGGCTCTAAATTATGATACTGTAAATTCGATTTCACATACAAAAGACAAACTCATATTCTCCTCTTCTAGAGTGATTTCTTCTTTGATACCATGTAGAAATTCCTTGTAGATTCAAAATACTAATTGTAATTTACTAAAACAATACACTTGAATATACTCTACTCATAAGTGGAAACAATTAAACGATCGCGAAACCATGAAGAAAACAAGAGAAAGAATTCAATCAACACGTTACACAATGATTTTCTAGGGAAAGACACAACTAAGACCCCTGCTATCTGTATATTGCATTAGTCAGAAAATATGAGAAGATTACAATTCTTTTCTCAAGCCCGGGCAACCTCTGCACTATCTGTATCTATCTCACAGCTTCCTAGACAAGCCTAGGCCAATACTTAACCAATTTTTTGCTTTCCCAAGTCCCTATTCCTTGCGTTGTTTCCTTGAGAATTAACTCCCTATTAATTAGGGAAATTCCTAAATTGGAATTGCACAATTCGTAGGCCTTCCTCTAACTGCATGCACCACCTGTACAATTCAGATGATTATACAACTGATAGTACATTATCCCTGAACTCCAACCTCAAATGGGTAACTCTCATATCTGACATGCATGATTTATTTATGAGTGAATCATCAATTTATTGGTTGATCACTGCAGGTAGCACCACACTACACTGTATACGGCACCACAATACGAGACCTCACACTAGTTCCTCCAACAATTGAAACTAGTTTAACTGACTTTAACTCAGTTAAACTAAATTTAATTACAAATCAAAATAAACTCAACCAAGGCTCCTATAAAGTAGGATACACTCTACATGACTCAAGTTAGACCCTCAACTTGAATTGATTGAGCGACTGAGCCAACTAAGTCAAATTAACTTAATCAACTAATCCATATTGTCATGATATGTGAAATTACAATTTTATTCCTAATTTAATTCAAGGACAAAATTAAATTAGGATTTTCTTGTTGCATTTTCAACAAGTAGCTAGAGGCACTATGGAGGTTATCAAAACATATTGTCTAAAACTTTAAGGCATAACAAGTCCAAAATCACATGTTCGAGTTTATAAACCCTAACAAGTTTGGACTAAGAAGAACCCTAGAAACAAAACCTTATCTAGTCGTTTCCGCTGTAAGAAGTAGATCTAACCCTTGATGATAATGGTATCACGGTAATTTGAGAACAAGGCTGGTGAATAGACCCAAGATTAAGAGGAAGTTAACTTTCCTCAAAAGATAAGTACTCTACATCTCTTTGATTAATACTATTTCTATTGTCTTTGTACTTTTCCTTTTGTTATTTCATAGTCTTCTAATAAAGCTTGCAGTTCAAGACAAGAACTATCTAAACTTGAATAACAAATGAAAGAATTTGAAGAACGTAGTAAAGTATAAAGATTTTGAAAAGGGAGAAAGTTGTTTGAAGTATGCAACATTAAAGCAAGACTTAGTAAACATGAATAAGTACACCTACCTCAATTGGAAAGAGGGAGATGTTAGATCTTGGATGGATACAATACTATTTGAGATTTGGAAGATAACCTAGAGAAGTTTATTATGAAAAAGATGGGATGACAGATCTATGGAAATACCCTTTAAGAAGTTGAAGAACTTTGATATTGTACCAACAATTGATTGATTAATATTAATGAGGATAATGCTATTGAAGGAGGAAGACTAGTTTTGAAGAAGTTTTCCTTGGTAAAATTTTGTGATCGACCATTTGATGACATGTTGGATTTGATATGAAGATTTTCATAAAACCAGAAAGATCAAAGTTCATTATGATGTGATGTAGACATGTGTGAAGAATCTACAACAAGATCTCCATGAAAGAATAGTGGTCAATGAATTGATGAAGTTCCTTTTTATGAAGAAAGATGGATATTTTTGAGACAAGCTTAGGCTTGTGGATCTCCTCCCTAGTTGACGTGGAGGGAGGGTGGACACTATTTTCTCTATGGGTCTATGCATGGAGTTGGGTTACACTTTTTGGTAAAGGGAGCACGCATTTAGGTTAAAAAAGGAAGGTTGATTGAGTTATTTTAAGTTCTTGGTCGAGCTGCTTGGGGGCTAAGTAAAAGCTCGATCAAGCATTAAAACAAACCCTCGATCGAGCTCCTAGGTAACCCAAGGTTAGTAGCTCGATGAAGCAGTGATTTCTTATCAAAAAACCAAGTCATGATTTTCACAAGCCATTTTTCGTAGACCACGATTAAGAAGGAGCTCGACGAAGAATTTCTAAGCTCGACCGAGATGGAGGAGCTCGATCCAACTACACAACGACCCCACCAATGTCCCAAAGGCTCAAGCCAAGGTAGGTTTCCTATATTTTTTGTCTCTTTTATTTAATTTTTCTTGAAAAATAAAATAAATTAATTTGAAATAAAAACTCACCATAAAAAAACTACAAAAAACAACCACGAAAACCGCCAAAAAAATCCTTGAAAACCACGAGGAAAACCCTTGAAAACCACAAAAAACTATAATTTAGGTTTTAAATTTTCTACATTTCATTGTATAAGTTTTCAATAATTGCAATGGTAGCATGTTTACTATGATTTTTTTGTGATAAAAAATTTAATTTTTAATTATTTTAAGTTTGAAAGGTTTTTCATAGAAATTTAGTGAAATAAATTTTCAAAAAAATGATTTTTTGTTATTTAAAATACATTTTAAATTTCCAACAAATTTGACCAAAAATATGCCAAAAAAAACTCCAAAACAGAAAACAACCAAACAATAACCAATAAATAAATAAATGAGAAGCTTGATATTGACATGATGAATATGGTTTCTCATGGTAAACCTCTATTTATCAAAAAAGAATATATATAGTCTTAAATTTAAATTAATTTATCTATTTCATATCTTCTATTGAACATAAATACCCGAGTGTGCCATCTTTGAGAACATTATATGCATATTTCCTCAAAATACTATATGTTACTACACGCCCTTAATGCTAAGGGAGTCATCCATTTGACTTGACAACCCACACACAACTTTCATGCCATGGACGAAAAGACCAACTTTAGCTTTGATTTTGCACTACTTTTGGCCCCTCTTCTATGAAGGGTCTATGATAAAACTAGTAATGTCCATGATCATCTGATTCCTTGATTACCTAATCGCCTGTGCCATCCAAACACCCTCCTTAGATAAGGAATCCAGTAGCGAGTTGTGTTCCTTATAAACATGAAAAACAAAGAAACTGTCAAAAGAATCTCCAAGCAAAATAACTTCTTCTACCAGTGGTAGAAAAATCTTATTTTGGCATCTTTGGGCCATTTTTCCTAGTTTATGATTAGCATTGAATCACCAAATCTATGGAGGGAGGTGCAACTAGTTTCTTTTGCAACAAGTAGTAACAATTTTAAAGCAATAAGTTCAACATAATTGTTTGTGCCCCTCCCAAGCCCCATCTTCATGGAATAGTAATGAGTCTCACTTAGGTAAAGTATAGCCACTCCCCCATAGTTTCTATCATCACCTTATGCTTCCCCATAAAAAAAATCCCAAGCCCTGTATCAATTTCTTCAGGAACAATATTTATGGCTCCAGGAATTTTGTCCTTCTACAAGAGTAGGGAGAAAATGAAAACTACTTGTGCCATTATACTATCTGCTGTGGAGAGAACATATTGCAAGATACCTCTGTTTTGAGCTAGCCATACCCCCCAATAGATAATTAAATGAAGTGCCCAAAGGATTTTAAAACTCTATTCTCAAACCAAGTGCACCAGGCTTCCACCAAACTCATCCCTTGCCACTCCTTTGTGAACCTAAATTTCCCTCTGCAACCTACCCATATAAATTTTGTGTAAGGGCAATCCATAAATAGATGTATTATCATTTCCTTAGAATTACATAGAGTAAACCAACTAGGTCCTTCTAGATGAATGTTTTGGATGTTATCCCAAGTTGGAACTCTGTTTTCCAGCAGACACCACATGAAGAGATGAGATTTCATAGGGCGATTAATTTTCTAGAGGTTTTTCCACCACCATACCTATTCACCTCACATCCAATATGAAATTAGCTGAAGGTATCCTATCTTTGATGTGTAATCCCCAAAATGATATTGAGCCCATCAAATTTCATCCTCCGAGTTTGTTAGAAAAATATCAGATGCATGCAATGTTGCAACATATCTGGCCCATATTTCTGAGTGATCTACCTCTAGTCCTAATTTCTCATTTGATGATTATCCTTGCATCCAAATGTTAGTGAGAGATAGATTTTATATTTGATTGAGAGTATACATGCCTCCATCATTTAACACCTCCACCAGAGACCGTCGATAGATATAAAATTCACTACAACCAACCCATGCATTTCATCCTACCCTAATCCAAGCTCCATTCTCCACTCGCCATGCTATACCTGCCTCAATGAGATGGAAAGAGCCCAAAACAAGCTTCTGTATGATTGAAACATTGTGCATGACTTATTGGGGTGCCTTATCCAATCCTCAATTGAGCTAGGGATATACTTCATATGCACCACCGAGGTCCATACTGTGAATTGTGAGAAGCCTACATCTCAATTTTACCATAAGAGATTCATAAAAAATAGTAATGTTCTTTAGTCCCCATCCTCCCACACTTTTGGGATTGTGATTCTTTCCCATCTAACCCATGGCATCATAGCTTGGTCTTGAGATCCTGCCCTCAAAAACCTCAGATGCACCTTTCACATCTTCTCCAAAATTCCTTTTGGGATCGAAGAAAGTGACATGTAGTATATGGGGATGGCTTCAAGAACCAACTTTATAAGAACTAGGTTACCTACCCTTGAAAGCCATCTAAAACTCTAGGCCTTTATCCTTTTTCTAGCTTTGCAATGAGCTAGTTCCAATCTACTTTCCTGTAGGAATTTGGTTTTGATTGAAAGCCCAAGTATTTTAGGTTTTCATCAAATTCTAGCCTAGTGTATGAAAACAAGGTCTACAAGTGTATAATTTCTCTTCCTTCCAAGGTGTTAGTTCTAGTCTTCGCAGCCTGTCACCAGGGATCAAAAAGGGCTCTTACTATGTCTAGTTTTCAGAGATGTTTTGCACATGATCTTCAATGAAAATCATATCCTAAGTATTTCCATCAGAAGAAGCTCAGAAAAATATTTCCAATGGTATATCACACTCCAATAACCGGTTTCTGGATCAGAAGATATGATCGAAATGAATGAGTGATTCTTGAGTATGCATGTTTTGAGGTCAGTTGCTGCACACAATGACAAGTTTAGTACAAGATCAGTTTCTGAAATAATGGTAAGGAATTTTTCAAAAGTGAAAGAGGTTTTTTTCCATCACATACCAAATAACGAAAACCTCATTCATTTTATGAACATGTGCTACTATGTGGGATATATACAGTGATATTTGGAGCCTGCATTAAAACAAAGCAAGTTTTTCATTTATTTTACTATTTTAGTCATTTTAGTGCGGTTCCATTTTACAACAGATGGAAAGTAATTTTGAAAAACACAAGGAGGTTTTTATTAAAAACGAGCCATATAACAAAAACCTCTTTCAATTTATTCACAAGTGGCATGAATTGGGATATGTGACTAGATCTTTACAACTCATTTTCACAGATTTAAATTTTTTATGATTTTCTGTTTTAGAGATGATTTTGTGGCACAGATTACGAGCAACTGGAAACGAATTTCCAAAATTTGAGAGAATTTTTTCTCCAACATGACCTTATCTACAAAAACCTCTTTCATTTTTGTAACAGGTGCTATGGTTTAGGAGATACGAGTTCATCTTCAACACCTATTTTCAGAAATTCGGTCCAAGTTTAATGTAATTGATTCTATTTTGAAGAAGATGGTTGAGCTCAATTCCCTTAATACAGGGATGAGCTAAATGTATAAATTTTATGAATTTCATAGTGTAGAGGTTCAATTTTTGCAGCAGAGAGGTTGTCTTGGCTTTGTGTAATTTTTTTTCTTGAATATCATTTTAATAAAGCAGTCTTTTTCCATTTGGATTTGGGATTCATCACGGTGCTAATGTTTAGTATGTTTTTCCTGTAATTCATTTATACATTATGTTTTTTTCTGCCTTGTTACAACATTATCTAAGTGATATGTTAGGAATCCATCCGTAATGCTTCTCCTTTCATGATGATTTTGCTGTTAGTTGTAATGGTTGTCTTAGCTGAATTCATCCTTGGCTAGATGCTCTGTTGAGCAACCTTGTGATTCTATTTCATCTAAGTTGTTGTTTTAGATTCATCCTTTGTCTGATGCCTGTAGGGTAGCAGGCTTTCTCCCCTATACTTCTCACATTTAAAATCTTCACTTGGCTGAACATGGCACTAATTTGCCCCAGGTTTGCCGGCAGAAACTGACATCGATTCCATAGTCCAAATCATCCTTTCTCTTGTTGTTTCGACCCAAAACAAATCCAATCAAATCCTTTGAGCTACTATACCTAGCCTAAAATCCATATTTGATTCAGCCATCTTGACTGAAATTCACAAGGAGAGAGCCCTCTCCCGACATGGTAGGGCTAGCTACCAGGTTAAGCTTGGTTTGTGGTTATCCTAGGATTAACTCCCTTCAGCCTGAGGTCAATCTAGTTTCTAACACAAGGAATGAGTAGAAAGGTAGATTTAGTCATATTCACTTGCATAACAGTGGCTCTCCTGAACAAATCTAGGTCACTATGAAAGAATTCCAAATCTCTTTGGGATCCATCAGGAAAAATGAGGATTTCATCTACAAAAAACAAATGGGTGATTTGTATATTATATGCCAATGCTATTCATTTAAAATCTCCTCTTCTCTTCACCTCTCCCAACATCCTGCTTAGACCTTCCAACACTAGTAGGAAAAGCAAAGGGATAATGGACATCCTTGACAAAGGCCCCACTATGTCTGAAAAAAATGGGATGCTAAGCCATTTATTAGAATGGAAAAATAGACCAAGGAAATACACCTCCTAACCCATGAGATAAAGGGTACTTTAGTCCTAATATGAGTCATAAGGAGCCTTACACACAGCCAATTAACCTGATCATAAGCTTTAGACAGATCAATATTTAGGACCACTCCTTTCAACTTCTTGATTTGATTGTTGTGTATGCCCTCTCGAGCCACCCCTATGGCCTCATGAATTTGATGTCCATCTAGGAAACCAAACTTCTCCTTTGATATAGATTTAGATAGAATAGGTTTTAGATGATGGGTTATGAATTTTTCTGTTACTTTGTAGATGCAGTTGCATAGAATTATAAGCATAAAATCATCAAAAGTGATTGTTTTTTCCACTTTCGGAATCAGGGTTATGAAACTTGCATTAAAGGAGGCTATAAAACACCCATAGACTATAGATTCCTCCACCATCCTTAGTAAGTATGGCCCTAGAAGTTCAAATAAGCATATGAATAATTCTTTTGTCCATCCATCTGAGCCAAGGATCTTGTCTTTTTGAAAAATATGGAGGAACTCCTTTAGTTCGTCTTCATTGACCTCTTCCATGAGGTTGATGTTATGAAACCAGCTCAAGAAAAGATAGAAAAGATAGATCAACGCCTTAGAATTCAGCCTCTTCGAGGGGGCAACCACCTTTACATTACATAAATGAACAATTCTTGGATGATACAAATGACAAAACCTCCTTTCTATATATAGGAGTCTAAGGAGTCACAATATAATCCAGCCGACCTAACAATAATAATATAAAGCCACAAAAATAACAATAGAGGGATTCTATGGGGCACAGAAATAACAACATGGGGGTAATAGGGGCACAACAATATAAATAAGGGGTATAACTACAATAGTAATGGGGTAATCACTAGTATTATAGGGACCCAACATGCCCCTCTCCTTCAAAAAAGTGTTGTCCTCAACACTTGAGTAGTTCTGGATACTTCTGCATAAAATTCTCATCCTCTCATGTGGAATCTTCAGCGGATAAGTTCTTCCACTTGATAAGATACTCTGAAATTGATCGATTTCGTAGCTGTCGAGTTCTTGTTTCTGTGACTGCTTTTGGTTCCAATATAATTTTTCCTTCCTCATCAAGTTCTAGCAATATTGTTTGAACTGGGAGCTTGTCGCCTATAACCTTCTTTAAACATGAAACATGGAAAACTGGGTGCAATTGAGAAGCTGCAGGAAGATCCAATTTGTATGCGATAGTACCAATCTTTTGCAACACCTTGTACGGGCCATAATACTTTGGTGATAATTTATTATCCTTCTTAGCTTGCTTTAGGGACATTTGCTTATATGGTTGTAGCCGTAGGAATACCCAATCACCTACATCAAAACTTCTTTCACTGCGATGTTGATCTACCTGTTGTTTCATTCTATTTTGTGCCAACACGAGGTTATCCTTTAAGAGTTGGAGGACTTGTTGTTGATGTTCGATGTGATGTTCCACTGCCTGAACCTTAGAATTTTCTCTTAAATATGATGTGATGGATGGTGGTTGATACCCATAAAGTGCCATAAATGGGGTCATTTTTGTTGCTGTATGGAAGGAAGTGTTATACCACCATTCAGCCAGAGGCAACCATTTGACCCATTGTGTCTGTTTATCAGATACAAAGCAACGAAGATATCCTTCCAAACATTTGTTTACTATCTCAGTTTGCCCATCAGATTGAGGATGATAAGATGAGCTATGAGCTAACTGAGTACCAAGACAAGAAAATAATTTTGTCCAAAAATTTCCAGTGAAAATGGGATCTCTGTCACTTACAATAATCTTTGGGTTTCCATGTAGCTTTTGAATTGTTTCCATAAATGCAGTAGAAACTGTACTGGCTTTAAATGGATGTGATAATGCACAAAAGTGTGCATACTTGGTAAGTCTGTCAACTACCACCATGATGACACTCTTTCCCTCAGACTTGGGTAAACCTGTGATAAAATCCATTGAAACCTCCTCCCAACGTTGGCTTGGAATGGATAAAGGTTGTAATAGACCCGGTGTCTTAATTGTTTCAACTTTATTTTGTTGGCAAACCAAACATTCCGCCACAAACTTTTGAATATCTGATTTAAGGCCATCCCAAAAAAATTCCTTCTTAACCCTGTGGTAAGTTTTAAAAAATCCTGAGTGCCCTCCTAAGGGAGAAGTGTGCAATTCCATAAGAATCTTTTGTTTTAGCTGGGAATTCTTACAGAGTTATAAGCGATCTTTGTACCATAATGAATCATTTTGCCAGCTAAATGTATCAGACGTACTGGAATCTTGTTGTAGCTTTCAAATAAGTGCCCACACTTCTTCATCATTCTTCCATTCCTCCTTTGCTTCGTTTATCCAATCTGGTTGGATAATAGAAATGGTGCACAACAATGCTTCCACATCCTCATCCTTTCTTGAGAGTGCATCTGCCACCACATTTTGCTTCCCTTTTTTGTAGATGATTTCAAAGTCATAACCCAACATCTTTGTGACCCACTTTTGTTGCTCTTCAGAGGATAATCTTTGTTCTAAAAAGTATTTAAGGCTATCATGATCCGTTTTTACCTTGAAGTGTCTTCCCATTAGGTAGGGTCACCATTTCTTAAGTGCATGGAGTATTGCCAACATTTCCTTTTCATAAATAGCTTTGCTTAAAAACTTTCCCTTGATTGGACGACTTTCAAAAGCAATGGGTCTTTCATCTTGCATTAGAACAGCACCAATTCCATTTCCTGAAGCATCACATTCCACAATAAAGGTTTTTGTGAAGTCCGGTGTAGCTAAGACCGGTGCTTGGCACATTGCCTCTTTAAGATGTTCAAAGGCCTTTGTTGCTTCCGGAGTCCATGAAAATGCATCTTTCTTCAATAATGTTGTTAGAGGTGCTGCTATTCTCCCATAATTCTTAACAAACTTGCGATAATACCCTGTCAACCCAAGAAATCCTCGCAGATGCTTTATGGATGTGGGAATTTTCCATTCCTTAATGGCTTTAATTTTGCTAGGGTCTACCTTAACTCCTTCATGAGATACAATATGACCCAAATATTCCACCTCCTGGACTCCAAAGAAACATTTGGATCTTTTTGCATATAATTGTTTCTCCTCCAATAGTTGTAGCACCCTGTCAACATGTTCAACATGATCCTTCCAAGACTTGCTGTAGATTAGTATATCATCAAAAAATACTAACACAAATTTTCTAAGGAATGGTTTGAAAATTGAATTCATCAAACCTTGAAATGTTGAAGGTGCATTGGTAAGGCCAAAAGGCATGACCAAAAATTCATAATGACCCTCATGAGTTCTAAATGCCGTTTTTGGAATGTCTTCAATCTTCATTCTGATTTGATGATATCCCGAACGAAGATCCAACTTGGTGAAGTAAATTGATCCATGCAATTCATCCAGTAATTCATCAATGACAGGAATGGGGAACTTATCTTTAATAGTGAGCTTGTTGAGCTCCCTATAATCCGGACACATGCGCCATGATCCATCCTTCTTGTGCACCAATACTACTGGAGCAGAGAAAGAACTTTGACTTGGTTGAATTATACCAGCCTCTAGCATTTCTGCAACCATACGTTCAATTTCACTTTTTTGGACATAGGGATATCTGTACGGCCTGATGTTTGGAGGAACACTTCCTGGAATCAGATGAATAGCATGATCATGATCACGCATAGGTGGGAGACCTTTGGGAGTCTCAAATACCTTGGAATGATTGTCCAGGACTTTTTGGAGATCTGGAGAAATAGATGATTCTAATGTGGAAACATCTAGCGAACATAATTGTGCAATTACACCTCTTTGCTCCTTTTTTAGAAGCTTTGTCATACCATTAGAGCTGATTATCTTTCCTGGTTTCCCTGCAATACCCCTTAATTCAACTTCCTTTCCTTCTGTAGAAAATTTGATGAAAAGTTCTTGAAAATTAAAAGCTATTGTACCCAAGGATTGTAGCCATTGGACTCCTAGTACAACATCAGCACCTCCCATTGGAATGGAAAGCATTGGGCTAGTCAATACATATTCTCCCATGGATAGCTTGATATTATGGCACTTTCCAGAGAAATTTATTGTTCCTCCATTTGCAATCATCACTTGACACTCTGGTGCTGGATATAGGAAGCAATTCAATTCTTTTGCTACCCTACAATGAATAAAATTGTGGGTGCTTCCTGAATCAATCAACACTATTACCTTTTTCTTCTTGATTTGTCCTTCTATCTTGATGGTTTGAGGAGTGGTAATTCCCGCCAATGCATTACAAGATATGGTCGGATTTATTTGTTCTTCATCTAGGCTTTGTTCCTGGAGTATATCTTCTTCTTTTGACCTTTCTTGCTCCTTTTCTTCTTCCTCTTCACAATCTATGTAGAATAATTTCTTCTCAGCACACTTATGACCTTTAGTGTATTTGCTATCACAACTGTAACAAAGCCCTTTTGCTCTTTTTTCTTCCAATTGTTGTGGTGTCAACCTTATAGGTTGTGGAAGACTAGGGGCAACAACACTTCCGTCTTTATAGTTGTGAGTGGTATGCTTCCTGGTTGCCATAATTTTGCTTTCCATTTTTCTTGCTAACCTGAATGCCTTCTCTAATGAATCAGGTTCCCAAAGGCGAACATCATGTTGGATATTATCCTTTAAAGACCCTATGAACACATCAATCCTATGCTCCTCTGGAATATCTTTTACCCTTATGTTCAATTTTTGGAACTCCTCAATGTGCTCCATTACTGAACCCTTTTGTTTGAGACTTATCAATTGGCTAAAAAAAGTGTTGCTTTTTGTATCTTCATAATGTGCTATCAATTCTTCCGTAAAAATTGCCCAAGTGATAAATTGTTTACGAGAGAAAAGCCATTGATACCATACAAACTGATTTGGTTCCAAATATACAGTTGCCATACGTACCTTTTGTGAGTTTTGCACATTATTGAGATCGAAGAACTGCTCCATCTGTAATATCCATGTGGCGGGATCCTTGCCATCAAACTTCCTCATATCGATTTTTGGAATATGGTGGGTCTTCGATCCAACATTAGAGTCTATGGAATCATGATTAACATTACTTTTTTTCACATCATGAGTTTCCTTTGCAACCTTTTCACCATTAGTAAGTATTTCTTGTAGAAAATTTGTCAAATCTGTCTTCAAATCTGCCATGTCTGTCTTCAAATTTGCCATGTCTCTCTTCAAATATGTCTTCAAATCTATCTTCAAATCGTCCATCTTAGCTTCCACGCCATTTATCTTAGATTCCACGCCATTTATCTTAGCTTCTGTTAGCTTTTGTGAGCGTGACATTTGTTGCACTTGTTCTTGTAATTTTGATATATCATGTAGCATTTCTTCCTCTTCTTCATGAGTCATGCTAGAGCTTTCAGGTTCCTTACTAGGTGTTTGCATTTTCTTTCCTCGGGGCATCAGTTACGGATAATAATGCTTTACTATGCCCTTTGAATTCCGTTAAACCAAGCTTACACAAAAATTTTAAAAAAACTACACACCTTTTTTCACTTTATAGAAGCCTGATATTGAATCTGATGTATCTCTGTAATTTCGGATCATCCAATTCTGAAATTGTGATCTGTAGTAGCCTTCTGTGTCCTCTTTCCAATGCCACAAGTATGATCCAAATTGGATTCTCCAAGGAAGAGTTATGTGAAATCTCCCACAGTGACTTGCTTTTAGACTAGTTCAGTAGAGCGAACTTGTACGACGTGCCACGAGTCATTGTTTCAACCTTTGGATCTGAAACAAACATAAAAGAAACTACAGTCCATCCTCTTTCTGTACCTTCTTACGAAATTTCAATCCAATCCACAGAGAGAAAGTTATGATGATTTTCCCCAGGTCACCTATTTTGAATGTAATTCAGGAGTCTGCAAAAAGACCAACTTCCTCAGATCATATCTCCGCAAATATCGCGCGAAAAGCTCTGAAATTCGGACCCAAGGTTCAGCGTGATTTATTCTAAAATGGGTTTTCTTTGTGACTTCTAAAACGTCACAGAAAAAAATTTATAGCGAAAATTCCACGATGACCTGTTTGGAGCAGCGAAACCCTAGAATCCAAAGCTCCGATACCAAATATTATGAAACCAGCTCAAGAAAAGATAGAAAAGATAGATCAACGCCTTAGAATTCAGCCTCTTCGAGGGGGCAACCTCCTTTACATTACATAAATGAACAATTCTTGGATGATACAAATGACAAAACCTCCTTTCTATATATAGGAGTCTAAGGAGTCACAATATAATCCAGCCGACCTAACAATAATAATATAAAGCCACAAAAATAACAATAGAGGGATTCTATGGGGCACAGAAATAACAACATGGGGGTAATAGGGGCACAACAATATAAATAAGGGGTATAACTACAATAGTAATGGGGTAATCACTAGTATTATAGGGACCCAACAGTTGATGTTATCTTCAACATCCACAAACCTTGGAAAGAGTTGAGTTATCCTTACCACTTTAGCAATGGATGTTTCCTCTTATGCCTTGAAAAGTGAGGCAAAGTGGGCTTTTCCAAGCTGGGCCAACTCCTCAAAGGTTGAGGCTTGAGTGCCATCCCTTCCTTATGGACTCCAAAGAGTATTGATCAAATTTCTTCCCTTTGCAATGTTTTAAAAAAACTTTATGTTTTCATATAACACTTTATCCATTTAGATCTACTATTTAGGTGCTATAATGCCTCCTTTTCCTCTAGAAGCTTCCTTTTTTTGGCCTCTAGCTACATCAATTTGTCTTTTGAAATATCTATTTCATAACCAGCCTCTTCATCTTTGCATAATACATTAAGATCCTCTTATAAATCTCACACATCATGTTAATCCCTTTGTTGTTTTCGTGATGCTCACTATAGGGTGGATCTTTTGATCTTTGAGATATTAGCTACGAATTGAGTTTCCGCCGAAGAATCAAACTACGAGTTATATGGGACCTAAATTGAGTTTACCATTTCTATAAAATCCTCCTCTTCTAACCAGGAAATATTGAATTTTAAGGTGCTTGCTGATTTCTTTCCATTCCTTTGGATTTCTAAGATCTAGGGGAAGTGATTTGACTCTCCCCCACAATCCACCCATTGTCGCACCTAACCTAGACCTTCAACCAACCTTTATGAGAGGAAGAAATGGTCCAATAGTTTAGGAATGCTTCCATCCCCTATTCTCTTGTTCCTCCAGGAAAGTTTTAGCTTCACCAGTTCGACATTTATGGGATTTTGAGCCATAAATAGATGGGAGAAGTAATATTTGAGAGGATTAGGTCCATCTTACAACCCATATTATTTTGTAACCCCAATGGATAAATTTAAGCCCCTGCCATAATTAGATTCTCAAACGAGAGGAATGAATTTTTGAATAGAGTTTCCTAGAAGGGAACTCTCTCAACATATGGGACATACACATTAAGTACCAAAAATTCATTTCCCATCTCGATTGAGAAGAAATGTAAGCCTAGGACCAACTCACATCCCTAGAAACCGATTGGGTTTATGCTCCTTAAATTCCATCCAATGGCCAACCCTCCTAATCAACCCTAAACATTAGAGAAAGTAAAACACCATCCTTTGAACAACGACTCCAGAAATTTGGTTATAACATTACCTCCCCCAAGGTTTCTTGTAGGAGTAGCATGTATGGGATAATTGAATCAATCATCCTACGCAAGGCCAACTTTTTCGAGGGACTCACCAACCCCCTGCAGTCAAAACATAAAATAATCATATTGTAACCTCCCTATTTTGTGGATAAAATCCTTTTGCGGACAAAAACAATCTCCCTAGACCTAATGGCTTGATCTAGAAACAACCAAGACAAAACTACATTGTTTTTCCTTAGAGAAGTTTTAAATATGGGAAGAATACCTACTTGGAATCCAATGCAAATTTCCTCCTTCTCCTTGCTTGCAAGCTTCAACTCCAACTCCAATTGCTAAAAGTGGAACCTGCAAAACATCCAAAACAAGCAAGAGAACCAAAACATACAAATAACATATACAAACAACTCTAAACAAGAAGCCAAGGATTCATTGTTCTACATATGCATAAATGAGACATAATGTATAGGAAAACAATGCATTTTTGTATTAATAAAAGTAGGAGAGCATTACAACACTTGTAGGGCTTGACCTTGTAGATATATCCCAACTATCTTGTCCTTCCTTTGCCACAATAAAAATCCTTCAATCACACCTCAAGCACATGGATGGATTATGGACCTCTAGACAAAAATGAGCAGCATAAGGGCATAATTCAGAGTCTCCAAAATCCAACCTAGACTCTATGGGAGTCAGTGAATTTATAGGGTAAATGCGGTTTTTTGGATTTACCATTCTAGGGCTTAGATCCACATTAGAGGGAGGTAATTGATAGGCCTCCAAATTAGACATAAATTAAGGCCCATATGACCATCCTTCAACACATTAAACCTCCATTTTTGCATTAGATGACATATTTTTAACTTTAATATGTTCATTAGGAAGATTTATGGATAATTGCATATTTGTGCCTAATATTATTTATTTTTAAAGAATATTGTGAGAATATTGGGAAGATTATGAAGATTTGGAAGAGGAGATAATTTAAGGAATTTATCCTTACTATGGGAGGATCAATATTGGATAATAAATCAACAAGAAATTATGGAATTATTGCACAAATTCTGGAGCTCCAATGATTGAGAAAATCTAGGAATGTGTTCCCTATCATTTAATGCAGATTCCTAGTGTTCGGAACCAGATCCACTATTTGAGGGATTTTGGAGAGGAAAAATTTCTCATTTCATGGATAATGCTTTGTAATAATTTTGTATAATTACCAATTTGAACTTTCCTCTAGGGTTTTTTTTTCTTAGTCCTTTTGTGGAGAAAACTTGTATTTTTGTAGCTCCACTTTCATTTCCTGCAGGGATGTAATTGCATTGATGGAAATAATGAATTTTGGTACCATTTTCAACTTCTAAATCTTGGTCTCCTTCATAGGAATCTGAGTTTCCTGAGGCTTGGCCATCCCAAGAGCCTTAGAGACCTTTTGTATAATTTACTTTTCTTCTTTTCACTTCCTATTCACATGCATCTCTTGTTCTTGTTTTTTTTTCTATTTCTGCATTTAGTATTAATGATTTATTGTCGTAGGATTGGGTTAAATGGTTGAAGTAAGTTCTTTTGCAGGATCACAAACATGATTTCATCATTGGAACAAATTTAGAAGGTAATAGTAATCATTGAGCTACTTGGTTTGGTTTTCTTATTCCCAAATCTAAATTTTTGGAAGTCCCTTGTGGAAAATAGTAGTACTTGTATGCTATTTTTTAGAACATGCTAATGAGCTTCAATCAAGTTGATTCCACTTGCATTAGATCATAACAAAATTCAAGTTAATAAAAAAATTTACCCCATTTCATTTTAACTTGTTTAGGTTAAGCATTTGATAGATTAACTAGCTCACTAGTTCTTGAATTTATAGATTTTAGACTAGTAATTTTCTGCTATTTTTAAGCATGTGTTAACAAGGGTTTTTTTTGAGTGATTACACTTGGAATGGAGACCTAAGACACCCTATTCAATAAAAAAAATTGTCCCATCCCATTTGAATTTGATTTTCTTGGTCATTCAGTGAATTATATCTTCATGTAGCAAATCTCGTAAATTCTTGTAGCAGCCTGTAACTTCCTGTAGCGGCACTTGTAACTTCCTGTAGCACTCTTATAGCACGTATATACTTGCCCAAATTTGCTCAAAAAGATTGGTTTTTGTCTCTTAGGCCTGAATTATGACCCTTAGGCTCTAAATCAATGGTTGCGGAAGAATACAACCAATTAGGACATGCCTTTTTGCGATTTGGATTAAGCCTATTTATTTGAATTCATGATCTTAGGATTTCAATTATGAATTTTTGTTCTTGCCTGAGGTTAATTTCTTTTAAAATCAACATTTCCAATTTTGTAATTAGTTTAGATTTTTATTCCATTACATCATGACAACGAAGGAAGAACACATTGTATGTTGCACATATAGTGTCGATACCTCTTAAGTTTGTATGAACCCCAGGTTGATAATTAAAGTTGGTAGCCTTGGGAGTTGCAACATTCTTGCTGAAATACTGAGGCTCATCACTTTTTTGCGCCGTTATCGAGGAGGTGTCAAAGTATGCATTGTTTTCTTCCGTAGTTGATTAATTTCATTTAATTTATGCAAAAATACACAAAAAATATTTGCATTAGGCATATTTCATTTCAAAAATAGAAAATCACATTGCATTAGCATTCTTATTAAAAATAAATAAATTTAAAAATGCTTCTCCAACACCAACCCCCCCATTTGATCACGTGGTGTAGTAAGAACCACATCATCATCTACATTTTCAAGTAGAAGAAGAAGAGGTGGCAGAGAAGATAGAAGAAATGGATGGAGATGATGATAATGAAGAATATCCTCTTGGATTTCCCATTCAAGACACCGATGTCATTGTGCATATGAAGAACATCCCTCCATAATTTCTTCCAAACTTTCATGGTCTAAGGTCAAAGGATCCAGAAACCTTTCTCTTTGAATTTTAAATCCTTTGTAGATCTTATGGTTACTTACTAATCACAAAAATTAAGATTGTTTCTGGAAACATTGAAGGATAGGGCTCTTAAATGGTTCATGAGTTTAAGGGCTAATTCAATAAGATCATGGAATGATATGAAAAAGATATTTCTAGAGAAATATAAAGACCGTGATCTTAACAAATAAATATCTAGAATGAATAAAAAAGAATATGAGAGCCTTGAGGATATAATAGAGAGGTTCATGTATAATGTTAAGAGGGAAAAATTACATCATTTAGGATTTGACACACTAAAAATCCTCCTACTTAGAACCATTAGGGATCAGTGGATTGATCTCCTTCATCTCGTGAGTAGAGGTAATGTATACAAATTATCATTTGAATAAATTTGTGAAATATGCAAACACATATCAAGAGGAAGGGCAAGAGTAAGTAAATTGGCATCAAGATCAGTAAGTCAAGTTAAAATTGGAAATCTATTTGATGTCTTCAAAACATAATTTCTTAACAATGTAAGCGAACAAGTAGAAATTTTAAGAATGCAAGATGAGGAAAAAGAAGATGTTGATATTTGTGTTGTCCATGCAAAATGACATGATGTTAAATATTTCCCATCATTACCAAGGTTGAAGGAATTTTACCAAGAGGACAATGGAGCAAGTCAATCACCAAAGAAGTTATGTTATGTAGCTCCAAGAGGACAATGGCAACCTAGTAAACCTAGTATGATGCAAGAACCTTATTTAGAATTTCAAGTTTATGTACATCCATCTCAAAGTAAATAGAAAACACCCTTTCCTTGGAAAGCTTGGCCATCTCAACCCCTAAACTAATCTTGGCAACAAGGTTGGCAAGGACCTTATGGGAGCCATCCCCAATATCCTCAATATTTTCCTCAATATCCTCCATACCCAACTCCATGTTATCCCTACCATCCACCTCCACCACAAACACAACCCCAACCCCAACCACGACCACAACCCCAACCACATCCATCTCAAATATCCACTCCCACTCAACTACTAGTACCACCATTTCCAAAACCACACAAGGAAGTAGCTCAACCCACTTACAATGCTAAGGCACAACACTTCCAAACATCTCCTCTTGATCTAAATGATATTCATATTAGATCAGGAAAGGTATTGAAAAAAAGAGATTTTATTGATGTCATTGAGGGGCAACATGTAGAAAAAGAAGATTGAAATGAGAAGACCAAAGAATCATGGGATGAACTTGATGGAGAGAAGACATTAGAATCAAATATTGAGAAAGTTCTCTCATGTTTACAATCAGATCCTCTATGTGTTCAAGAGAATGATCAACAAAAATAAGAAGATCTGAATTTCATGGAAGAAGAAGACATCCAAGATGATCCAAATCAGAAAGTGCACTAGGGACATCACAACTATATTGAGAAAAGGTTCTAGACAATCATTAAGTTGCAACAACACACTCTTATTCAACAATTCCTAATCTCATCTCAGTCAAAGCATTTGGTCTCTTACATTCAGGTACATGTAAAAGAACATGTTTCGATCCTACACATGATTTTATCATCATCCAAATATGCAAGTGGTTCCATTGGAAGTATTCCTACATGGTGAGCACTAGTATTGCAACAATAATGTTGTAACTCCTGTGGCTTCCTACTTTACTTTTATCAACCCAGTAGTTCGTAACAAACTTGGAAGCGATGGTGATGTATGCACAAGTACTAGCTCTTACTGCAGGTTGTCACTTGGTCAGCTGGCGCAATATCACTAGGAGCTCAAGCCAAATTCTATGAGTTTACAGAAGAAGCTTTTAACTGTGATGAAAGAAAGCTAACTCTACAAAGACTATTCTACTTGTAGCACGAGAAAGAAGACTGAAGTGTAACGCAAACCCTAGCAAACCCTAACTTTTCCAACTAACCCTACTTTTGCAGGAAAAGAGATGAAAACTGATGAAATGAGTGCCACTAACTACTGAAAAGGTAAATTTCATCTATTCAAACTACTTCTAAAAGGAAATGAGAAGAAAACATATTTTTGTGTTTTTTAGTGTTTTTATGTGAAATTATTATGCTTGTAATTTATCTGTTTGTGATTGTGGCAGAGGTTTGATGGCAATGGAGGGTGCATCTGGTTTTTTCAGGGGTGTAGGAAAGTGTGGAGGAGTCCTAAGAATCCTCTAGCACCCTTCCGAAGACTTCCCTTGCAATAAGATTTCGAAAAATCACTTACAGAAAATTCTACAGGAGGTTGTAGGGGATCTACAGGAGGATGCTGAGAGTTATTTTTGGAGGTTTTGAAGGTGGAGAAATGGTGGGAAAGGGTAGCTGAAGACTAGAGGGGTGTGTTAAGGTGTCTGGAGCTTGTCAAGGAAGATCAAGAAAGAAGAGGATGGTTGGATTTGTTCAAATGGCAAGAGGGAAGCTTATGGAAAAAATGCAGAAATTAGGGCAGATTGGTGAAATGTTGCGAATGACTTGGGAAATCTATGAGAAGTGAGCTGATGCTGGTTGCTTCATGGATGTATGGTGAGCGGAGGTGTCCTGCAAGAGATCTACACATCTACTTACAAAAACTGATCAAAGAAAGGACTAGCTATACCATGAAAACAAAAATATCTCTAAGTGACCTAATTTCTGACCTAGAAACAGAAAATGCTGAACAATAACCTTTGAACAGAAAAGCATGCAAAGAGATTTATTACAGAAACAGGAAATAATATTGGAAAAATGAATCTAAAGCAACACTTTAACTTTTCAAATGAAATCATCACACTAGAAACTGCATGGAAGAGAAAAACTGTGTTTTTGGTGGCAGCAATGGTGCCATGACCTCAAATCATGATCCCAGGAAGGGAGAAAAGAGATCAGGGCTTGTTGGTTGCCTTCTTGAATCTTAGCTATCACTGTGTGAACCTTATTCAGCAATTGAAACAAAATCAGCTATGCAAACCATCAAAAGCAACCTGATCTAAACAAGGTAAAATGCATTCATGTAACAACAATTAACTCATGAACTGAAGAAAAAACATATAAGTACAAGGCAAGAGGTGTTGGGCAGCTTGGGTTGGGCCCTAACCCAAGAGCTTTATCCCTTTGAAAGAGATTAGTGCTGGCTCAAAAGTTGTTTCATCTCCATTATCAAAAATAAAAGTCACATTACATAAATTGTCCTTAAAAAGGAAGCTCGAAAATGAGCTGAACTGGAGCTACACAAAAGTGAGAAAATTTTAATAATAACTGGCTAACCTACTGAGGCTCTAAGCCCCCTTACTTATACGAATGGAATCATTTAACAGCCCTCATAAAATCAAGGAGCTCAGCTTCCCAAAACTGCAGATAACCAACAGTCTTTCTTTACTTGCTCGGTTGCCCCTTGGATGCACTAATGTGGCTACTTGTGCTACGAGTTTTTGATGGAGAATTTGAGGTAAGGGTTCATAAATGAAGGGGACACCGCCCTACAAATCCTCTTCCCTATTTTACTCGAATATTGGCTACCAAATGCTCATAAATCCTTTGACTTTGTCCAAAATTTACCAAAAAATCTACATAAAGCACACATTAGACTTCATGGCATAATGACTAACCCAATTCACTCTATTAGCATAAATATAATCAAAAACATGCAACAAACTAATGAGAATGGTGGATTAAGTCGAATTAAGAGGTAGAATGAGCCCATATAATTACCCATTTATGGGGCTCATCACTACACTTGAAAATGATTTTGTTTTTTTCCAAGTAGAGTAGGATAGGAAAAATAAAAATAAAATGAAAAATAAGAGAAAAAATAAAATCTCAGGTTAAAACCTCCTTTGAGGCACTTGAGATTGACTCATTAATTGAAAACCTCCATGAGGTGGTCAATGGGTCGGGAAAAAAAAAAGAGAGAAAAAGAAAAGATCCTAGGTTAAAACCTCCTTTGAAGTGCCTAGGCAGACCTACTAGTTGAAAACCTCATTGAGGCGGCTAGTAGGCCTAGAAGAAAAAAATGAAAAAATAAAAGAAAAATCCTTTTCTCCATGTATCTCTCTGATGATTCCAAGTGCTCTCCAACCTTTGCAAGCAACAAAAACAAGTTAGCTACCAAAAGAAAAGTTGATCAAAAGCCTAGTCAAAGAAAGTCAAACTTGGAATTTCTCCTCCTTTTCTCAGATGCTACAACAGGACTAAGGCCATGCCAATCCATAACCCTCATCTATTTCCACCATCCACCCATCATTCCCAAGATTTTCCCATTCATTTTCATTGTTGTCCTAAAATGCTATAGGAAGGCTCAGTTTTTCTACAAGAAGTCAAAATACACAAAGCAACAAATTGTTTTTATCATATCTTGAAAAATGTGCATCTATTTGCCAAGTTTCTTCATGGGGAGATGCATATGGATTATGGTAACATGCCCAATAAATTTCAACAAATTCTAGTGCACACTGTTCAAGAAATTAACCTCCATCACCTACATCCATTTTTAAATTTTCTCGAGTTTCATGCATCCATTGGCCAAGACTTTTACTGGGGAGATGCATAGGGATGATGGTAACATGCTCACAAAATTTTATGTCAATCTAGTCCACCGTTTGAGAGATATGCATAAAATAATTATGATACAAGAAGATTGTAATTGCTACAGGAAGATCTTGTAGCACTACATGATGGCTGAGAAGAAGCTACAAGAGGCAATTCGATTGGAGAAACTCAACATCTTTTTTTTTTTACTCACACAGTAGAATATCTAGCCACCTTGAGCAACATGAACGCATTTCTAAAGATTGAGAAGGGGACACACCATCCTCAGGAAGCATTCCATCCACTCCACCATCAGAAGATTGAACATTGGAAAGAAACTTGCACACAACAACCTTATCAGTCAAAGAATCATCAAGTTATGAAGACCTGTGCAGAAGCAATCAAAGAAAATTAACACCTCGAGGGAAGCATGGATTGATCATCAACTCGATAGCAGCATGCATGCCTCTCCAACAACCATTAGGTAGGTACAGGTATGCAATATTCTTGACCTCTTCACTTGAGCATATTATAGTTATAAATTTGTTGTCAATGCATGAGAGATGATGTTTTATAAGCTAAGCATGGGTCAGTAGTCTCGACCACCCTCAACTAGTTAATTGCAGTTAACTCTCTCACTCGTGCAATGTGCAAAAGCCAAATTAGGAAGCATGATGATTATGAGGAGTGGGGACAACAGTTAAAAGAGGAAATTTGTGCAAAGGCCGAGTCAGTGAAGCGCTCTGAACCATTACAAAAAAATAAATAAATAAAAGAACAAGCCTTAACTTTAGTTGTATCAATGCTCATTCCAAAAACAATTAGAGAGGCTCATTGAGGCATCGAGGGTCAAGCTTGATGATACCAAGGGTTTCCTAGGGTGATGCAAAAGAGATACATAGTTGATTTTCTGGTGCTACAGGATTGGGTATAACTTCTACAGGAGAAACAAGGCTGCTATAGGAAAGACAAACTATGTGCTACAAGAAAAACATAGATGCTATAGGAAGGCAAAATTTGCTACAAAAGACCTCGATTTTGAGGAATTTCACTCCCAAACCCTAGGATGCGAAGGAAAACATCCAAAGCAAGGGTAAATACATACTTCTCCTTGCCATACGTGAACAAGAAGCCTGCAAAAATTTTCATTTTTTTTAGTAATACAACCTATGGGAACTTTCTGATAAAAGTTTACAAATAAAAAAATGGAATATGGATGGTTCCTTTGAATTGAGCCTGATAAGAAGGGGAATTTCAATTATTTTGGAGTGAGCATGAAATCATCCTTCCTCCAGGAAATATAAGAAATATGTTTTTTTCCTCTGTCATAAAAACCCTCATTACATAATAATAGCTCAAACTTCTAGTAGAAATAGACAGTTGCCTTGCCAACTTTGAAAAGTTTTTATTGAAGGATATGGGGGGTGTATCTATCCATAGAAATCCCACAACTAAGAGGAATGATGAGAAGAATCTAATGAATAAGTAGGAGGATATGGAGAAGAGGTAAATTAGTGTTGAAAATGCAACAAGATGATGGAGCTTAGTGAAAAGAAGTCGCCTTCACTAAGTGGGCCCGCAGGCTATTTTTGGCGCAAAGCCTATTTTTAGACATATGGGTCATGGTCTATGAGTTGCAGGATGCTATTTGTGGATGATTGGTCATGTTGGTAAAAATAGATGGAATTCTATTTTTAAACATATGGGCGGAGTCTATTTTTAGACTGCCAGTCTAAAAATAGAACAGTCGAATATTATTAGCTCTTAATAATATTTGGACTATAAACATTATCTTATCCTCTTGGAGCACTTTAGTTCGAGCTACGGTTGTGGCACATGCAACTACCAGAAGGAAATACGCTTTTCTTATGGGTTAGTTGAGCTATTGCATGATGGACTTCAGTTAGAACTCAAGTGATTGAGTTTGGTGGAGTTGATTGAGGAGTTGATGGAGTTGTGTTCAGTTTGACTTAGTTGAACTAGTTGTATTTAGTCTAACTGCAGAATATACTAGTGATGAGTGATGTGAATTAATTATTAATTAATTCACTAATTATTAACTCATAAAGAAACTAAAGAATACATCAGTTAACTTAGTGCATGGACAGTTCAGTGGAGATAGGTGTTAGAGGTGGAGACTACTATCAGTTGTGACAATAGTTGTGCATGAGATTTGCACAATCATTGATGGAGATTGCCAATGAGGATTGCGCAATACAAGCCAAGGAAAACGAGCTTGGATCATTACTATTCTCACATTGGATTGCGCAGTAGAGGTAGGCAAACAGCGGAGGAGATTTGAACCTGTGACTTGATTCAGATCTAAGCTAGTTTGTGTGTAGCAGGTGGAGATAGTGCTGAGTACTTGTGAGGAGTATTGTGGTATGTATTGTTACATGTTCTCTATCATTATAATATACAGATAGTGCGGGGTTTTCAGCTGTATGCTTTCCCCATTACATACTGTGTTAATGTGCACATGCGATTGATGTTTCATTGTTTTTAATTCTGCAAAATTGATGATCAACGTAGAGGAGGTTATGTATTATGCATGCATTCCGCAATAGTGTATAATCAGGATAATCTCTGTGAATAAGTGTCATATTATTCAAAACTTCTACATGGTATTAGAGCGAAGTTGATCATCAGATCTATTATTCAGAAAGTGTTTACATTTTATTTCTTCAGGCAGAGTCTGTAATCAGGCTAGGTAGCCTCTGGATTCATCCTTCTTTTGGAAGGTGAGATATCCAGTAAAAGCCCATACAGTCAATCTCTGTACGAGAAATACTTTGTTCTCACGAATTTTAGATCAGAAGTGGTTGAGTTTTGAGCTGGTGGAATTCGAATTTGCAGCAGTGTTTTCTTGGTGTCAAAGTTGAAATGTCCTTCAACGGATTGCGATTGGAGTATGCACTTGAAGGTAGCTCAAATTATATTGCATGGAAATACAGGATGGAGGCAGTGTTAGATGACAATGGGTTGAAGGAGTTCATAGAGGCTGAGGTCCCAAAGCCTACTGATGCTGCTCACGTTGATGCTTGGCAAAAGAAGACAACAAAGTGTCGAAGGATTCTATTGGAGGGCGTGAAGGATCACATTGTATCCAGCATGCATGGAAAGGCTTCTTCATACTTGATGTGGAAAGCGTTGAAAGATTTATTCCAAAGCAAGAGCGACCAGAGGAAGTTGGCGCTCAAGGATAAACTCATAAACATTAAGTGTGAGAAAGGAGACAGTATGCCCAAGTATCTCACGAAGTTCACCCAATGTTGGGATGAGCTGGGAAGTGTGGGGGTGACTGTCGATGATGAGGACTTGGTGAGCTTGGCTCTCCTTGGTCTTTCAAAGAGTTGGCATTCCTATCAGGACTCTATTAATGGTCGGGAGAAATTGCCAGGATGAGAGAGACTTTGGTCAGATCTTGTGCAAGAGGAGATCAGGCGGATCACCAGGGATAGATCTTCATCAAAGGCATCTGATGAAGAAAATTGCGCTTTGGCTGCCAAAGCAAAGAAGGGGAAGAACAAGAAAGCTTCTCATTCCGATGCGAAAGGCAAGAAGCAGGACATGTCCAAGGTGAAGTGCTTTCACTGTCACCAACGCGGACATTATGCCACAAATTGTCCGCAGAAGAAGAAAAATAAGCAAGCTGCTGGATCTGTAGTGCGAGAGGCCTTAGCCTCGTAGTTTGAGCTAGATTTTTCGCTGATCGCATGCTTGGTATCAAGTGTGATGGAATCGGTATGGTTCTTGGACAGTGGTGTGTCTTTTCACATGACAGGAGATCGAGATTTGTTTTCTGATCTGGATGAGAAAGATCTTGGAGTGCACATCGAGATGGGCGATGATGGTAGATATAGTGCGACCGATATCGGTACCATTTCCTTTGAGAGGGAGTCTGGTAAACCCTTCGTATTGAAGGAAGTGATGCATGTTCCAGGATTGAAGAAGAATCTTATCTCTGTGGCGATGTTAGAAGACAAGGGATATGATGTTGTTTTCAGCGAGGGAAAGGCTTTCAAACGCAGTAAGACAACTGGAGAAACACGGAAGATAGGGTTTCGAGTCAAGAACCTTTATCAATTGCATGTAGATGGCTGCGTAACAATGGCATGCAAGGCAGAAGGATTAGTGAGCCGGGATGATGGCGAGCTGTGGCACCAGAGATTGGGCCACCTTCACCATGGAGCCTTGAAGATATTGCAGCAAATTTCTATTGGGCTTCCTAAAGGCACTCTTGCACAGTCAGATCAGTGCAAGGGGTGTACTTTGGGAAATTTTGTGAAAGCCACCTTTCACGAGAAGGATAGTCGTGCCACGACGATCCTTGAGAGAATTCACATAGATGTGTGTGGACCTTTCTCAGTAGCTTCGACAGCAAAGCACAGGTACTACGTGATCTTTGTTGATGATTTCTCTTGGAAGTACTAGATCTTCTTCATGCAGAAGAAGCGAGACATACTCAAAGTTCTGTGAGTTTAAAGCACTGGTTGAGAAGGAATCGGGGAAGAAGGTGAAGGCTCTTAGGAGTGACAATGGTGGTGAATTCATCTCTGGCGAGTTCAAGGACTTCTGCAGCGCAGAAGGGATTCGAAGAGAGCTCATAGCTCCCCATAACCACAGCAGAACGGGGTTGCTGAGTAGAAGAACAGAACGATCGTGGGTGCTGCATAGGCGATGTTGCATGATCAGGGCCTACCCCTTCACTTGTGGGCGGAGGCATGCAATAATGCAGTATATGTGCAGAACTGTTGTCCTCACAAGATACTTGGCATGAGTACACCCGAGGAGGCTTATTCTGGTAAGAGGCCTGATATATCCCATTTGAGGATTTTTGGTTCTCCTGTTTACATGCATGTGACGAAGGATGCCAGGAAGAAGCTGGAGCTGACCGCAGAGGTTGGGATATTTGTGGGGTACACTGATACACCCCACAACTATTGTGTGTATTTGCCAGATAGTCGCAATACTGTTGTGTGACGGGATATCGAATTTCAGGAGGAGAAAGCCATGAAGTGTTTGCTTGAGAGGGAGCCACACTTGCATGTAGATGAGGAGCTATTAGTTCCTAAGGATGAGCTTCAGGACATGGATCGGCCACAAGATGAAGTTCATGGAGTGGAAGAGACCACTCATGCAGCGCCAACCATCAGATGGTGAAAGCGCACTACAGAAGCTGAGCGACTGGCTCAAGATGCAAAGAAGGTTGTAGGACCACCTACAGTGCAACACAGACAGAGACAGTCACCTGATCGGTACACTAGATACATGAATCTTGTGAGCAAATGTGTTGTGACTGAGCCATCCTCTTTCGAGGAAGCTGTGGAGAATCCCGCATGGGTAGATGCCATGGTGGAAGAGTATGATTCGACTGTCAGAAACAGTGCATGGGAGATTGTCCCAAGATCGGAAGGGAAATCAGTGGTGGGTTCGAGATGGATCTACAAAGTGAAGCAGGCAGCTGACGGGAGTGTGGAGAAGTACAAGGCAAGATTTGTTTCCCGAGGCTTCTCACAGATAGAGGGGATCGATTATGAGGAGACCTTTGCACCTGTCGCAAGGTATTCTTCCATACGGACGATTCTTGCTCTCTCAGCGCAGATGGGGTGGCACATTCATCAGATGGATGTGAAGACTGCGTTCCTCAATAGAGTCATTGAGGAGGAGGTGTACATAGAGCAGCCCAAAGGTTTAGAGATCTTCAGCAGTGAGTCCTATGTGTGCAGGCTCAAGAGAGCACTGTATGGGTTGAAACAAGCACCATGTGCTTGGTACACACAGATAGACAGTTATTTCACCGGACTTGGATTCTCCAAGAGTGAGGCGGATCCTAACCTATACCAGATTATGGTGGAGGGTAAGTTGCTTATCATTTTACTTTATGTAGATGATTTGATTTTGACGGGAGATGAGCTGTTGATACTTTCATGCAAGGAGGATCTTGCTAGGGAGTTTGAGATGAAGGACTTGGGCCTCCTTCATTATTTCCTGGGATTGGAAATTTGGCAGCGCAGTGATGGACTATTTGTTTCTCAGGGTAAGTATGCTCGGGAGATACTGGAGAAGTTCAACATGCATGGTTGCAAGCCTGTTGATACTCCTCTTCCTGGAGGTTGGAGGAAGGAGGATGCTACTTCAACGGAGGTAGTGGATGCCACTGTTTATCAACAGTTGGTGGGGTCGCTTATGTATCTCGTCAATACACGACCTGATATATGCTATACTGTTAACTAGATTTCACAAGCTATGGTTAAGCCAACCAAGATCTTCTGGAAGGCAGGCAAGCATGTATTGCATTATCTCAAAGGCACATCGGGATATGGATTGTGGTACAGACAGGAGGATGAGGTGAAGCTATGTGGCTTCACGGATGCAGATTGGGTAGGGAGTCCAATGGAGAAAAAGAGCACATCTGGAGGAATCTTCAGTATTGGGTCGACAACAGTTTCTCGGTACAACAGGAAGCAGAGATCCGTGGCACTCAGTTCAGTAGAGGTCGAGTATATGGCAGCAAGTTTGGCTGCATGCGAGGCTATATGGATGAGGAAGATCCTGGTTGGGTTGTTCGGGTCACACTTGGAGCCTACTGTGATTTATTGTGATAAACTGAGTTGCATTAAACTCTCGGCTAATCCAGTATTTCATGATAGATCCAAGCACATCGACATCAGGTACCATCATATCAGAGATTGTGTACAACCGAGAATCATGTTACTTTCATACATTCCAACGGAGGATCAGGATGTTGATATCTTGATGAAGGCGCTCACCAGGAGAAAATTCGAATACCATCGAGGCAGGATAGGGGTTGCAGATAATCCATATCTTGTTGAGAGGGAGTGTTTAAAATTGAACAAGATGATGGAGCTTAGTGAAAAGAAGTCGCCTTCACTAAGTGAGCCCGCAGGCTATTTTTGGCACAAAGTCTATTTTTAGACATATGGATCATGGTCTATGAGTTGCAGGATGCTATTTATGGATGATTGGTCATGTTGGTAAAAATAGATGGACTTCTATTTTTAGACATATCGGCGGAGTCTATTTTTAGACTGCTAGTCTAAAAATAGAACAGTCGAATATTATTAGCTCTTAATAATATTTGGACTATAAACATTATCTTATCCTCTTGGAGCACTTCAGTTCGAGCTACGATTGTGGCACATGCAACTGCCAGAAGGAAATATGCTTTTCTTATGGGTTAGTTGAGCTATTGCATGATGGACTTCAGTTAGAACTCAAGTGATTGAGTTTGGTGGAGTTGATTGAGGAGTTGATGGAGTTGTGTTCAGTTTGACTTAGTTGAACTAGTTGTATTTAGTCTAACTGCAGAATATACTAGTGATGAGTGATGTGAATTAATTATTAATTAATTCACTAATTATTAACTCATAAAGAAACTAAAGAATACATCAGTTAACTTAGTGCATGGACAGTTCAGTGGAGATAGGTGTTAGAGGTGGAGACTACTATCAGTTGTGACAATAGTTGTGCATGAGATTTGCACAATCATTGATGGAGATTGCCAATGAGGATTGTGCAATACAAGCCAAGGAAAACGAGCTTGGATCATTACTATTCTCACATTGGATTGCGCAGTAGAGGTAGGCAAACAGCGGAGGAGATTTGAACCTGTGACTTGATTCAGATCTAAGCTAGTTTGTGTGTAGCAGGTGGAGATAGTGCTGAGTACTTGTGAGGAGTATTGTGGTATGTATTGTTACATGTTCTCTATCATTATAATATACAGATAGTGCGGGGTTTTCAGCTGTATGCTTTCCCCATTACATACTGTGTTAATGTGCGCATGCGATTGATGTTTCATTGTTTTTAATTCTGCAAAATTGATGATCAACGTAGAGGAGGTTATGTATTATGCATGCATTCCGCAATAGTGTATAATCAGGATAATCTCTGTGAATAAGTGTCATATTATTCAAAATTTCTACAATTAACCAAAAGAAAAACTCAAGGAGAAAGAAGGAAGAAAGGAAAAAATTGTGTTAAAAACCAAAATAGTAGTGCCTAGGAGAGACCTAATCAAAATAGAGAACTCCAAAGCCCATTAGGCAATCATCTAGACCACAAAAGAGAATAGGAAGACAACAAAAGGAAAGAAGGAATTCACCATCAAAATAGAACTCAACTCGCAGTGATGCAAATAGGCTTTCCAAGAGTTCTCTAATATCTTTCTAGTTTTTGTCCAAGACCCATAAGATGTTATAGAAAGATAAGAGACAAAACTTAAGCACGAGGTGCAATTTTGGTCAAGACTTGATAGATTTTCTGATGTGCCACATAATGTTATAGGTCTGCTATAGGATGCTCTATGTTTCTATAGGAACTCATCTAAGGGCGTTTTTAGGGTTTCCGAGGTGTCCAAATGGTGGAAAAAGGTAGCAGGAGGTTGGATGTGGAAGGCCCTGCCAAACCGAAAAATATTCAAGAACCCATCTTGAATAAGGGGAAGAAGGAAGGCTAATGGTCTTTAGAAACACTATGATTTTTCTATGCACAAAAAGTTTTGGAAAAATGAGTGAAAATGGAATGAAGGTGTCAAAGGAAAGGATGTGAATGCAATGGGCCTACAAGCCAACATAGTTCACGTACAAAGAGGAAAGTTGTGTTTTTGTGCTTGAAAGACTGCTAAACAATCATGAAAAGAACAACTACATTTTTGTTCTTATCCTTGCAGAACTTACCGCTAAGATTCTTAAGATAAAGGACTGAGGAATGCATAAGAGAGAGGCTACGAGGTCTAGGAATCAGGCACAATGAGGTCACTAAGTTGCTTAGAGGGTGAGTAACACTTTCAACAGGGGGGTATGATGGGCCTTCAAGTTAGACATAAATTAAGGCCCATATGACCATCCTTCAACACATTAAACCTCTCTTTTTCCATTAGTTGACATATTTTTAACTTTAATATGCTCATTAGGAAGGTTTGTGGATAATTGCATATTTGTGCCTAATATTGTTTATTTTTAAAGAATATTGTGAGAATATTGGGCAGATTATGAAGATTTGGAGGAGGAGATAATTTAGGGACTTTATACCTACTATAGGAGGATCAATATTGGATAAAAAATAAACAAGATATTATGGAATTATTGCACAAATTCTGGAGCTCCTATGATTCAGAAAATCTAGGAATGTGTTCCCTATCATTTAATGCAGATTCCTTGTGTTGTGAACAAGATCAACTATTTGAGGGATTTTGGAGGGGAAAGCTTCCTCATTTCACAGATAATGCTTCCTAATAATTTTGTATAAGTATCAATTCGAATTTTCCTCTAGGGGTTGGTTTTTCTTAGTCCTCTTGTGGAGAAAACTTGTATTTTTGCAACTCCACTTTCATTTCTTGCAGGTATGTAGTTGCATTGATGGAAATAATGAAATTTTATACCATTTTCAACTTATAAATATTGGTGCCCTTCATAGGAATCTGAATTTCCTTGGGCTTGTCCATCCTATGAGCCTTAGAGCGCTTTTGTATAATTTACTTTTCTTCTTTTCACTTCCTATTCACATGCATCTCTAGTTCTTGTTTTTTCCTATTTCTGCATTTAGTATTGATGATTTCTTGTTGTAGGATTAAGTGGTTGAAGTAAATTATTTTATAGGATCACAAGAATTATTTCATCCTTGGAACAACATTGGAAGGTCATAGTAATCATTGAGCTACTTGGATTTGTTTGCTTGTTCCCAAATCTAAATTTCAGGAAGTCCCTTGTGGCAGATAGTAGTAATTTTCTGCTATTTTTTAGAACATGTTAATCAGATCCAATTGAGTTGATTCCACTTGTGTTAGATCATAAAAACATTTAGGTTAATAAAATTTTTTACCCCATTTCACTTTCACCTGATTAGTTTAGGCATTTGATAAATTAACTAGCTCACTAGTTCTCGAATTTCTTCATTTTAGACTAGTAATTTTCTGCTATTTTTAAGCATGTGTTAATACGGGTATTTTTGAGTGATTCCACTTGGAATGGAGACCTAAGACACCATTTTCGATAAAAAAAATTGTACCATACCATTTTAATGTGATTTTATTGTTCATTCGGTGAATTATATCTTCATGTAGCAAATATCATAACTTCCTGTAGCGACCTGTAACTTTCTGTAGCAACACCTGTAACTTCCTGTAACACTCTTATAGCATGTATATACTTGCCCAGATTTGCTCAAAAATATTGGTTTTTGTCTCTTAGGCTTGAATCATGACCCCTAGGATCTAAATCAATGGATGAGGAAGAATAAAAACTAATTAGGACAAGCCTTTTTGCAATGTAGATTAGGCCTATTTATTTGAATTCATGCTCTTAGTATTTCAATTACCAATTGTTATTCTTTCCTAGGGTTAATTTATTTTGAAAGTAACATTTCCATTTCTACATTAGTTTAGGCTTTTATTCCATTACATTCACTCCATTACATCATGAGAATGAAGGAAGGACACATTGTATGCTACACGTATAGTGTCAATACCTCTTAAGTTTACACAGACCCCAGGTTGATAATTAAAGTTAGTAGCCTTGGGAGTTGCAACATTATTGTTTCAATACTGAGGCTCATCAGTAAGTTCTAGGAGATAAGAGATAAGATCTCAATGTTAGGAGTTTGAGATACGATCCAATAGTAAATGGTTGAAATCACTTCTGAAGCTTTTAGAGAGAGAAACTTCAAAATTAATTTTTTATTTTTTACTCATTTTCTGCTATCATCACACTTTTTGGGAAAGCAATATGCATTGGTCAACACAGTTGGCATGTCTGAAAACTGTGCCATCGTAGGTTTCCCTAAAGGAAACTGAGTTGATCCTCAAAAAAAGGGTTTTTATCTAATATAATCCAAGTTTCTTGGAACTTCTAGAAAGGAGATGCTTTTGGCTCTGTAGGGGATGATTGCAAAGTGTGAATCTATGATGATTGGTCCAGATTCAATTCCATTTGATTGGATGCAAAAATATGACCTGTAACAAATTTCTCTCTAAAGTACAAATTCATAAGTAGTGGCTAAAGACTAAAGTGCTTTACCATGTGAAAAGTTCAGATCAAGAATATACTGGTTGAGATCATCAATTGTCTATTACAATACTATCATCATGATATTATTGCTGAGGTAGGCATACCCATACTCAACATATAAGCCAGTTTACATGTACAATGATAAAACTGATTTTCAGGTCCACTGATAATAGATTGTGGAACCATGCTTGGATGAATTTCCATATGACCATAGCCATCATAATTTGTACTCTTGTATGAATCTTGAAATCACAGCCTTGATGGATGGAACTAGATCTGGGTCTTTTACCTCATCACTTAACCATACGAGTCTACACATGTGAATAAATGTGTTGAATTCGAACATGGTAGACACCATATGATTACCAATCAATGATGAAATATGTTAATAGATGCGAGAGGAACCAATGATAACGATGATGGCCCTTAAGGTACTTAAGTGAAATCTATGAGGTATGAATGAACAATCTAAAGTGTAACACCACATAGAATCTTCTGGTCGAAGGCCAATGATGAAATCCTATCACTAAAAGTGAAAAAACTTTCCATTGAGGTATACAAGCTCCAAGGCATTGAAGGGAGTTTCTAAGTCAATGTATTTGATAATGTGCTAATGTCGATAACAAGAAACCCTTCACAGGAAGGCCTTAATGTACCCCTGATTAACAACATGAAACATGTATCAAGATTTGAGATAGAACAATGATGCTGAGCTGTTTTGGGGGTGATATACATGAAAGAAGGCTAAAGGTATTGTAGAAGATGCCATTTATGGTAGACTTCTCTTGAACATATCAATGACAATTTTAGGGAGTTGGAAGCATTGACTCAAAGACCCATCATGAAGGCTTTCATCAAGGTGTGATCAATAGAGAGGAAATTGGATTCCCCAACCCAAAATAGTCACTGAGGTGAGAGAGTGTCATGTTCAAGAGTGAATCACTCCCATAAATAAGTTTTATGCCCTATTTCCCCAATTTCCCAACCATTTCTAGCCAATAACTCTTAATTTTTTTACAAGCTTGAGGAGGATAACATATGCTTGACCTATATGTTCATCCTTCAAATGAATCCTTCTGAGTATTTTTAATAAACCCTGAGAAGGAGTGGCTCAATCTCATCATGTTGGATGAGTCCTACACTGTTTTGTGGTTTTACGAGTCCAAAGAAGGTATAACTCGACTTCTTTTTTCATGTTTAGAGAGTTTGAAAAAGAGGCGAAAAAGAAAGCTCCAAGAGGTTCCTTTCCATAGTCTCTTGGGCCCAAAAAGGCATAAAATAATACCTAAGAGAACCTTTTAGCCATGTTGGACTAAAATATTTCTTTTTTGTAAATAGTCCATCTAGTCCTGAATAGGGTTAAACTTTTACTAGGTAGACGCCCTTTCATTTACTTTAATGAGTGCAAAAGAGACAAGTGTTCGACAATCTTTTCATATTTTGGAAGTCTAAAAAGAGCTTAAAGAAAGCTCCTTTTCGAGGAATGAGTGGTATAAAGGGTGGCAACTGGTTCTGATCATGATGGAACTTCTTAAGACACATATATGTCAAGAGGTAGACTTAATAAGACTAGTCATCACAGTGGTTCCTCAGGAAAGGGTAAAAACACAAAGTGAAAGGGAACAATCGACCAAGCATATGGTGATGATGGAATGAGAAAACCAAGGCTCATCTTACAGAAACATGCTGATAAAAAGTGGCAATCTCGAGGGATCAAGCCAAGACTAAGATCAAAATAGGTTTCATTTTTTATACAAGCTTGAGATAGAGAAAAAATATACTTGAAAGTGGTTTCTTTTTTACACTGAGCTTGAAAAAAAGAAAAATAGGTGAAAAAGAAGGCTCCAAGAGGTTCCTTTTTGTAATTTTAGTCTCTTGGGCCCAAAAAAGCATTAAAAAAATACCCAGGATAACCTTTTAGCCATGTTTGACTAAAGTGTTCTTTTTTCATAAATAGTCTATCTAATCCAGAAAATGGTTAAACTTATATTAGGCAGACGTCCATTCATTTACTTTAACGAGTGCGAAAAGAGACAAGTGCTCAGGAACGAGCAGTATAAAGGGTAGAAACTGGTTTCGGTCATGATGGAACTACTCAAAACACATAGAGGTCAAGAAGCAGGCTTAATAAGACCACTCATTACAACGGTTCCTCAAGAAAGGGTAAAAAAACCAAGTGAAAACGAATAATCGTCCAAGCTTATGGTGATGATGGAATGAGAAAAACAAGCTCATCTTGTAGATACAGGTTGATAAAAAGTGGCAATCACGATGGATCGAACCAAGACTAAGCTTGAAATAGGTTTCATTTTTTATACAAGATTGAAATAGAGAAAAACTATTCTTGAAAGCGGTTTCATTTTTACACAAGCTTAAAACAAAGAAAAACTATTCTTGAAAGTGGTTTCATTTTTTCACAAGCTTGAAACAGTGAAAAACTATGCTTGATAGGGGTTGCATTTTTATGGAAGCGTGAAATAGAGAAAAACTATGCTTGAGATAAGTACATTGCCCCTAGCATAAGGGTAGAGGCATGACCCCCCAACTTTGTTTTGTTTTCCAACTCTTCTTATGGACCCATATAGATTACTGGTTATTAATGGGCAAATGAAATGAAGGTTTATTTACAAGATCAGGTGAAAGAATCAACTCAACATTTATGAGATCTCTACTCATGTCACCTTGTCTCATTTTTTAACGAGCTTGACACAAGAAAAGGAACTCTGCTCATAGCACCTTGTTTCATTTTTTAACGAGATTGACACAAGAAAAGGAACCCTTCTGATGAACCTTGTTTCATTTTTAACGAGCTTGAAACAAGAAAAGGAACTCTTCTTAAGGAACCTTGTTTAATTTTTTAACAATGTTGACACAGTAAAAGAACCATCCTCGTAGGTTTACCTTGATCATGGCCCACAAGAGGCTATGGATTCAAAGAGGTTCTCATTAGATGGGAGAAAAACACTCTGAAAGGGATACATATCAATGGATCCAATAGAAAGATCAAGCTCCAACACCCCTAGTAAATGATTCACCATATCACCTGCTAGATCTAGGTTAAAATAAGTTGAGAAATCATTCAGTGGCTCTTCTTCGACAGTAGGTATAAAGCCTCCCATAGAGTCTGGGTTGACTTTTGGAGACTCTAAATTATGCCTTTATGCTACTGATTTGTGTCTAGAGGTCCATAATCCATCCATGTGCTTGAGGTGTGATTGAAGGCTTGTTATTGTGGCAAAGGAAGGAAAAGATAGTTGGGAGAGATCTACAAGGTTAAGGTCTACAAGGGCTGTAATCTTATCCTACTTTTATTGATGCAAAAGTGATTTATTTTCCTATACATTATGTCTCATTTATGCATATGTAGAACAATGAATCCTTGACTTCTTGTTTAGAGTTGTTTGTATATGATATTTGTATTTTTTGGTTCTCTTGCTTGTTTTGGATGTTTTGCTGGTTCCACTTTTATCAATTAGAGTTGGAGCTGAAGCTTGCAAGAAAGGAGAAGGAGGAAACTTGCATTCATTTCCAAGTAGGTATTCTTCCCATATTTCAAACTTCTTTAACGATAAATAATGAAATTTTATCTTGGTTGTTTCTAGATCAAGCCACTAGGTCTAGGGATTTCTTTTGTCCACAAAAGGAATTTATCCACAAAACAACTTGGCGACTCCACTGTGGATGATTACAAAGTGTGAATGGATGATGATTGGTTTGGATTCAAGGCCATTTGATTGGATGTGAAAAAATGGCCTATAACAATCCCCTAGTCCTTTCACTACTCTAAGCACCCCATCAATGGATTATTTTTTTCTAGCTGCCATGTCTAGGTGAGCCTTGACTTGCTGCTTTAGCTATGAAAAAATTTCAACCTTGATCGTTCCCCTCTAGGGTATTTTGGGGGTCTTATCCCAGGCCTCTTGGGAGGCACACACTTGTAGCCTGAGTTAGCCAAGGATGCAAGTTATATATCAGAGCTAATTCCACTGATTCAACAAAGCTACTCTCTTCCACAAAAACTATTGAGGGAGGGACATTTAGCAAAGCCAGAGTGCATGAAAAGTGAGCTACAATAGGTTTTGGGACATTCGAGAGGGATACGTTACAATTCTCATACTGAATGGACCTATCCTAGCCCTTACAGAAATTAGAAAAATATATGATTATATGCGAAAGAGTAGAAGGGGAAGAGCAGGTACCCATAGGTGAGCTCGATTAATTTTCTATAGTCATTGGAGGAATTTCCACCTCCCCGTCTTCCTTCTCTATCATCTATTGATGTAGCTTCTACTCATTATTTGTAATTCTTGTAGGATGATGATGGAGGATCCCCTATTGTCTATGTGTCTTGCCCTCAAACCTTGTCATATCTTCAAAACTCCCATCCATGGGAGAAAATATCTTAAGGGAGGACCTTTGTGTCAGGCTCCCTTTTTTTACCACAAAGAGGTCGGGCATAGTATTTGACAACATGTCCATGACAGTGACATCTTCTACACTGAAAAGGGGTGCCTTCGTAGTCCAATATCTGTCGGTGAATAAGGCCCATACATCCCAATTCCATATTTCCCACTAGCCCTTCCTAGGGATCCAAGACCACAAGAATGCGAGCCAACAACATCTCCCCTATGTCTCATAAAGATGAAAAAATTCCATAAAATGTCCAAGTTTGTTGCAAATAACCTTAAAGACCTTCAGGGACCAATATTGAATAGGTAGGTCTGGGAGCCAAATCCATATTGGAGCCACATCCAAATGCTCTCTTTTTGCATCAAAGATGGTGTCCAAATCTTAAAATGTACCAAAGATGATTCAATGTGCCAAGTCCCACTTAGAACCCAGGTAGCAACTTCCTTCGAACAAAACAAGAGCAAAATCCAACCTCACACTAAGGAGGAAACCTTTGGTAATTATTCAAATTAATTTCCTTAGACCCAGGAAACCCATTCCTTTAGGGATTTTTCATTAAATATTTTGCCTCTCACTTGCTGCACAAGATCCAATCCACCATCTAAATTACCTCATGAAATTGCACATCTTAACCAAGCACCATCTTCACTTCTCCCTCTATTTTCACACAATGAGTCTTTCTACATTTGAAATTTATGGGTCTCTAGCCTCCAAAAGTTGTGGCCTCCTTTTGTGACAACCCTCCATCTTTCAAGAGTGAAACCCTCCCCTCCATTGAGTTTGACATTGCCGGTCCATGAATAGCCTCTTGTTTAAAGGTCACTGCTATGAAGAAGCTATTACAAAGATAAACAAATTCCTCAAAGTGTTGTAAAGTCTTTGTGGACGCTGTCAAAAATGACCTCTCTAGAGGTAGGACCTCATGGTCTAAAAACCCTTGAACATTTGAAAAACCCCTCTGTGTGCCTAAGGCTATTACCACATTCCCAAAAAAACAATATGAATAAGAATATTCTAGAATATTATATGGAAGTCAAATCCCTATTACAAAATATACAAACCTATATGCATAATTATTATTATATGTTATTTGTGAATATCATCTTATTATTCTAATTCTTTTTAAAAATGGTCAAGTTTTTAAATATTTAAAATAATTTGAAGTTTATTTTTAATGGATTTATGTGTATTTTTAGTTATATACAATTTTAATTTTTTTATGAGGCTTTGGTCCATTTAAAAGAATAAATCGTTTTAAAATATAGATCCGAGGGTTTAATATATTTTGGTCCTTATTGTGTCACAAGTTATTAATATATTTAGCGACTATTAGATATACTCATGGAAGATAACAATGAACCATTAATTTCATTTTACACATAATCCTAATTACTTTAACAAATTACCAATTTTCATACTTTAAAAGATATATAACTTTACTGCATAAAATTAAATATTATTCCAACTAAAATTTAGCTTATGATGTAATTTACTGTTGAATTGATCTATTATCTGCATCTATATTAAACTTATCTGCATTTATATGAAATTTTCCTTCTCTATTGAACATGATCTATAACAGACTACAATCACCATTAAATCTAAATGTTCCCTAATCAACTTTTTCTGATGAGACTTTACAAACCACTCAAGGTCACACTTTGAACTAAAACCTAATCTATAATATCTACACCGACATTCTCTACAATTTTATTCTTTATGTTGCTAATCTAATCTGTAACCTTTGCGGTGATATTGAACTATTGATCACCATCGAACTTGAGCGATATTAAACTTGCAATCAGAGATTGGATTCACTATGGTGATTAAATAAGAACAAGGCTAGGTTATACTTTTTGGCTCATACATCAGGTGCATAAGTTCATTTTCCTAATTATTTTCTTTATTTTTATTAATTTGGTCAATTTTCAACTAAGATTACTTCACCAAATATGCCAAAATATCATCCTAACAAGGGGAGAACTAAATCACTCTAGATAGTCTTTATGATCATATAAATTCATTAGAAGGAAGGAGAGAAGAAAGAGAGTAGAATATAAAATAAAGTTGGAAGCAATTCTCAAAATTGCTAGAAGAGAAACTAGAGAATATAATTTTAGGTTTTGAGACTTGGTTGCACAAATTGAAGAGTAGATTGCAAGAAATGGAAAAATATAGACATAATTTGTCAATTGATATACAACTACTATAATGAAATTCTTTCCTTCAGATTTGGGTAAACTTGTAATAAAACCCATTGAAACTTCTTCTCAATGTTGATTTGGTATAACTAATGGTTGTAAGAGGCTTGGGGTCTTGACTGTCTCTCCCTTATTTTGTTGGCAAAGCGCACATTCCACTACAAAGTTTTGAACATTAATTTTAAGACCTTCTTAGACAAAATCCTTCTTGATCATATGGTAAGTTTTCAAGAACATTCAATATACTCCTGTGGGAGAATCTTGCAAATCCAAAAGGACATTTGTTTGAATTGGGAATTCTTACATAAATATAGGAAATCTTGATGCCATAACAAATATTTTTCTGCATAAACTTAGTTAATGCACTTGGTCCAGTAGTTGTTGTTGAATAATTTGCATATCTTTTGATATTTCTTCCATTCTATTCCTGGTTCTCCCACCCGATCAAATTGTGGAATAGAAATAACACATAGTAAACTCTCCATTTTTCTTCTTTCCTTGAAAGTGCATTTGCCACCATATTATATTTTCCCTTTTTGTAGATAATTAAAAATGATGGCCTACAATATTTGTAATCCATTTTATTGTTGTTTTGAAGATAATAATTTCTCCAAGAAGTACTTCAAACTATCATGATTTTTTTTTACGTCTTTTTATTAGGTGAGGGTGATCAAGTTCTTTCCTTTAATTTGGCTGCTTTCAAAGAAAAGGGGCCTTCCTTCTTTCATTAAAACTGCACCAATGTTGTGGCTTGAGGCATCCTGCTCCACAACAAAGGTTTTTGTGAAGTTAGGTGTGGCTAGGACAAGAGTTTTATGCATATGATCCTTAAGTTTTTCAAGAGGATTTGGTTGTTTGACGAGTCCAATATAATGCTTCCTTTTTTAATAATTATGTTAGAGGTGCTACTATTTGACCATAATTCTTGAAAAATTGTGGTAATATCCTATCAATCCTAGGAATCATCTAGGTTTCTTTAAGGTTTTGGGTATTTTCCATTCCATTATAGCTTTAATTTTGTTAGGGTCCACTTTGACACCTCCATGAGATAAAATACCTATGTATTCCACTTCTAGAACCCCAAAGGTGCACTTGGAAATATTTGCATATATTTATTGCTCTTAAAATAGTTTTAAGACCTATTAATATGTTTTACATGCTCTTCCAAAGATTTGTTTTAGATTAGTATGTCATGAAAAAATACTAACACGAATTTTCTGAAGGGTTTGAAAATAAAATTCATTAAGTTTTGTAATTTTGAACTTGCATTAATAAGTGAAAATGGCATAACCAAAAACTCATAATGACCTTCACGTGTTCTAAAGGATATTTTGAGAATTTTTCTTGCTTCATGTTGATTTGATGATATATCAAATGGATATCCATCTTATTAAATAAAAGTGATCCATGCATTTCATCTAATAATTCATTAAAGATGCCCCCTGGGGTGGGGGCAATTCAATCAACAAGCCTATGAAATTGAAGTGTTTTGATAGAACTGATTTGAGTTAAACCCCCCTTCCCCCTCCCCCCCCACCCCCCATGTCTATGGAAGGGGCATACGTAGGAAACTAGGGGTTATAATGGTAGCGGTTGGAAATCGACCCTATGTCATGCGACTATGAAACCAACTCAATTGCCCATTCCCTTAGTCACAAAAAAATTAATCAAAGATAAGAATAGGAAACTTATCTTTGGTGGTAATTTTCTTGAACTGTCTATAATCTAGGCGCATATGCCATGAACCATCTTTTTTTGTAACCATCACTACTAGGGAAGAGAAATCACTTTGGCTATGTTGAATGATTCCATCCTCAACATTTCTTGAATCAAATGCTCAATCTCACTATTTTGTGCATATGGATTCCTATAACGCCTAATTTTAGGTGATACACGTCCAGGTTACAAATGAATAACATGGTCCTGATCTTGAGAAGGTGGAAGACCCTGAGGCATCCCTCCAAATACATTGAAATGATTGTTGAGAACTTTTTGAAGATCCACTATAGTAGAAGATACAAATATTTCAACATATAATGAGCATAATTGTGAAATCACACCAGTGTCCCTTTTCGAGTAATTTTGTCATGCTATTAAAGATTATCACTTTAGAGGGTTTCCCTTAGATATCTCTAAGCTCAATTTCCTTTCCTTCTAAGGAAAATATCATGAAAATATCTTGAAAATTAAGGGTTACTATTTCCAATTATTTTAACCATTGGACCCTTAATACAACATAAGCACCATCCATTTGGATTGAAAGCATGCAACTATCAGTAAATACTTCCCTATATTCAACTTAATACTATGGCACTTCCTTGAAAAATTTATGGTACCTCCATCTATGATCATTACTTGAAATTTTGGTGCTGGAAATACAAAACAATTTAGAAGTTTTTTCAATCTATATTTGATGAAGTTATGGTGCTACCATAATCAATCAACAATACCTTTTCCTTTTTTCTATATCCTTCTATCTTGACGGTTTGTAGAGTACTGATGCTAGCCAATTCATAGTAGCAACTTCTTCGAGTAGTCTCTTCTAGCTCTAGATATTTTGATGGTTCTAATACTTGATCTTATTCCTCTTTACAGTCTATGTAGAATAATTTATTCTCATGGAATTTACACCCCTTATTGTACTTGTTGTCACAATTAAAACATAGTCCATTCACTCTTCTTTCATCCATTTGCTGAGGTGTAAACCTTATTAGTTGAGTGATATTATGACAAGCAACATGGTGTTCTGTATAGTTTTTAGTTACTGCTCTTCTAGTAGCTATATTTTTACATTCCACTTTCCTTGCCACATTGAAAGCATGCTCTAGGGATTTAAGTTCAAAGAGATGCACCTCATGTTGGATGTTTTCCTTTACATTTCCCATAATGAGGCATAACAAGTTATCCTCTGAATTGTTCTTTACCATGAGACTCAACATTTAGAGTTGTTGAATATGCTCAATAATCAGAACTATTTTCCAAATATTTACTAATTGATGAAAGAATGTATTACTCTTAATATCCTCATAATGTGATACCAATTCATCCATGAAAATGGGCCAAGATATAATAAAACCTTTTTCATTTCACAAAACCTTTAATACCATATAAATTAATCTTGTTCTAAATATAAGAATGCAATATTTACCTTTTGTAAGGCTATCATTTAGTATGGATCAAGGTGTTGCTCCATATGGATTATACCTGTTGTAGAATGGTTACCATCAAAATTCCTCATATTGATCTTTAGAATGAAGCAATTCATTGGTGTCATTTGAATCCTTGATGATGCTGATATTGAAGTAATGAAAAATAATTATTTTGGGATTCAATATTTATGCTCTCTATATGTGATATAATACTCCCCATATGTTATTAAATCCTAACACTATTGTTTTCCTTATTTCATTATTTCCCTAGATTTCCATATCCCTTTTACGAAGCCTCTTTGAGAGAAGGCTTTTCCATGGAATTCATAGATTTATTTATTTGTTTTTAATGGAATCCATCATCTTCTTCATTCTATCCATCTTATCTTCCATGTGTTAAGTCAATTTTCATCCATCTTTCTATCCATTTTCTTCTCTATTTCATTGATGCTATTTCATATTTCCTTTTTAAGGACTTCTTGAAAACATAAATAATGCATTTTTTTCAACATAATGCGACCTTTCTTCATACGCCATTTTTTTATTTTTTATTTTTTATATTATGAGGAGTGTTATTTCTTGTAGAACCCTTTTGCCATAATAGTAGTCATATTTATTACAATTTTCAATAACCCCAAAATGGATATTCCAACCAAAAGTTAAGTACTCTCATATATTTTCTCTATAGTTCCATAGATCTAATCAAAATTTGATGTTAAAAGTGAATATCATGGTGACTTGTCCAAAACTATCCGAATTTTAGCTTCTTCCCAAGAGTGAACTTGTACAACATGCCAAATGTCCAAATTTTCAAATTTAATTATGAAATTTTACTGAGGTACTTAAATATGTCTCCTAAGAACCATACAAATTTCATAATCTGAAACTTCTCTAGGAAAAAGCTACAGTGAACCTACTAAGATGAATTTAAAATTTGATTGTATGACCAGTCACAAACCCTAACTTCCACATGGTATGTCTCTAAAATTATAGTGAACCAAAATCTAGATTTTTGACCACCTATACATTGATATCTATCCTTAACAACCTCCAGAGATTGTAATATAAAATCTCCTAGGAAAAAGTTATAACAAAAATTCCAATATGGCTCATTTGAAATTGATTCCACTAGTCACAAACCCTAGCTTCCACAGGGCATATCTTTGAAAATATATCAAATTAAAATCTGAAATTTTGAAAGTTTTTTAGTTTTATATTTTGGTGTAACCTCCTCAAAATATAATTGTCTATAGATTCCCCCCAAAAAAATTATAAAAAAAATTCCAAGATGTCACATTTGCAGTAGCATAACCCTAAGATTGTAGCTTTGATATCAAATGTTATGATGCATGCACCTTGAAAATGATAAAAAGTAAATGAATATAATCCATTTCTAGGGAAAATCCTCCTTTTACGATGAACACAATGTATAAGACAAGATGAGATGATATTTAGGATATGCCTTCTTGGTATATATGTAAGAGACAAAGGGTACACTTATAATGAAAGGGTGCAATGGCAGTGTATGGCATAAAAATAGTATAACAATAAAAATGTAACAACTCATTGTCTAGGGCTTAGTGAGGGGTTTTAAAGTTAACATGGGGTTTGTCTAGGGATTAACATGGAGCCTCTGTGATCATTGGATAGGTTGATACACATTGATACGTGATTCCATGGGAAGAACCCCTTAGCACTTTTGGGCCAAACTAACATTGTATTGTCATCCACATTTGATTGGTTTCATCATGGCATAAAGCACCTGACATACATCCTGTTTTTTTCATATGGTTTATTACTTGGATGAATGGATAAGTGAATGGGTAGAGATCCATTTCTCAAATGCCCTTGCTCTCATATATGTTTTTCATGCATGGATAGGTTACTTTTAAGGTGCATCATGGTCATATGTGGAATTGATTCCTTGTTTGGTTCATATGTGGAGGTACCCGATATGCTTAATACATCATTCATGAGGTCATAACCCTTTCTTGATGACTTAGATCATAATGTTTGGCTTGTATATTTCACTTTGCATATTCTGGAGGGTATATTAGTGGGGTGCTCCCTTTCTTGTGTTTTCATAGCACATATGTTGAGGCATAATCCTTTTTTATTGGTTGATAAGGGGTCACCCCCTTTCTTGATAGAGTTAGTCAAGATTTAATAACCTTCCATATTTGTTCTTCATAGGATTGATCCATTGTTTCATAGATCCTATTGTTTGGCACTTAATTTAAGAAGGAAATCCACAATTTGAGGCCTCCTTGCATAATATTCCATGCCTATTTTATGGGACACTTTTCTTAGCGATATCACACTTATTATCTTTGGAGCGTTGACATTTTTAAAACCCTAGATGAAGGAGGATGCACACTTGAGGAGAGGACATATCACTCATGATGCCACATGTGCCACCTTGTGAAGGTTTTTATTTGGTAATTTGGACATTGTTTCATGCTTTAAGGAGTACATCTCACCTTAGAGAGATACATATCCACTATTGGAGGGTTTTCGTTCATCATTGCACACTTTTCCATGCCATTGATGAGGATATTTCACACTAGAGGAGATTTAGGAGGTTCCAAATCCTTGATTTAGGATTACATAGCATACTTTAAGGACATCCTAGTTTTAGGAACAATTATGTTTTGAAAGAATGCCAAGATTTGCACTAGATCAATTCCATTAAAAGTAGAATGATTGTGGGATTTACAAAGTACAATCATAACATAAATCTTGACAAAAAAATGATGGAGTTATGGTGTTTTCAAAACCGTGGTTAGGAACCATTCTGAGTATCATGTGCCAAATATTGATGGAGTGCGTTTTCTTGGAGGATTTTATGGAGGAAATTAGAGGTTCGACATGTTCTTATCTATTGTTTATGGGGACATCATATATTTTGGAGAGTTTTCTTGTTGGAGATTGTATACATGTGGTTTAACCACCACTTCTTTATATATTTTTGACTTTTTCATGTGGAGTATATTACTTTTGTACTCAATATTAATATAGGATTTGACTTGTATATTATTATTTTAATGTATATAAGAGTTTTCTTTCTTCATTATTTCTCATGGTTGATTTGTGAGGATTCTCTCCTCTTGGAGCTTTTTTGAATATCCTTTTTGGAGGCTTAATACAAATTTCAAGGGTTATTTCTTATCATTTGTGAAGCTATATTTTGTTTTTGATTGTTTTTAATGGATGCTAGAAGTTGCTTGCAAATACATTGTCATGAAATGCCATAAAGAAGGTTTCATTTACCACATGTGAAAGGGTTTTATGTGATTGATCTTTTCCTCTTAATCCCATTTGATGTCATATTTGTGAATGTATTATATTGCATCTATTATCTTGTTAAGAGTGGTTGTTGGATCAATGTTTCATTTTAGGACTCACTCTTATACCATTGTTAGAGTTTGATACCTTCAAGTACCCATCCATGTACTTTTCTTCATTATTTGGAAACAAATTAAGATTTATTATGGCATTATAATAACTCAATGTGTCCTAAGTATTCATGAATTGATCTCTTTGGCTTGGCCTCTTAACTCAAATGGACCAAAATTAGATAAACATCTGTCCCTTATCTTCATCACCCTTTTATTCTCATTCTAGTGCAAAAAGATAGAATAGAGTAATATGCAACAATATAATCAATATCACACACACACACACACACACACACACACACACACACACACACACACACACACACACACACAAATATGATATGGAAAATAATAGAAAGTAATGGGAGAACTAGTGATATGGGCTTTAGTATTATATATCACAACAACAACAACTACTGTTATTTATCTATTACATAGTCACATATTTATACTTGAATAATTGGTTACTAGGTAGTTGCCATTGTCTAACTATCGTAGTTGATTGACTTGATTGCATGGTAGACCAATGCGCATTGCTCAGCTAGACAATTAAATGAATTACGTATTTGACTTAGACAGATGTCGGGTCTACTTGACATAGATGATTAACCTTCCAAACAACTCCCTCCATCTCAAATCCTTGCTCATCTCAAGGAAGAGGGAGATTGTAACTAAGTTCCAAAAATTATTACAAGAGATATGATTACAAAAAAAAGTAATATTTAGGTAATATAGGTGTCCTCTTTATATATGAATTATGCTTTAGTTGTTTCCTTGTTCTGAGGTGCCTTATAACCCACTTCATGTCCATAATGGACATAACATGTAATACACCCATATGTTTTACAAGACTTTGAGTCCCTTGGGTTTGCAAATTTAGGTCATGTATCATTTAATAGTCAACTATCTTGCTTGAATGACATCCAAGGCAGTCCTTTCCTTTCCTTATGTTGCAGATCATGCTAGTCATCTAGCCAACTTGTGATGAATGCCCAAACTTCCAAGGTGCTTCTTCCCATAAACTATAGAGTTGTTTCCCATGTTAAGGCATTGCTACCTATATGCTCATGAACCAAGTTATTTCCATTATCCAAGTCATTGTGTAGCTTATATAAGAGACCCCAAATGACAACTCCTATCCTGTTGCCATACTTAACAACGCATATGACACCTAGGCATGCCTTTCTATTATATAATACTACATCAGGCATGCTTGTCCAACCTTGCAACCTATTGAGACAACCAACTGAAGTATACCCAACATTTGTGACACGCTTTGCCTTCTTCTAAGGGCATCCAAACCAAATTTCCCATCAACTAACTCACTATTGTGTCCCTTTATGTTGGTCGATGACCACTGAGCCAGTGAGTTCATATTTCCACAAAGGTGCTTGAAGCCATTCAAGGCTAGGGCCTTATAATGGCCCAGTTTCCTTGGTTCCTTCAATAACACCCACTCTTTTATTCTTTCCTCATATAAGATGGGTGTTAGATTCTCATCAGTGGAGGACATCCTTGACCTCTCAATTCTTTCTTGTTGGATTTGAACTTTATCTTATTCATTCTAAAGTGTAGCATTTTAATAATCTTTCTCTATCTTCTTTACTTTGTGATTTTCCCAACTTAATGTCTTTTTTTATTGGGCTTTACGGTTGTATGATATCTCTCAAGAAGCCTAGTAATGTCCCTCTTTTGTCTTCATCCTAATTTTTCTCCTTAAAGTCATTTGATTATAATGTCATTGTCCTTCTTTGTCATTGATGTTCTTCTGTGATCATAGACCTCACCTCCTTAGGTGTAACAGTCTTACTTTCCTTGACATCACATAGTTCTCAATTGAGGTGCAAGCTTTCAAAGAATATTAGTTCTTTTTCAATAGTACCAATGATTGACTAACACAAGAGTAGTGGAAATACCTAGACTTACACCTCAATTAAACCAATACATTTGCACTAGCCTTCTCATTGCAACTAATATTTTCAAGGTTTTCAACATAAAAAATAGTCCTATCATTATTAACATTCCATGATTAGCATTTTCATCACCAATGTGGAAGGCTCCCTCAAGAGTTTTAATCAAATTATCCATCACATACTATTCTTTTCCTTTTGAGCTTATCTTCTAGTTATGTAACCTTCCATTACACTTGAGTTTGATTCCTTAGGTCCACCCATAGCATGGTTATTTCCTCATAACCTTTCTCAGGTGATTATGCCCATTCATTAAGTTTGAGCATGGTTTGGTCATCTAGGGTTACACAGGTTAATTTTTATTCCCCTCCAAGATGTGTTATGCAATGATTAAGTGATCTTGGGCATGATTTGGTCATCTAGGTTTACAAAGGTTAAATTTTGGTTCCCATACAAGATGTGCTATGTAATGATTATCTATGAAAGATATAGGGATCAGGTACTATATCTTGTGTCCCACCTTTGTTGCTATTATATTTTTCATTTCTCTTTGCCTCCATCCTTTGCGTCTTTATACTTCTAGTTTCTTTTAATACTCTTGTATTATTTTGAAATAATTTAATAATAGATACTTTTGTATTCTTCACATACTTTGAATTAATCGATTAAATTAATATGAATAAAACATGTAAAATTATTAATCTTATTAAATGAATAAATTAAAGTAATATATAATTTAATATAAATAAAATGTGTAATACTATTCAATTAAAATGGGAAACATGATGCCCACATGATGTAGAATAGACGATGATAGGGTGTTCTATTAAGACACTTAGTAGAGTAAAGGTCATAGGTTTGAAACTCCGGCCAAAAAGTAGTGTAAAGATCACAGGTTTCAAACTCCGGCCAAAAAATCTAGTCATGCTAAGGGTTGGTGTGGCTCAGGGAAGGGGCAATCCCTATGCGATTTTGATGGCTTAAATGCGAGATCACTGAGTGATTTTGACGACTTAAATGAGTGATTTTGACGGCTTAAATGCCACTAATTACTACTACTCAAACCATAGGTTAAGCATGCCAATCATCTTAGCACTCACGTAACCTAACAAAAAATTAAAAAAATAAAAAAAATTCCAAAAAAACAAACCTAAAATAATATAACTATAATAATAAAAAAACTAACATGTAGAAAGAGTAAATAAAACCTAACATAAACATAATAATAATAATAATAATAATAACTAACATGTAGAGAGAGTTTGAGTAAAATGGATCTGGAAGGAAAATGCCATGCCTTGGTGAAACCCCTGCCAATGAGGGCTTTTATGTAACAACACGTTTAGAAATAGTTGTGCAATGACTGACGTTTCATTGACATTTTTTAGTTATGGAATAACTAATTTTAGTGTCTAAAAAATCCAGTCATGCTAAAGGTTTAGTCATGTTAAAGGGCATCTTTTAATTATGGAATAACCAATTTTAGTGTCTCAAAAATCCAGTGATGCTAAAGGTTTAGTCATGTTAAAGGGTGATTACTTAATGATGGCTTAAATGCCACTAGTCACTACTACTCAAACCATAGATTAAACATGCCAATCATCTTAACACTCATATAACTAAAAATAAATAAAAATAGAAAATAATAACGCAAAAACATAAAAATAAAAAAATAAAAAAACAATTCTCCAAAATTTATTATTATTATTATTATAAAAAATCAACCTGCAAAAAGATTTTGGGTAAAATGGATAAGGAAAATGCCATGCGTTGGTGAAACCCTGTCAACGAGTGCTTTTATGTAACAGCAAGTTTAGAAATAGCTGTGCAGTGACTGTTCGTTTCATTGTTCAGGCTCCACATTCTTTACTTCTGGAATGACCGATCGTTTCAGTGTCCACATCTTGTTGTATCAATATCGGTTTAGAAATTAAAAACAAGGGAAGGTTAGTTGAAAGGTTCCTCGTATCTTTTTGGAGTCACATTGTTTCTTCCTTCTCTTTCTCTTTGCGTTTAGCCCTGGGCGCTCCCCAACATTTAATTCAGGTGATATCTGCAGAATCAGAGGCAAGGGACAGCGTTGGGACAAGCTGACTTGATATACTTATTTGCAGATTTAAGAAAAAAATGAAAGAGATCTCAATGGAAAACGAGCAGGATTTGAAAAAAATGGAAGAGGTCTGCAAAGAAAATGAGTGGGTTTTACTTCAATGTGGAGCTGAAAAGAAAGAGTTTGAATCAGAACTGGCTGAAACCAATGGAAGGACACAAGAACTACAAGGAGATCTTGAAGGAGACTCACATTTGGGGGATGCTGGAAAGATAAATTCAGAAGGCACTACTGCAGAGCTGCATACTAACCCTGAATTGATGGCTGGAGGGAAAAAGTTGCAGAGCAATGTAAATGAAGATCTAATCACTGAAGTGTTGCCTTTGAAGGACCAATTGAAGGAACAATATGCTGAACTGGTTGAAGGTACCAGTAGTTTGCCTGAAACAGAGAACGTTAGAGATGAAGAATTGGCTGCTGAATATGATACATTTGTGAAGCACTATGAAGAGTCAAGTAAAAGAATTAGAGAGTTGTGGGAGACAGATGCGCAGGAAATGGAAGAGAAGAAGGTGGAATTGGAATCACTTCATGGAAAGGCCGTCATGGAAAAGAGAGAGTTGGAGGAGAAGTACTCTGAATTGACCAAAGAAAAAGAAGAGCAGGGAAGGACAATTGAATCATTGCAATCAGAGGTTGCTTCTCTGCAGGATGAAAACATTTTGCTTACTCTGAGACTTGATGTGACAGCTGAGATGTCCAGAGAAATATTACATAACTGTTTGCAGAATTATTGGAGAGTGTTGGGGCTAGAGGAACAGTCAGTAGATATGCATGCAAAGTTGGATGCAGCAACCTTGGCATATGGTGAAGCAACTGTGGAACTAAATCAGATTAAAAAGGAGAGGAGTACATTATTAAATGATTTACAGAAAATTCAAGGAGAAAAGGAGGCTTTGGATAAAGAATTGATGTTACAGGGCTCTAGGAATAGGGCACTTGAAGAGCAGTTACTTTTAACTAGGTCATCTAATGAAAGGAAGGAATCTGCATCCAGGGAGAAACAACAAATAGAGAATTTACAGAGCCAGAATTTAGAAGTTAGCAAGAACACTCAGGTCTCTGATATACAGAGTCAGCATGTGACCATGGCGAAGGAGAGCAGGAGCTGGTTAGCTGATGCTGTAAAACATATGGATGTGCATACAAGGCCAATACCAAGGAGTGTGACTGAAAAGCCAAAACCAAGCGTGACTGAAATTCGGAAGCCAAACCGTGTGACTGAAAATCTAAAATCAAAAGGTGTTCATGATAACAGAAAGGCAGCAGCAGCAAAGAATGTGCCTGGAAAGGGAAAACCAAGTTCAAGCAAAAACCGTTTTTGATTCTGCATTTTGTATACCATCTTCAACTTAGTATTTTGTAATGGGTAGTCTTGATGTGTTGGTTTGAAATGTTGAGAATTTTTGCATCTGTCCATCACTATATCACCATGGTTTTGTAATTATTACAGATCGTTGAATCCAATTGCCAACCAATTTTTCATACCAATTAGTAAAGGGATATACACTTCTTCATCATTTGGTTTTGATATTATTGAATAATTTGATCTTGATATTATTGTTATTGCTATTGCTGTGGTTCTCAGTGATCATGTTATTTTTGGTAACCAGAGGATTTATAATTAGTAGGTTTTATATATTTGTAATTATAATCAGTATAGATTCACCTTAAATGATCTAACATGAGCCCAAAGGGATCCAATTTCTTTACTTGCAAATTATAACCAGTATAGATCCATCTTAAATACTGATCTAACATGAGCCTAAAGGGATCTAATTTCTTCATTTGCAAATTTTTTTATGAGTAGACATTATTTAAATGTTTTGTATGGTTATTTAATTTTTAGATTTTTGAATTTTTTTATTTTGAACGACATGAGCAAAATTTCAACTTTGATGATTCACTGACATGGTTATTATCCTTATGGGCTGTAGAATGAGCCTCTTAGCCCAATTAAGCAGGTTTTATATCTAGTTGGGTTTATATCTAATTGAGTTGAATGTTCATTAGGTAAGATATTTATTGGATTTTGAACTAATAGTAATTGTTTAAGAGTACCTTAACAATGTACCATTGCAACTTTTAGCAATAATGTCTTTTATATATATATATATATATATATATATATAGATAATAGAAAGATAATCATTAATATAGAGACCATTATTATTATTTAATTTTTTTTTTTAAAAAGGCTAAATTATTACATCTTTAGAGAGAGTTGTGTTGTAATTGGTTGCTAGTCAAACTTGTACGACTTTCAATAATTTTTTGTTTTGTAATAATTTCTTCTTAAGTTCATTAAAAATTATTATATTAATTATAATTCTTATTATATTATATTAATTCTAATTCTTATTATATTATATTAATTCTAATTAATTTTAAATTTTAGTTACATTTATAGAAAAAAGCAAAGCTCAACTTAGCTCCCTTGAGACGAAACACAAGTATATTCTTGAAAGCAAAGTATTTCAGCTCAGCCCATTACAGTGGAAGAACTACATGCTACGATGAAATCCTTTGCTCGTGATAAGAGCCCTAGGCCTGATGGCTAGCCCATTAAATTATTTTTACACTTCCAGGATTTTATGGGAACTGATATATCGACGACTGCAGAAGAATCTTGAAAGATTGGTTATATCCCTCATGATATTAATTCCACTTTCATTACATTGATTCCTAAGGTTTCACATGCATCAACTTTTGCTGATTACAAACCTATCTCTCTTTGCAACACCTTATACAAAATGATTTCAAAAATCATTGCTAATAGGCTGAAACCTACACTGTCAGATGGTATTGCCCACAAACAATTCAGGTTTCTTCATCAAAGGCAAATTCAAGATGTGATTGCTATTGCTCAAGAGATTGTTCATACTATCAAATATTAGACACTCGAGGCGATTATCTTGAAGTTGGACCTACAAAAATATTTCAATAGTGTAGATTGGACCTTTCAATATCTACTATAAACTTTTCCGTATTGGTTAATGGACTTCCTACTAAATTCTTTTCCGCCTCTCGAGGTCTTTGACAAGGTTTCTTATCACCCCTTCTTTTCATTCTTGTTATTTAGGGACTTAGCAGATTGCTCTTGCAAGCATATATGGATGGGTCACTGGCAGATGATGCATTGGTACCAGAGATTTCTCATATTTTTGGAGTTATTTGCACTGCACTGGATGCGGGTTTTAAATATCTTAGATTTATGCTCAAACCTAATTATTATGGAATTAAGGACTAGTGTTGGCTTATAGAGGAATTCCACTGTAAAATTTTATCATGGGCACACAAATGGCTCTCCTTGGGAGGCAAGTTGACTATGGTTCAAACTGTTCCTTCAGAACATCTCTGTGTACTGGCTTCATCTTTTCGCTCTACCTAAGAACATCATTAAAAGGATTTTCTCCATCATTTCTAGCTTTATTTGGGATGGTAACTCGTATAAGCATAAATATCATTTGGCCAACATGGATGTTCTAACTCAGAGGAAAGATGATGGAGAATGGGGCATCCTTGATCTCGAGCATATGAGTTGGGCATTACTTATGAAAAGTTTCTAGCGGACTCTAAATGGAGATGGTCTCTCGCATAATATCATCAAATCTAAATACCTCCAAAATAAGTTGATGATATTGTGGATAAATGCTACCACACACATCCCACACAACATATCCTATATTTGGAGGAGCTTTATGAAGGTTCACCCATGGTTTATGAGCAATATTCAGTGGCAAATTAGAAAATGCACAAACATTGAAATTGGCTTACATCAAATTTGTGGATTTATAGGGAATCATACCATTCTACCGGATCTTCTACGAAAAATCCATAATATGGGCATACACTATGTTAGTCAAATATTTGTACAGGAAATATTTTCCAACACCTATTGGCTCTTGGCTTTCGACATTGGATTATATGGGGACCTTGCAGATAGATGGAATATATACGTTTAGGACCTTGCACATGTGGGCATATTTCTCACTGAAAATGAGGATAAATATGTATGGAACAACAATTTGGTGATGGGTCAATTAATGGTAAAGGAGGCATACTAGTACATTTTTCACCTATTCTTTCTTCCTCCAACAAATGGTTTATGCAAATATGGAAGTGGAAGATTCCAACAAAGCTAAAGGTCTTTTCTTAGCTCATTTGGAAAAATAGAATCTTGACATGGGACAATCTGTGTTGTAAAGGACATAGTGGGCCTGGTTGTTGTTTACTCTATATGGAGGCCATGGAAGACCCGACTCATCTATTTCTTTGATGCTCCTTTACAAAATCAATTTGGAATGGTGTACTTAAGATGTTTCATTTACATGCAGATTAGAACTACTCTTTTGTGGTTGATTATATTCGGGATTGGATTATTGAATAAAAAAAATTCAGACCACTTCCTATATACATTATGTGGGGAACTTGGAAAATACAAAATCCACTAATTTTTGAGAACAAATTACTGAATGTCTGGTAGAGGTGTGTTTGCATCATGGCATATTTCAAGGAAGTAGATTTTGGTGGAGGTACACCTACTGTGAGACATATTTCTCCTCCACGAACGTTAACACTTTTTCCACGGGGTTACTTCAACGGTGCAACTAATGACGGGATTTGCGGTTCTGGTGCCTACATCATCATTCAGCTGGGCACTATATGCCATATATGCTGGAATGGGGGTAAAGGGACAAATACACGAGCTAAAGTTCTGGCACTATGGGGCCTTCTATTTCATGCATGCAGGTTTGGGTTGGTATAGTTGGAAGTCTTTGGAGATTCACAAGTGATTGGAGTCGGTTTCTAATAGGCCTTCTTTCTGCCCATCACTTCGTTTCAACTGGTTAGGTAGAATTCGGAAAATCATGGAACATTTCACTGGTTTGATAATTACACATACACACCAAGAATTCAATTCAATTGCTGATTGGTTATCCAAAGATGGTCTTTCGCTACCTTTCAGTATGTTACAGTACAAATTCTATGCAAATTCCATCTATCAACACAATGGAAATGTTTCCATTCACTGAGCATTGTGTTGGAAATAATACTGAGAGGGGGGTGAATCAGTATTTACAAATCAATAAATTTTTCATTTCCATAATCATATTTATATACACTACTTCAGTGAAGGGAACTCGCGTGTGCACACAACTATTATTAAGGTAACCGACGTATATCCACTGAACTTATGATTCAGTTAATTCATCATATGTTGATCTTTAATCAGTGCAATAGTACTTTATTAAACATTAAACAATAACCATGTGTAGTAATAACATAATAAACCATCACACATAAGAAACACACATGAACGCCAAGATTTAAGGTGGAAACCACCTACTACTGTCATCTCTTTCTTCTTTTAATAATAAGAAAATCAGTTTACAATCTTGTACTGGTGCAGACTCATACCAGTACGAAGGCACCCACTGGAAAAGGCTACAACCTTCTCTCATTCTCTAGCTTCTACTGAAAAGGAGCTACAACCCCCTAGTTCTTGTACTAGCTGATATGTTTACTAGTACGTAGGCTCCGACCTATAGAAGGCTACAACCTTTACTCATTCTCCAGCTGCTACTAGAAGGGAGCTCCAAACCCCTGATCAAATCACCAGCTACTACTGGCAGGAAGCTTCGACTTCCTCACTGAAAGCTCCAACCCTTAGTATCCTCCAGGGACCATGTTTCATTAATTTTTAGACTGGATTCTTCTGGTACACAACACTACACATGAAGGCCATGTTTCATCAATTTTTCATACTGGACCCATTAATAGCATTGAAGCTCAAAATCGATCACCACTGCAATACAACCATCAAATACATCTGCATCAACCAATCACTTAAAGCAAATCATCAATCTCTGATATAACTGAAACAACCAAACACTGAAGCCTCTAAACCTCTCACACAACTGAATCAACCATTCATTTAAACTTAATCAAATTCAACCAATCAACTAGAACAAACAAATCACTGTAACCAGTACACAGATCTGAACCCAGATCACTGCATCAACAACCAGAACTAACTGTAACCTCAAAAGGCATGTGTCAAAATGTATACGCTCCTTCAATGAAGCCAACCTGTGTGTGTACGATACTTCTTTTAGCCCAACCTGCGTATACCTCTAAAGATATTGAATCATAAAACCAATAAACCACAAACTGTACCAATCAGTGACATTCTGAAGATTTATTTTCATATTACAGAGTTCTAAACAGATAGCAACAAGGATCACCCTTCTTTCTCAACCAATCAATCAGACTCAATTTCCTTATACATTCAGTTCTACTTTAAGATCTAAGAAGGCATCATTGAAAAACAGTAGTAAAACATCAACAAAACAACAATACTGATTTGATAGATCAGTCATCCGAACCAGCATATAGATATAGAAATACTTATTTATAACTTCGTTACAATTCCTGACTTTAGACATACCCAGATCGTCACATATAAAGGATAAAACATGTGTTAGCAATTAGATCTAGCCCATCCATTATCATATCACATAATGATAAGTCATTATGATCCCGATCCATCATTGGATCTCATCCATCATCAAACACTCAGGTGCATACTTAGTCTAGATCAAGCAAAGCATCAGAAACCCATAACATGCATATTTTCTTTTGATCTGGCACTTCATAAGATATTCATTACTTCTGCACTTAGCCCTTTGATCTTCTCCTCCTTATATAGTTTTGGCCTTTCTCAATACCTCGGACCAACACCACTTAGGACCAATACCTCGAACCAAATACCTTAGACCAAATACCTTGAACCAAAACCTCAGACCAAAAACCTCGGACCAAAACCTTGGACCAAAAACCTCGTACCAAAACCTTGGACCAATACCTGGACCAAAAACCTCAGACCAATATCTCGTACCAAAACCACACTTAGGAACTATGGTATTCTTGGTGGTGATCAAATAGTCATTACTCCACTCAATATTGTGGGCTAATACCATGGTATTGATCCCTGGTATTCTCTACTCTTGAAATTCCTTGAATTTCCAACCTATACACGTTTTTCCTCATGTGAAAGTGTGTGCATACGTATACGCCCTTTTTTTCTATGAACCCGCGTGTATACACTACTTGGACAAGGTGAACCAACACATACTTCTTAAACCATTCTCTTTCTTCAATTTCTTGATTCTGATCTGTAGTCCTTTGTTCCTTCATCCTATTCTTTTGTACCATTACTTTGTTCCCTCTGAATAGCCCTATTATAATGTGATTTTCCAAATTAATTCTGAAATGATTCCTTTGAAATGCCTTGCATTTTGTCACATCTATAAGCACAACTGCCATGCATTCTGTCACATCTGATATCTCTCCTATAGATTCATTTAGATACCATATACAAGTGAGTTGTTATGCTACAAGTGGGTTGCCATCAAGTACAACACATGCATCATAATGCCAACAATATCCCCCTTTGGACTTGATGGCAACCATGTTGGTGTTGATTACTGCAAGTTGTAGAAACTATTAGAGATAACAAGAAACACCAATAACAAGCAACACCAAAATACTCTCCCCCTTTGACATCAAGGGCAAAGGGCAAACCAAGATATTCTCCCCCTTTGATATCAAGGGCAAAGGACTAACAAAAATGAATACTTCCATACCTGAACAACTGAATATGAACATTGATCATGCTCCCCCTAGGCGCATTGTAAATTCTCTGATTAAACTCCCCCTTTGTACATGCTGAGATGCACTGTACCATCCATGCTCCCCTTGAGCACATGCAGAGTCTGCAAAAAAAATATTTTCCAAAAGAATAACATGACTCTATAACTCAACTATGTGAGTATGACCTTCCTATCACCAATGATTCATACAAACATCAATCTCCCAACCAAGTGGGGATATACACAATTTGACTTATCTACCCAACCAAGTGGGGATATACCAAATTTGACTCATCTACCCAACCAAGTGGGGATATAGTAATATACCAATTGTTTATACATGACTGAAATATAGAAATTATTACATCATCCTTCCCATGCATAGTGGGGGTACAAATTACATCATATGACTGAAAAGGACTCATTAAAATACTATGACAGATAGAGACATATTATTACATCATGGGCCTTTATATGACCTTTACATCGAATGATATAAATGACATTTATAACAAAGCCCAAATATCTAAACAAAACCATGATAGTCATCATCAACTATCATACACCATATGTGATCTGCACCATAAGCATTTGTCAGCAACATCCAGACCAGCAACCTGTATATGTCCATCATCAGTTCCCAAGATATGACAAGGTAAATATCATCAACCTGTGACAAAGTATGCTGCATATCAACTCATCCTCTTGATCTCATCAAGATCAACTTGCTATGTTTCCTTAGTAGAAAGAGCCTTATCATAACCTTCCATGGATCAATTAATCATGTCATATCTCCAAGCAGTAACATAGAATCATTCATATCGTATCATATGTATGTGAAAACACCTTAGTCATAATCTATCATCATAACATCATCATCAATAACTACATGACCTTTCCACAAGAACCCTAAATATTTCAACCATGTATCATCATTAGGGAACATCCCACATCTGATAAGCATCAACCATGATAATCAACATATGTGAATATCAAACCTATCATCATAAAGTAAGAAGGTATCATTATTATGTGACTAAGTAAGCCATGTCTTTGAATATCCATGTCTTCATGAGACTTGCAGTAACACCATTCTCTTGGCCAACCAACAATATTTAACAATATGCAACTTAAGTAATCATCCATGTATCCAGCATAATGTATATCCATCAAAGAGATAGCAATATGTATCTAGAAAACCATGAGCTCGTAGTCATTTTTCAAGATTTCTTGATACCATCAACATCAGCAATCCTCAACCATGTGAGAGCCAAGAACTATAGGAATCTTGCATCATAACTGCACCATATGAACTTTATGCATCTTTGAAGGCATGATGACAACAACATAAAAGAAATGAGTGGCTCATCATCAAATAATGAAGTTGTGTACTCAAGATTTGTATTTCTCCTTGTCCTTATGAAGATCACCATGTAAGCAACATATATGTACTGTATGCATCATCAAAAAGTCATCCACAATCATCCATAAATCTGATCTGAATAATAACTATGTAACCCCAAGCAATATAAGTATCATTTGAGACTTCATCATAGGAAACTCATAACCGCAACATAGCATGATGTATCATTTAAACACTTTATCCACATAAGCATCATCACCATTGATAAGAATCATTAGGTACCAAAGACTTCTAAACATAATGCCAACAATGAATTATTAGAAGCATAGCATATTCTCCCCCTGAACCTGTGCCACTTGTTCACTATCAGATCTGATCATTGCATATATCAGTAAGAAATATCAAGGCATCATCATCAATCAGATATACATCAAGTCATCAACAACTTATGAGGATCAAAAGTAATTCTAAATAACATCCACAAACTATAGTCATTAATCATCAAGACAGAAAAGATAATTGATAATTGTCTAAACCATATCAGATCATTTTTCTGAATCTGTCCCACTGCTTCTTCATCCAATAAACATATACGCCACTGTGTAGCTTCGAACTCACTTATATACGCGACTTGTCTTCATGATAACTGCATATGAGAATTAGAACAATGAAATTTCATACTCTTAGTTTCTCCTGAGTTTGTTATGCCTGTATACTAAGCTACGCCACATATTTCTAGCTCTACTTCCTTCTTCTTCCATACCTTGGAGTGTGATGATGTTTGCTCCTTTTGGTATGTTGGCCAAAATTTTCTCCTGCATTCTTTTGCTATATGCCCAAACTTGTTACAAGCATAACATCTTATATGTTTCATATTCCTTCTATAGCAGTTAATGGCTTTGTGACCAAACATATTGCAAGAAAAACAATATCCCTTAAAGTACCTGGAAGTTGATGATCTTTCTGTGTGACTGTAATTAGCTTGAACCATTCTACTTCTGCATTTGGTTGCAACATGTACAAAATGATGTCATATAAAACATTCAACATTATTCATTAGAGGAAAGAATTGATTAACACTTCCATAGTAAGGAGTAAATGATTTTCTTTGAAGACTTTCTTTCCTTGGTTGTTGATGTGGTTGACATCTTATCCCATTGTCAAGCATTTCTGATTTTGCACTAGAGTTCCTTACTTCAGTTTGTGAGCTAGATTCACCTTTAACAGTTTCATGAAAACTAAGACCAGATTTGCTGGCTAGAGACCTTTGACTACTAAGAATATCATCCAAAATCTTAGTACTATCTTGAAATCGTAAAATTTTACCCTTTTCTTCTAATTTACCTTTTAGGATATTTACCTCAACTTGATATTTCTCTTTCTTTTCAAGAGACTGCTTCTTCATGAATTCTTCAGCTTTTCTTCCTTCTTCCACTTGTTTCCTTAATTCGAGAACTTCATTTTCTTGTTCTTCAAATGCTTGGAGTAGTTATTCATTCCGCTTATTTGAATTTTTGAGATCTTCTTCTAGAGAAACGATCACACCTTCAAGACCTTCACAGTAGCTGGTTCTTTCTAAAAGTTCCTTGGTTGTCGTGTCCTCTTCATTCACTTCAATTCTCAATGATGTCACTTCATCCTGCAGTGTTTGACATTGGTCTTCCTTTTCCTGGTACTGCTTCCTTCCTTTGTTTCCTTCCTCCAATTGGGCTTTTAATCTGATAACCTCTTCTTTGTAGGCACATTCCCTTTTATCAATTAGATCCTTTTGATCTCTAATTATGTCTGTGAGATTTTTAAATTATACCTCCATTAATTTCTTTCTCTTTCACCCATAAGAGAAAATTCAGTTGTTTCACTGTCACATTCGTTATCTTCAAATGAATAGAGAAATGTATCACTAGAGGACAAAAAATTCGTACCTGATAATTCTTTTTCTTGTTCATCTTCATTCTGAGGTGATTCTGAATCTGAGGAGTTGCTTCCACATAATGGCCAATTGTCTCTTCCACTGTCACAGTTCCCTTGAGATGTCTTCTTCTTTTGAGGTGCTTTCTTTTTTAGCTTCTTTCCCATTGTTTCTATGGATCTCCTTCAAGCGATCAAGCTTTTGCCAAAGGACCTCCTCTGATACCAATTATTGGAAATAATATTGAGAGGGGGGGTGAATCAATATTTACAAATCAATAACTTTTTCATTTCCATAATCATATTTATATACACTACTTTAGTGAAGGGAACTCGCATGTGCACGCAACTGTTCTTAAGGTAAGCAACGTATATCCAGTGAACTTATGATTCAGTTAATTCATCATTTGTTGATATTTAATCAGTGCATCATTACTTTAATAAACATTAAAGAGTAACCATGTGCAATAATAACATAATAAACCATCACATGTAAGCAACACACATGAACACAAAGATTTAAGGTGGAAACCCAATGTGGGTCAAAAGCACCTGCTGTTGTCATCTATGTCTTCTTTTAATAATAAGAAAATTTGTTTACAATCTTGTACTGGTGCAGACTCATACCAGTACATAGGCACCCACTTGCAGAAGGCTACAACCTTCTCTCGTTCTCCAACTTCTACTGGAAGGGAGCTACAACCACCTAGTTCTTGTACTAGCCGATATGTTTACTAGTACGTAGGCTCCGACCTACAGAAGGTTAAAACCTTTATTCATTCTCCAGCTACTCCTGGAAGGGAGATCCAACCCCTTGATCAAATCACCAACTACTACTGGTAGGAAGCTTTGACTTCCTCACTGAAAGCTCCAACCCTCAGTATCCTCCAGGGACCACGTTTCATTAATTTTTAGACTGGATGCTTCTGGTACAAAACACTACACATGAAGGCCACGTTTCATCAAATTTTCATACTGGACCCATTAATAACATTGAAGCTCAAAATTTATCACCATTGCAATACAACCATCAAATACATCTGCATCAACCAATCACTGAAACCCAATCATAAATATCTGATATAAATGAAACAATCAATCACTAAAACCTCTGAACTTCTCACACAACTGAATCAACCATTCATTTAAACTTAATCAAATTCAACCAATTAATTGGAACATAGAAATCACTGTAGCCAGTACACAGATCTGAACTCAGATCACTGCATCAACAACCATAACTAACTGTAACCTCAAAAGGCATGTGTCAGAATGTATATGCTCCTTCAATGAAGCCAACCTGCATGTATACGCTACTTCTTTTAGCCCAACTTGTGTATATCTCTAAAGATACTGAATCATAAAACCTCTGAACCACAAATTGTACCAATCAATGACATTCTGAAGATCTACTGTCATATTACAGAGTTCTAAACAGATAGCAACAAGGATCACCCTTCTTTCTCAATCAATCAATCAGACTCAATTTCCTTATACATTTAGTTCTACTTTCAGATCTAAGAAGACATCATTGACAAACAATAGTAAGACAATAAAAAAACATCAGTACTGACATGATAGATCAGTCATCCCTGAACATCAAGCTTTTCTTTTGCATATGCTACTTGGAAGAGCCAAACCAGTGTGTATAAGCACCTGCACCAACGCGAACCATCGTATAGATCTGCAAATACTCATAACTTCGTTGCAATTCTCGACTTCATACCTACCCAAATCATCACATATAAAGGATAAAACATGTGTTACCAATCAGATCTAGCCCATCTATTATCAGATCACATAATGATAAGTCGTTATGATCCTGATCCAACATTAGATCTCATCCATCATCAAACACTCAGGTGTATACTTAGTCTAGATCAAGTAAAGCATCGGAAACCCATAACATGCATATTTGCTTTTGATCTGGCACTTCATAAGATATTCATTACTTTTGCACTTAGCCCTTTGATCTTCTCCTCCTTATATAGTTTTGCCCTTTCTCAATACCTCGGACCAACACCACTTAGGACCAATACCTCGGACCAAATACCTCGGACAAAATACCTCGAACCAAAACCTCAGACCAATACCTCGGACTAAAAACCTCGAACCAAAACCTTGGACCAAAAACCTTGGACTAAAACCTCAGACCAATACCTTGGACCAATACATCGGACCAAAACCACACATAGGATCTGTGGTATTCTTGGAGGTGATCAAATAGTCATTACTCCACTCAATATTGTGGGCTGATACCATGGTATTGACCCCTAGTATTCTCTACTCTCGAAATTCCTTGATTTTCCAACCTATACACGCTTTTCCTCTTGTGAAAGTGCATGCATATGTATACACCCTTTTTGTTCTGTGAACCCACATGTATACACAACTTGGACAAGGTGAACCAATGTATACTTCTTAAACCATTCTCTTTCTTCATTTTCTTGATTCTAATCTGTAGTCCTTTGTTCCTTCATCCTATTCTTTTCTATCATTACTTTGTTCCCTCTGAATAGACTTGTTATAATGCGATTTGCCATATTACTTCTGAAATGATTCCTTTGAACTACCCTACATTTTGTCACATCTGTAAACACAACTGCCATGCATTCTGTCACATATGATATCTCTCCTATAGATTCATCTAGTTACGTAGATTCATTTAGATACCATATACAAGTGAGTTGTTCTGCTACAAGTGGGTTGCCATCAAGTACAACACATGCATCATAATGCCAACACATTTGTTCCTGTTACTCCAACTCATGGATTATCATCTTAACGATATATTTTTTGACAAGAGGAATATGTGGATCTCTGATGATAACTACCTTTTCTATTTTGGGTTTCCTTTTGGTTACACTATAGGTATTAGGATACTTTCTTTAACTGTGGAGGTATTTTGATGTAATTTTTTGTGATAGAACATTCCAACTGCATGTGGGTGGACATGTGAACTATGATATATGTAAATAGTCTATTATATCTAATATATCTAATATAATACATCGGTTTTTTCCAGTGAAAATAAAATAAAATTATTTAGAACTCTTGGTTTACGACAAATGCCACCAAATTTGTTAGAGAAACGGATGACATAACGCGCACCACTGGATTTAGTGGCCCTAAGAAGGAACCACCTACTTTTGAGGGGATGAAGAATCTAGAATCACTATCGCCATTTTTGAAGGACCTCCACAGTCCTTGGTGTCTTCCAAGTTCTGAGGAAAAAATATTTTAACTTTTGTGATTTGATAGTTATTTTGTGTCGGGGTATCACACACACACACACACACACACACATGTTTGAGAAATTTCATGAGTTTGGAAGAGGAATTATATTGGCCCATAGTCACTTCGTGGGTTTGTGATTTGATAGTTATTTTGGGTTTGGGTATCTATCTATCTATCTATCTATCTATCTATATATATATATATATATATATCTATATATATATATATATATATATATATATATATATATATATATATATACGAGTTTGGGAATTACATTGCCCCATGGTCACTTTATAGGTTTTAAAGGTTTTATTTGTCACAACGTAAGAGATTAGTTTCAAGTGTTTAATGAATGTTTGGTAGCCTAACTATAAAAGTTTCAATTGATTTAATTATTTTGTAAATGTTTTTATTTGAATTCTTGTATTGGTGATTTAATTTATGCACACAACTTGAGTGAGCCTAATGGTTAAGAGCATGTGTTTTCTCCTAAGAGGTCACATGTTCAAAACCAAAGGGGGTAGAGTATGTATGCCTTCATAGACTTAGCAGTCAAATCACTACATGAAGGTGGGTCCCTTGTCCCACAAACAAGGGAGTCTCATAAACCAATATAGTGTTTGGCTTAGCCTTGACCTTAAAATTGAATAATAATAATAATAATAATAATAACAATAATAATAATGTGACAAATCTAAATGCGCTGCCCTCATGCTTACCTTTTCTTTTTATTCATGTAAAAAGTGATATAATTATAGCGCATTTTATTTTTAACTCTTCATATTTTGTATGCTACTATACAATAAATAACAATGCAATTCACCTACTGTGAAGAAACATAATTATGGAACATAATCATGTGTAGATATAATTAAAACAATAAAAACAAATACTTAATCATAATTTTTGCTTCTTTAACTACAAAATATATATAAATATTTCAAATTACAATGTTGATCACTAGACATTGAATATAAAAAAACAAAATTTGATTAAAAGAGTTCACTTTATGTTAGAAGACACTTCCAAATAGTTTACTCATCAAATTCAATCCAAGAATCATTGTTATTGCCACTTATATATCAAACGATCTCATATTGGAAAGTTAGGAACCAACCGTTGAACATAAAGGCAAAAGATTTAATTAGAAGACTTAAATTTATTCCAAAAAGACACTTCCAAATAGTTTATTCATAAAATTCAGTTCAAGAATCATGTTACCCTATTTTAAAACCACTTTTAGGTGTTTTGTCTTTTTGTAGTCACAATCATTTGCACACCATAAAAATAAGAAGAAAAATGTTGAAAGCCCAAATTTTATCATGTAACTTCAAAATATACTAAAATATCTCATATAATATTATTTGGTAGTAGAAACTAAATATTTTTTATTTATAACCTAAATTATTTTTGAAATATTTTAAAATTCATTTTTATCTTAGTAATAATAAGATTTATAATCATTTATATTTATATAAAAGACCAGTACTAATTAACAACTCTACATATTAATTTATTCATTATTATTTTTAAATTATTTTTTCCTTTAAATTATTTAAAATAAAAAACACTATTCTAACCTCTTAACCTTATTAACCTTTTATTTAAAATGCTAAAACCAAATATATGCAATTAAATAAAATATAGATTAAGAAGCATACATATGGATTCATAATGTTTAGTATGTATATGTAGGAGACTCAATGAATATATCAAATTTATTATTTAGATATTTTAAAATTTTATTAGGATAACGATATAATTTATTGACATAATTTTTAAATTATATTTTTTTTCGGGTCAGAAAACAGCATTCTAGCATATTATTCTATTTAAGATACTAAAACCAAATATACACATTCAATATACACATTCAATGTACATGGAGCGCAAGGAAATACCATAAATTTATAAGTTATATATTTTATGAGTGCATTATTTAAATAATTTTAAAATTTTATTATAATAATGATGTGAAAGGTTTAGATAATTATGCAAAATGTTTGTTTCAATATCACATTTAGAAATGAAATTCAATATTTAAAATCATGTTTGAAAAAATTAAAATCATGTTAGTCGAAATTAGAAATGATTTTATGTTAAAAAATGGATTTTTGGAGTATGAATTTAGGTTAAAGTTTGGATTTATGGAGTATTGAGAGATTGAGTGTATTATTTAGATATTTTAAAATTTTATTATGGTAATGGTGTAAAATTTTCAAAAAAAAATGGAAAATATTTAATATTTAAATTTATATTTGAAGTAATTAAAAATAGTTTTTTATGTTAAAGATTGAGAAAATTTATTAAGAGTTGTTTTTTTGTCTTTTACTTATCTTAATCAAAGTTTATATAGTATTTATTGCTACAAAATTTAGTGGGCCTTGGAGAGGGAAACCCTACAAGGTGTAAACTAGACAATGTGACAACAATGGGGTAGAGGCCCAATGTCACCTCAGCCAAAACCCCTTGCTCTTTATGGATTTTCACCGATGACAGGAGTCCCAGTGAGAGAGATAGAGATCCGTTCTATGATAAATAGGATATAGATAAGGTATGAGATGGTCTCACTGATCTAAAAATCACTTGCGAGTGTTCTTAGTTAATTAATTAATGAAGGTATTACAGACTTATGTACTGGTGTGTGTCTATGTTATCTTAGGCAACGGATCGATAAGATTGCAAAATACACAGACACTGGGAAACAATAAGAGAAAACACAACAAGCAAATGCAAAACACAACAATTTAATAAGGAGTTCACCCAATCCTCTTGGGCTACGTCTTCGGTCCAACTTTCAGTGGTGGCCTTCTTTATTGTGTCTTTAAGCAGATTTTTTACAAAGAGGAGCTAAATTTGAGTCTCTTGAAATAGATGATGCTTAGTAGGGTGGTACTTGGATTCCCCAAGCCACTAGAGTGCACAGACTCCCCCTTACTAAGTCTCGACCTCAACTGGTCTTAATGGGATGAGTCCAGCTTGGTACTCAGTTCCTGACAGATATCCTCTCAGGGATTGCTTGAACCTCTCAAGCCTGGTTCTGTCTACTCGATACTGCCTTAACTCTGCAGGTCAACTGGTTCTCTGTTCTCTGCTACTTGCTTCACTCTCTATTCTGTCTCTTTGTCTCACTGTCTCCTCCTTCTCTGTCTTTTGTTCTTTGTCTATTCATGGCTTAAAGCCAATTCGTCCCTTGGCTGTTTGCTTCCTCCTCCGTCTCTTCGGATCACCTGCTGCTTTCTGCTTGGAATTCCTTGCCTCTGCGTCATCACTACTGTGTAATGTTTCACCGGGAGGTGGCCACTTTTCCTCTCATGAACTGAGCGCCATCTCTTCCTCAACGGTTCGTTATTTCGATTACTTTGTGAAATGATTCATCCACCAGCCCAGCAGTCAAATTGGAATTCAAACCTTTATGTGTCGTAGCTTATTTCTCCCTCCAAATCTAGTCTCCCATCGGGTGTAATCTCCGTCCTTAGATCTGGGACACCCAGATCCTACGGTTATCGCTCTTATCGCGCGATTGACTTGCTCGAACATTAGCCCGCGATGATATTGGTTTTCTCTCTCATCTGCCAGACACGCATCATCCAACATATGGAATCGCTCGTTCTCTTGACAAACTCGCTTACTGCTCGAAACGCCTCCGATATACCACCGATTTTGGAGCGCGGGACCCACCTGTCATTTCAACACTTTTCCCACGATTTTCTAGTTTCCTTGTGACTGAGCACTCGGGGCTTTTCCATTTCGAGGGGCTTTACACGCATCAGAAATAACCTCCGTTTTCTGATCTGGATTTCCCAATTGCTAGTTTGCACCACTGCAGTCTCCATGGGCCAATGGTCAACGCGCTTTGACCGAGGTCCTCGTTGTTCCATGCTGGCTACAAACTGCCACTGTCTAGAGGTCTTTCCTGATAGCTCTTTGTTCACAAGTTTTTGAAGTCTGTCATGATTCGAAACAGTCACAGAACTCTGATAATTTTCAAGGATCCAATTCAGATCACGACCTTCCCACTGAAAAAGATTTTGGACCACCAAAAGTTGGTTTTCAAGCATCGACTAAGTGAGGATACAACTGTCTAACTTGTCCAATCTCTATCCATTTTGCACTTCTCGGCTTTGAACCCTTGAGCCCAACTCTGAGGTACTCAACATCTCCCCTGCACGTCATTCTCACCTTCCTATCTAGAACTGTGTCTTCCTGCAATTCATTAAGATATTCAGGTAACAGGTCATCAATAGAAGGCAATTGACTTTGTTCTTCAGGATCCTCAATTAAATAAGGTTCAAATAGTCTCAAGCTGTCTGCATTTACAACTGAGTAGATGTGCATGTAAGCTGGTAGATCAAGGCAAAAAGCATTCTCACCAACATGTAAGCTGGTAGATCAAGGTGAAAAGCATTCTCACCAATTTTCTCAAGTATCTCGAAAGGTCCATACTTGATAGGTTTTAGTTTTTTACCTTCACCTTGCATTTTGTCCTTGCTGTTATACTGCCAGACTTGATCACCAACTTGGAAACTATGCTCCATCCGATGCTTGTCATGCCTTGCCTTGTATTTGGCCTGGCTCTTTTCCAGCCGTTCCTGTATTGCCTGGTGAATCTCTTGGATTTGTTCAATGAACCTAGCTGCCCCGTCCACATCGCTGTGTCCCTCAACTATTGTGTCCTTACCAAAGGCAAAATCCAAAGGAGACCTTGGTGTGAAACCAAAACAGGTCTCAAAAGGAGATCTCTGTGTAGAAGAATGTTTGGCTCAATTGTAAGCATGCTGCACATAACACAAATGTTCATCCCAAAGCTTAGGATGCTTGCTGCAATATCCACTGAGCAACTGGATCACTGTCCTGTTGACTACTTCTATCTGGCCATCGGTTTGTGGATGGAAAGCTATGCTTTTCTTCAGTTTGGTGTCCATCAGTTCCCATATACTTGACCAAAACTTTCCCACAAATCTGGTGTCTCGATCAGATACAATGGAAGTGGGTAATCCAAAATGAACCCATACATGTTGAAAGAACAGTTTTGCAGTTTGTTCAGCTGTAATCTGTTTATTACAAGGTATCAAAATACACATTTTTCTGAACCTATCCAAAACAACATACAGATAATGATGACCTTTCCTAGATTTAGGCAGTCGTCCAACAAAATCCATGGAAACACTTTCCCAAGGATGAGAAGGAACTGGTAATGGAGTGCACAAGCCTAGTTTTCTATTGCTGGGCTTGCTCTTAGCACACATAGTACACCCTCTTACATATCTAGAAACTATCTCGTTCATTCTTGGCCAATAAAAAAATCTTTGTAGCTGTTCAACTGTTTTACTTACCCCAAAGTGACCTGATATTAGAGAGGTGTGTGCTTCTCGAATTACCTTTACTCTTTCCGTTTGTGGAATGCATAACTTCCCACAATGATATAGGAGTCAGTCCTATACATGATAATCCAATTCTTCTACTCGTTTTCCTTGACTTAAATTTGCATATACATCTTTAAAGTCTATATCTTGAGCATATTGTTCAATGTAGCTCTCATGTAACACAAAATTATGCTTAAGTATAGAAGATGCATTTATAATGGGTCTAGATAACATATCTGCAACTTTATTGTGTATGCCCCTTTTATAGCTGATGACTAAATGAAACTGTTGTAGAAAACCCATCCATCTATAGTGCCTTGATTGCTGCAACTTAGTTTGGGAGTGTAGATATTGAAGTGGTTGATGATCAGTATGTGTTATGGTCTCTTTTCCCATTAAGTAATGTTTCCACTTTTTCACACTCTGTACTAATGCATACAATTCTTTATCATATGTAGGATAGTTAACTACTGCAGAATTAAATGTCTCAGAATGATAACATATGGGGTTTCCGTGCTGTGTCAACACTGCTCCCATGACATAGTCACTAGCATCCATTTGGATCTCAAACGGTCTTTGAAGATCAGGCAGTGCTAGTACTGGTGCTATACTAATCTTTTCTTTCAAGGTGTCGAAGGCTTTCTGCTATTTGCCTCCCCATTGAAACACCATGTTCAATTCCGTTAAAGCATGTAAGGGAGCTGCAATTAAGGAAAAGTTAGAAATGAACTTTCTCCAATATTGTGCTACTACTAAGAAGCTCCGAACTTCTGTAGCAGATTTGGGTTTAGGCCAGTTTACAATGACTGCCACCTTAGAGGTATCTATCTTCAATTCACCACCCCTTACTATATGTCCCAAATAATTCAAAGATGTTTTGCCAAATTCAAATTTTGAGAGTTTAACATAATTTTTTTCTCTTTTCAAAACATCTAGTGTCTGCTTAACATGCTTTAAATGTTCTTCCCATGTTTTGCTAAATATCAGAATGTCATCCAGATACACAATAACAAAATCATCAAGAAAAGGTTTGAGTACATCATTCATTAATCTCATGAAAGTAGCAGGAGCATTAGTTAAGCCAAAAGGCATAACCAGCCACTCATACAACCCTTGCCTTGTCTTGAAAGCAATCTTCCATGCATCCTGTTCTGCAACTCTGACCTGATGATATCCACTATGCAAGTCTAACTTGGAAAAATAAACAGCTTCTTTCAATTGATCTAACAGATCATCTATGCAAGGAAGGGGATAGCTATTTTTGATTGTTATCTTATTTAGTGCTCAGTAATCAATGCACATTCTCCATAGCCATCTTTCTTCCTCACCAAAATGATTGGTGACCCACATGGTGATGTGCTAGGTCTGATGAATCCCTTCTCAAGCAACTCCTGTGGACAACCTTATATACCTATGGTTGCAATGGTTGTTTCATCTCCTGAGTCAAACCCAAAATATTTCTGAATAGCTGCAAAAATCTTCTTCTTCTTGCCCTCGAACTTCTTAGGTCTCAACTCCGGATGCAGAATCCAATAGTGCTCATCATCATGCCCATCCTTCTTACAGTGAGTGCATGAAGAGTTGCTTTTCTGTGCAGTGTTGGCCTTCCTTTCTTTCCATTTCTATTTTCTTTTCTCCTTATTCTTGCTTGCAGTGGGTTGGGATGATCCCCCTACTTCTGGACTTCCATTTTTTCCTCTAGCTTCTAGATGTGTAGCTTGAACAGATACCTCATCTATACTAGTGGGATTAAACATGAGGATAGTGTGCCTCATGTAGCTATGTAGACCACCAATGTACTTCAACAGAGTCTCAGGTGAGTCTAATGAGATTCCTAGAATCAATGCTCTCTTTCTAAATTATTGGGTGTAACCTTGTACACTTTGCCCTTTCAACTATCAAAGAGTTTGCCAGCTCATCATGGCTTGTTGCATGTAGGCCAATGGATAGAACTTCTTTTTGATTGCAGAAAAAAATTTACTCCAGACAGAAATAGTCTTACCATGTCTCTTCATGTTAACTTGGGTCCTGCCTTCCCACTAAACCAAGGCAGTGCCTCCAAGGCGTAGGCTTTCCAGTTGAATCTTGCCCTTGTTTGAATCAATACTCTGCACTCTGCAATAAACATCAATTTGTCTAATCCAATTGTCTAGCTTTTCTGCATTCAACTCTCCATCATATATTGGTAAATAAAATTTAACATCTAGTTTAATCAAGGATATCTTCTTTTTATGTTCAGGGCTATTAGGAGGTGTGAGAAAGCTTTCCTCTTTCCCTTTGCCTTTGGAGTGGTCATGGAGGAGAGACTCATTTTCTCCTTTGTCTTGTTTGGAGCCTGATGAATCTTCATCCTTGTGTTTTCTAAAATACTTATACATTTCTTATAGGACCTTATGGCTAGGAAACTATCTATGAATTGAGGGTCTAGCCTCACAGAGCCTTCCTCTGACATTGTCTTCTGAGGATATACTCTTCCAATTTCAGGATTAGTTTCAACCAACTCTCCTTTTCCCAATTTGAGCTTTGATCTAGTTAGCATTCAATAGCTAAATCCAACACAAGCTTGTCTAACCTTAACAGCCTAGGGCTCTGATACCACTTGATCTAAAAATCAGTTGTGAGTGATCTTAGTTAATTAATTAATGAAGGTATTACATACTCATGTGCTGGTGTGTGTCTATGTTATCTTAGGCAATGGATCGATAAGATTGCAAAATACACAGACACTGGGAAACAGTAAGAGAAAACATAGCAAGAAAATGCAAAACACAACAATTTAATAAGGAGTTCACCCAATCCTCCTGGGCTACGTCTTCGGTCTAGCTTTCAGTGGTGGCCTTCTTTATTGTGTCTTTAAGCAGAGTTTCTACAATGAGGAGCTCAATTTGAGTCTCCTAAAACAGATGATGCTTAGTAGGGTGGTATTTGGATCCCCCAAGCCACTAGAGTGCACAGACTCCCCCTTACTAAGGCTCAACCTCAACTGGTCTTAATGGGATGAGTCCAGCTTGGTACTCAGTTCCCGACAGATATCCTCTCAAGGATTGCTTGAACCTCTCAAGCCTGGTTCTGTCTGCTCAATGCTGCCTTAGCTCTGTAGGTCAGCTTGATTCTCTGTTCCTTGCTACTTGCTTCGCTCTCTATTCTGTCTCTTTGTCTCACTGTCTCCTCCTTCTTTGCCTTTTGTTCTCTATTTGTTCATGGCTTAAAACCAATCCGTCCCTTGACTGTTCGCTTCCTCTTCCATCTCTTCGGATTGCCTGCTTCTGTCTGCTTGGAATTCCCTGCCTCTGCGTCATCGCTACTATGTAACGTTTCACTGGGAGGTGGCCACTTGTCCTCTCACGAACTGAGCGCCAGCTCTTCCTTGACGGTCCATTATTTCGGTTACGTTGTGAAATGATTCATCCGCCAGCTCAACAGTCAAATCGGACTTCAAACCTTTATGCATTGTAGCTTATTTCTCCCTCCAAATCCAGTCTCCCATCGGGTGTAATCTCCCTCTTTAGATCCGAGACCCCTAGATCCTACGGTTATAACTCTTATCACATGGTTGACTTTCTCAAACATTAGCCCACAATGAGAGCGGTTTTCTCTCTCATCCGCTGAACACACGTCATCCAACATATGGAATCACTCATTCTCTTGACAAACCCGCTTACTTCTGGAAACGCCTCCGATATACGGCCGGTTTTGGAGCGTGGGACCCGCCTATCGTTTCAATGCTTTTCCCACGATTTTCTAGTTTCCTTGTGACTGAGCGCTCGAGGATTTTCCATTTCGAGGGCTTTTGCACGCATCAGAAACAACCTCTGTTTTCTGATCTAGATTTCCCAATTGCTAGTTTGTGCCACTGCATGGTCTCCATGGGCCAATGGTCAGTGCGCTTTGACCGAGGTCCTCGTTGTTCCGTGCTGGCTACAAACTGCCACTATCTAGAGGTCCTTCCTAATAGTTCTTTGTTCACAAGTTTTTGAAGTCTGTCATGATTCAAAACAATCACATAACTCTGATAATTTTCAAGGATCCAATTCGGATCACTCACTAGGTCTCATTCAAGAAAGAGGCACAATAATGGCTCAATGCTTTAAAGAAGAAAATTACTTCCAAAGAAAGTCCTTAGAAAGAAAAGCTCAAGACCTAGGGTTTTGAGGTTTTTGATGATAATAGGTACTCTCAAGGTCAAGGCCATAATAAAAAGGTTTCTTATAATGAAAGTGAATCAATCCAAGGCTCATGAAACCTTCAAGAAAGTCTTCAAGTTTAGGGACAAGAAACTAGGGTTTCTCTCTAAGTGCAACACCTAGGACAAGAAATCTCATGGATTGAATTTGACTGGATTCCCACCAAAATGATAGGTCAAGTAGTCAAGACCTACCTCTTGATGTTCAAGCTCTCAAATCACTAAAATGCCTCTTCCCTAAATTTTTTCTCTAAGCCCTAGTTTTTCTTTGTAGCCTTAAAAGGACTGAATTTAACGAGAGAAATTTATGGAGGAAATTTTGAAATGATCACCAAAGACTTGGACTATTGCCTTGTCCTTTGAGCATATGGAGTCAATGATGCTCTAGATTAGTCTAATTCGTTTCTAAGGAGGCCAAAATTTGATTCCCTAGGCATAAAAAATTCCAGCATATACCCACTCAATGATTAATGGAGTTTCTTGGGAGAGCTTTAAAAAGATTCACCAATAGGAAAACTCATTATGTGTAACATATGCTATATTTATTTAGATAACGCTCAATTTTTTTTCAACAATTTAGGGCACAAACTAGCATAATCAACAAGTAATAGCTCCATACATTAGACATTCCAAAATGATTTTATTCAACAAAGAGAACTTACAAGACAACATGCAATCTATCCAACCATTTTCCAAAGAATAGCCTCAAAGATAATCCAAATTTAGCTTCCACACATTAATATGCATTCCAAGAATCTCCAATATGCACAAACAAACACATGTGGGTTCCTCTAAGAGGTATAGAATTCCCAAGTGTGATGATGATGACATATGAAATGACATCTCTCTAATTTATGTGTCTATTGATATCTAATTTTAGTCTACTAACCCCTTAAACAATAAAATACTAGGAAAAAGCTAGGTAAGCTCACAAGCCGACCTTATAGGCAATGTAAAATCATAATAGATCACCCACAAGAGGGCCAAAATGTTGATGCCATGCACGTGTATGCTTCTTGAGGGCAGGCATTGGGCTCCTCCAGTGTCGAACTGAGTGTAAATGGCTCCAAAAATTAAGGTCTAGGGGTTGGCCCCTAGACTTCCATCCAAATCATCATGTGGACCCCAATTTTGGGTTTGGGGCATAAAATCTAGTCTTGTGGGTCTCTTGGTGGTGAAATAGCCTAGTTCTCCTCCAAAATTGAGAGTTCTTACGATGGTACTAGCCCTCCCATGTCTCAGGGGGTGAGAAAAACCTCATCTGAGCCTCAGATCAGTTGCCAAACCATGTGATCATTGCGAAGCCGATTGGGGCATGCTAGTCCAAGTGCATCATCTCGTGAATAATATGGGAAAAGTGTAATCCTGTTGAGGTGCTGAGGGTGCCCATGGATACGAAGGATTCTATGCAAGTGGCAAGAGTCCCATGGTTTTCAATGTTTCACTTGCAGGGTGTCATATGATCCTTTGGTGGAGTTGAGCCCTAGTTAAGTTACCTGTCCCATAATGAAACTGTTGGCATTATGTTACATATGTTGTACTTGATGGCAACCCACTCATCTCAGATGATAAATTATAGTGCAGCAAAGTTCACGCACTTTTATGCAGAGAAAATTTTATTTCATGTAGAGAAAAGTTCACGCACTTTTATGCAGAGAAAAGTTTATTTCATGTAGAGAAAAGTTCACGCACTTTCATGCAGAGAAAAGTCCCTTTCATGAAGAGAAAAGTTCACGCACTTATATGCAGAGAAAAGTTTATTTCATGTAGAGAAAAGTTCATGCACTTTTATGCAGAGAAAATTTTATTTCATGTAGAGAAAAGTTCACGCACTTTTATGCAGAGAAAAGTTTATTTCATGTAGAGAAAAGTTCACGCACTTTCATGCAGAGAAAAGTCCCTTTCATGAAGAGAAAAGTTCACGCACTTTCATGGTTGGCTCATGGTATTAGTCCAACAGTTTTTGATCCTATGGTTTTGGTCCGTGGTATTGCATCCAAAAGTGTTGATCTCACGCACTTTCATGGTTGGTTCATGGTATTAGTCCTATAGTTTTTGATCCTATGGTTTTGGCTCGTGGTATTGCATCCAAAAGTGTTGATCTCACGCACTTTCATGGTTGGTTCATGGTATTAGTCCAACAGTTTTTTGATCCTATGGTTTTGGACCGTGGTATTGTGGAAGGCCTAAGACTATAAAAGAGGAAGGAGATCATTTGGCAAGGCATCATCGAATAAATTGAATATCTAATAAGTGCTAGATCTGAAATATTTGTGATTGGGTTATGGTGCAGATCTGGATCTGAATGAAGGAGGAACCTTAGCGCATAAAGAAGGATAAGTTCTATTGATGGGTCATAATCTTTATGCTTGAATAATAGTATCTTTGCATGATTTTGATCTGTTATATGAGGCGCATGCTTGATCTATAAATCTGATAATCTGGATTAATTAGTGTCTGAATATTTGAAAGAAGGAATTATCCTTTATAGATCTGCACGCAGGTTTCAGGTTGTTGAAGTAGCGTATATCTTTAAATTATGATCTAGCTGCCTCTGTCTATTGCTGCAGTGTTCTGGGTTCAGAATTTGGTGTGTGGTTACTGTTACTGTGTTCTGGGTACAGCTGTCAGAGAAGTGTTTACTTGATTCAGTGCTAATTGGGAAAAGGAGATTGTTTGATGCAGATATACTTGATGATTGATTGATTCTCATGGATCCAGTCTGAAAATTTATGAAACGTGGTCCCTGGAAGAAAGAGAAGGTTGTAGCCTTCAGTAGGCCAGCACCTACGTACTAGTATCTTGGCTAGTACAAAAGCTAAGGGGGTTGTAGCTCCCTTCCAGGAGAAGCTGGAGAACGAGAGAGGGTTGTAGCTCTCTGCAGGTTGTAGCCTGCGTATTGGTAAAGGACTGCACCAGTACAAAATCATTGTAAAAAGAGTTTCTAATTGAAAGAAGATAGAGACATATTGTAGCAGGTGGTTTTCACCCACATTGGGTTTCCACCTTATATCTGGTGTTCTTTTGTGTGACTATTTGCTTTTCTTGTTCCTGCTCATTATTTTATGATACTGACATACAAAGTAATGATCAATATTTGAAGAATTATTCAAAGTATAATAAGGAAGATAGGTTGAAAAGAATTTGATAATACTGATTCACCCCCCCCCTCTCAGTATTATTTCCAACAATTGGTATCAGAGCAGGTCCTTCTGAAGAAGCTTGATCGCTTGAAGGAAGATCTAACATCACGAGCAACTACGAGAGGGAAGCATCAATCAGGCCACCGATTTTTGATGGAACAAACTTCGTATATTGGAAGGTAAGAGTTACTGCCTATCTTCAATCTTTGGGTACAGAAGTATGGGACATTATAGAAACAGGGTATACTTTTCCATCAGCTACTCCTACAGATTCAACTGAGAAGAAGAAATATGAAACAAATGCAAAGGCGGTTAATACTCTTCTAGGATGTCTATCTCAATCTGAATTCGTGAAGGTTATGCAATATAAATCCGCAAAAGAAATATGGGACAAGATTGTTTTGAGCTACGAAGGAGATGAACAGGTAAAACGTGCAAAACTTCAAACCCTCAGGATTCAGTATGAGAATCTCAGAATGTATAATGATGAAAGTGTGGCTAACTATTTCCTTCGGGTAGATGAGATCGTTAATTGTATGAAAAACTTGGGTGAAGAAATAAAAGAGGCTGTTGTGGTTGAAAAAGTCCTATGATCATTGCCCCCCAAGTTTGAATCTAAAGTGTCTGCAATAGAAGAAAAGGAAAATCTACGAACTCTTACTATGTCTCAGCTACACGGAATTCTAACTGCTTATGAAATGAGAAAAGGAGGTCCATCAGACAGGAGAGAAGCTGCTTTTAAGGCTTCAGGCAAAGGAGACTACTATGAATCAAGTCACGTGCCAGAAGAAGAAGAAGAATCAAATTTTGTCAGAAATCTTCAACGGGGTACTGGAAGGTTCAAAGGTAAGCTACCTTTTAAATGCTTTGCTTGTGGAAGAGTAGGTCATTATGCTGCCAAATGTCCTCATAAGGATAAGATTGACAAAGGAAAGGAACCTGCCAGATGGAACAAGAAACAGAATGCAAATAAGAAAAGCTACTACACTCATGAAGACAGTGATGGTCTATCAAATAGTGATGAAGATGAACGAGGTAATGACTATAAACTTTAAATGGCATTTGAAGATGATGATTACATGGATGCTTAGATGTGGATAGTTTTTATGAAGAGATTTCTAGACTTAAGACATGTATAGAAGAAAAGAATATGATCATTGATACTCTACAATTTCAAATTGATGAAAAAGAAAAATATCTTGAAAAGTTAGAAGGTGAAATTGTTGGCCTTAGAAAAGAAATTGAGAAAACAAAGGCTATTAATCTTAAGTTTGTCAAAGGATCTGAAACTCTGGATGAGATCATCAATGTACATCGTTCTCCGCTAAACAAGACAAGTCTGGGGTATAATGGAGAAACATCTCAAGCATCCACCTCAAAGAGTTATCTTGATGCAGCAAGAAGGAATGAGCAAAAGCACAATGGAGATCACCAAGTAAAGCAGGGATGAATTACATCAAGAACGAACAAAGACTATCAGGTAAACCAGGGGCAATCTGTCTTAAGGATGAACAAAAGCTACAACCAGCCACAGGTAAAATCTTCTCAATTTGCTTCAAGAATGGATGACAATAGAAATTACAATCATTTGGTCGGTAGATTTGATAATCACAGAAGTTTCTTCAATGGGCAATGTTTCTCTTGCCATAACTTTGGTCACAAAGCAGCTCAATGTGTTGCATATAAAACAATTATGACTAGAGAAGCTCAAAAACAAAGAAGTATGATCGGGATTACAAAAAGGACCTATAACAACTTTTCGGCTCTTGAAAATGAAGTTGAATGTTCTATTTGCAATAACTTTGGTCATGAAGATTCTGAATGCAGGAGCAGGTTTCAGTAGACAAAGGAACAAGCCTCAAGCACCAAAACATGGAGAATAAAGGAACCACAAACAGAAAGATGTGGGATAGCATTTTATGCAAAAGGACAAGAAAATCTATGGTACATTGACAGTGGATGTTCGAAACATATGACAGGTGATAAAGAAAAACTTGAATCATATTCTGCTTTAGAAAAGGGAAAGAAAGTCTCTTTTGGAAATGATACTCCTGCAGCTATAAAAGGAAAAGGCACTGCTCAGTTAAAAGAAAAGGTCAAAGCTGGAAATGTTTTGTATGTTGATGGATTGAAGCATAATCTTCTAAGTGTCAGCCAGATGTGTGATCAAGGAACTGAGGTGATATTTAGATCAAACGGATGTCGTGTTCGTGATCTTGATACAGGTGAAACAGTGATCAAAGGTAGAAGAACTCCAAATAATCTATACATATTTGAAGAAGGACAAAAACAATGCTATTTGAGCAAGGATGATGAACACTGGTTATGGCACCGGAGGTTGGGCCATCTAAGTTTTTCACAAATAAGGAAAGCATGCAAATATCAGGCAGTTCGTGGTCTTCCAGATATCAAAATTCCAGACAACACCATATGCAAATCATGGCAGTTTGGAAAGCAAACCAGAACTAACTTTCCAGAGAAGGAAGGATCAGCTAGCATGCCTCTTGAGCTAGTCCATACAGATGTATGTGGTCCATTTAGGAAAAGGACACCTCGAGGAGAAGAATACTTGATATTATTCATTGACGATTTCTCCGGGTTTGTTTGGTTAGGACTTATGAAGCACAAAGACGAAGCATTCGAGAAATTCAAATCCTTTAAAGCCTTGGTTGAAAATGAATCAGGTTACAAAATTAAGTGCCTCAGGTCTGACAGAGGTGGGGAGTTTACCTCAAATGAATTTTTCGATTTCTGTGAAGAACATGGGATAAGAAGAGAATTCTCTACAGCTAGAACTCCTCAGCAAAATGGAGTGGTGGAAAGGATGAACAGAACAGTCCAACAAATGGCTCGTGCTATGCTGGATGAGTCTGGAACTCCCGCAACTTTCTGGGGTGAAGCGCATATGCTGCGGTTGTTATTCTCAACAAACAAATGTCCGAGTGAACAACACTCAAACTCCTTATGAGCTCTGGTATGGTGAGACTCCTTCGGTAAAGCACTTCAAAATCTTTAGGAGCAAATGCTATATTAAGAATACTGATGAGCAACTTGGAAAACTTGAACCTAGAGCAGATGAAGGCATTCTTCTTGGTTATTCTCCACACAGCAAAGCATATAAGTGCTACAATAAAAGACTTGGAAGAATTGTTGACAGCATTGATGTAGTGGTTGATGAAAAGGGATACATTCCTAGGCAAGTAAATCATGAAAATATCGAAGAAGATGAAGACTACCCTCAAAGACAGAATGATGAAGAAGAAGAACCTCAAGAAGCACCAGAGGAACAGATAAGGATAGAAGAGAAGACTCCATCCCGGTACGTTCAGAAGAATCATCCAGAATCTCAGATTTTGGGGCAGAAAGAAGCAGGTGTACAAACAAGAAGAACAATTGCAGAAGCTTCAAGCTATTTGGCATTACTCTCCTCCACTGAACCACAAAATGTAAAAGAGGCATGCAAAGATGAATGTTGGGTCAAAGCAATGGATGAAGAACTTGAGCAGATCGAAAAGAACAACACTTGGGAGTTGGTTCCTAGACCAAAGGATAAGAATGTTATAGGGACAAAATGGGTCTTCAAAAATAAGTTGAATGAAAATGGGGAAGTAATTAGAAACAAGGCAAGACTTGTTTGTAAAGGGTATGCGCAGCAAGAAGGAATAGATTTTGAGGAAACTTTTGCTCCTGTTGCAAGACTTGAGGCCATCCGAATGTTCCTTGCTCTCTCAAGCTTTCAAAAGTTCAAAGTATTTCAAATGGACGTGAAATCAGCCTTTCTGAATGGAGACTTAGAAGAAGAAGTATACGTTGAGCAGCCAGATGGTTTCATTCTTGGAAATGATCCAAATCTTGTATGCAGACTGAAAAAGTCTCTCTATGGTCTTAAACAAGCTCCAAGGGCTTGGTACTATCGTTTGGACAAATATCTTCATCAACAAGGTTTTTCAAAAGGATCAGCAAATAGCAATCTTTATATAAAAATTGAAAATGACAAATTGCTAATACTTGTTGTGTATGTAGATGACATTATCTTTGGCAGCAATGAAGAATCTATGAGTCAAAGCTTTGCCTTGGTGATGCAGAAAGAATTCGAAATGTCCTTGCTTGGAGAATTGACATATTTTCTTGGCCTGCAAATCCAACAAAAGGAAGGAGGGATCTTCTTGTCTCAAACCAAGTATCTCAAGCAGATTTTGAAGAAATATGGCATGGAAGATGCAAAACCAGTATGTACACCCATGGTCACAGGATGTAGCCTCAGTGCAAATGATGAATCAGCAGCAGTACATCAACCAACCTACAGATCTATGATTGGAAGTCTACTTTATTTGACAGGTACCCGACCAGACATCATGCATGCAGTGGGAATAGTTGGAAGATTTCAGGCAAATCCAAAGGAAACTCATCTTCAGGCAGTAAAGAGAATCTTCAAATATCTTCAAGGGACTCAAAATTATGGCTTATGGTATCCTAGAGATACAGATCTCACACTTCATGCTTATACTGATGCAGATTGGGCCGGAAGCGTGGATGACAGGAAGAGCACAAGTGGTGGTGCATTCTTTATGGGTTCCAGATTAGTATCTTGGTTCAACAAGAAACAGAGTTCGATTGCCTTGTCTACAGCTGAAGCAGAATATGTTGCTGCTGCATCTTGCTGCACTCAACTCCTTTGGATGATGCAGACCTTGCAGGATTTTCAAATCACTTGTACACCACCCATCTCCATCTTATGTGATAATACAAGTGCAATCAGCATTTCAAAGAACCCAGTCATGCATTCAAAAACCAAGCACATACCAATCAAGTATCACTTTCTCCGGGAACAAGTGCTTGAACAAAAGGTCAAGTTGGAGTATGTTCCTTCTAAGGAACAGGTTGCTGATATACTCACCAAACCATTGCCTAGGGAGACCTTTGAATACCTCAGGCAAAAGCTGGGGGTTGTTGATGCATCATCTTGTTGTTGAATCTCTTGTGATTGTTGGTTGTACGCAAGGTTCATCTGAAGTATATGCGTACATGTGCTGGGTTGCGGATTGGTCAAAAATCGAATGGCACAGGTTCAGGGGGAGCATATCATGCATTGTTGGCATTATGGAGGAATTACAGAAGGAGATCATGGATGCTGGTCTAAATATTGCTGCAATACGTCTCTATCTCTTTCATGGTCATTTATGGTGTTTGATGGATTATGGTTCTTCTTTGCAGATCTGGTTTATAGTCAGGGGGAGCATAACCCTTTGCCCTTGATGTCAAAGGGGGAGAGTGATTGGTTGTTGTTGCCATCAAGTCCAAAGGGGGAGATTGTTGGCATTATGATACATATGTTGTACTTGATGGCAACCCACTCATCTCAGATGATAAATTATAGTGCAGCAAAGTTCACGCACTTTTATGCAGAGAAAAGTTTATTTCATGTAGAGAAAAGTTCACGCACTTTTATGCAGAGAAAAGTTTATTTCATGTAGAGAAAAGTTCACGCACTTTCATGCAGAGAAAAGTCCCTTTCATGAAGAGAAAAGTTCACGCACTTATATGCAGAGAAAAGTTTATTTCATGTAGAGAAAAGTTCACGCACTTTTATGCAGAGAAAAGTTTATTTCATGTAGAGAAAAGTTCATGCACTTTTATGCAGAGAAAAGTTTATTTCATGTAGAGAAAAGTTCACGCACTTTCATGCAGAGAAAAGTCCCTTTCATGAAGAGAAAAGTTCACGCACTTTCATGGTTGGCTCATGGTATTAGTCCGATAGTTTTTGATCCTATGGTTTTGGTCCGTGGTATTGCATCCAAAAGTGTTGATCTCACGCACTTTCATGGTTGGTTCATGGTATTAGTCCTATAGTTTTTGATCCTATGGTTTTGGCTCGTGGTATTGCATCCAAAAGTGTTGATCTCACGCACTTTCATGGTTGGTTCATGGTATTAGTCCAACAGTTTTTTGATCCTATGGTTTTGGACCGTGGTATTGTGGAAGGCCTAAGACTATAAAAGAGGAAGGAGATCATTTGGCAAGGCATCATCAAATAAATTGAATATCTAATAAGTGCTAGATCTGAAATATTTGTGATTGGGTTATGGTGCAGATCTGGATCTGAATGAAGGAGGAACCTTAGCGCATAAAGAAGGATAAGTTCTATTGATGGGTCATAATCTTTATGCTTGAATAATAGTATCTTTGCATGATTTTGATCTGTTATATGAGGCGCATGCTTGATCTATAAATCTGACAATCTGGGTTAATTAGTGTCTGAATATTTGAAAGAAGGAATTATCCTTTATAGATCTACATGCAGGTTTCAGGTTGTTGAAGTAGCGTATATCTTTAAATTATGATCTAGTTGCCTCTGTCTATTGCTGCAGTGTTCTGGGTTCAGAATTTGGTGTGTGGTTACTGTTACTGTGTTCTGGGTACAACTGTCAGAGAAGTGTTTACTTGATTCAGTGCTAATTGGGAAAAGGAGATTGTTTGATGCAGATATACTTGATGATTGATTGATGTTCATGGATCCAGTCTGAAAATTTATGAAACGTGGTCCCTGGAAGAAAGAGAAGGTTGTAGCCTTCAGTAGGCCAGCACCTACGTACTAGTATCTTGGCTAGTACAAGAGCTAAGGGGGTTGTAGCTCCCTTCCAGGAGAAGCTGGAGAACGAGAGAGGGTTGTAGCTCTCTGCAGGTTGTAGCCTGCGTACTGGTAAAGGACTGCACCAGTACAAAATCATTGTAAAAAGAGTTTCTAATTGAAAGAAGATAGAGACATATTGCAGCAGGTGGTTTTCACCCACATTGGGTTTCCACCTTATATCTGGTGTTCTTTTGTGTGACTATTTTCTTTTCTTGTTCCTGCTCATTATTTTATGATACTGACATACAAAGTAATGATCAATATTTGAAGAATTATTCAAAGTATAATAAGGAAGATAGATTGAAAAGAATATGATAACACTGATTCACCCCCCCTCTCAGTATTATTTCCAACAGAAACAATATTCTAATCACACTTAACATCCAATTCTACAACTTATGCCAACAGGTACATTTAACCATTTTTGCATCTAAGTGAACTAAGCTTGCAAGTAATTGACATTGTGAAACTTCATACAAGTCTTCCCTTCTAAATTTGGGGCTTTGATCATGTAAAATTGTTACTTCCTGTTGTTAGGACTGTGTTAAGAATACAACAACCTCCTCTTTTTCATTATTTTGATTGTTTAAAAGAAAGAAAACGAGGATGATACCTAAGGTAATTTTTATTGTTATCTTTTTGTAAATAAATCATTTTTCAAGATAAAAAAATTAATAAAATTTATTTAATCAGAGGTTAGACCCTTTTAGTTTTCCAAATAATAAAGGACTCTCTAACTCTTGACCCCCCAACTGCTTGTTCATTTGACCTATTGTAGGCGGAATTCAGAACCAGGTCAACTTTAATTATTATTTTTGCTTCCTGACTCTCTGACCCCTGACTTCATGTCTATCTCGACTTTGATTTAAGTTGAAGTCAGACCTAAATAAGTTAAGAGGTATTATGAAATACGTCTTGACTGATCAACTTATGACTATCCCAACTAAGAATAAAATATTATTTTTCTTGATTTGAGCACCTTTTTGTTTTCATTTATTTATTTTAATGAATTGTAGTATAATTCATAAGCCATGTTTTCATTCAAGTTATTCATGTTTGAATACATTTCCTCCTCTACTTTCACCTTCCCAACCCTAACTCATTTTTCGAGAAATGTTAGTGGTCTTTTCACATTTATGTGAAATTTAATACTTGTCATATAATTTAAGCCATCCTTCTTTTAATATTTTACCAAATATTTATTAAAGATTTCCCCTTTTGTGATTTCACAATTTCACAAGTTTCATTTACCCTCTGTCTTAATTGTTCACTGAAATTATAAACTGAGACTGTAAAATTCAGCTAGAAATTGTGAAATCGTGCTTCATAGCCTATCAATCTCAATAAGACTTTACGTTTTGAAAGCTTAGACTAATTGAATTAATGCTTTTTATAAAAAAAAAAAAAAAAAAAAAAAAAAAAAAAAAACTTTTCTAGTAAAGTCATATGTAGGTCATAAAGCGGGGAAGAAGAGCAAGTCTACCACTTCAAGGAATTTTGTTTAGTAGATTAAGGACATGCTAAAAGGAGTTGAAGTTTTGGAAACCAACTACTATAATATAAACTCGACACTCATCTCTAATACCACTTTCAAAACACAGGACGCAGATAAGGCTAAATGGGAAGAAATTTTTAGTTTATTTGAAGAAAGAGAATGGTTATGGTCAGATATTTCAAGTAAGGAGAGAAATGCTCAATTTAATAAAATTAGAAGAACAAAGTTGCATAAGGTTGCTACTAGGGAAATTTTTTTCCCATATTATAATATGAGTTCCTGGATTCTAGCGCATGTGAACATTCCTACTTGTTCAGTTATAGATTGCAATAAGAATGTAAAGCATCCAAGAAACCTGAGGTCCTTACTACAATTTATAAGCTTAATCCCTCGTAAGTCTTTCTTACTACTAAATTCCTGGATAATTTCAATAATACAGTTCTAAAGCAGAACAATAAGTATTATAATAAAGTCATTAAGAATTGGTTGAGAGAATCTGAGGAGGATATAAACTCAAAGTGACTAAGGATTATCCTATTGTCATCTTCAAGAAACCTTTTAGGTTTATTATCAAAATGTTATCTAGGATGTATGGGGAGAAAGACTCTAAACAATGAAAAGCTCAGTGGCTTTACTTGATTCATATATCTATCATGAGCCAAAAAGATTTAACTGGGTTGATATTATATTTAGAAGTCTGACAAATTCCCTTGAATTATCACTTTTATCCCCTCCAGGTTACGACCAAATGTTTTTCATGTCATCCTATCTCATGGATATAATGATTTCCTTCATTCATTTCACACTGATGAAATGGAATTATTCCTCTGACCAACAACAACCCATTAAGAATTACTCCCCAGTTCTATAGGAAAGAAATTTAAATTTTCATTTTTATGATTTATGCAAGTATGTCATAATCCTTTTGCATGAGGTTATCTTTAGGACAACTCCTCACAAGAGTTTTCTGAGATCTTAAGGAAGCATTGGAACAAATACATGACTAGTTCATTGAGGAGTTTTTCACCTACATCAAGGTATATGATAGTAAATTAGGTCCTCATGCTTTACCAAGATACATTCCTAATAGAATTTCTATTAGGGAGATAGTCAATCAAGCTGCACTATATAGTTAAGTCCGAAAATTAAGTAGACTCCAAAAGAAAATTTGGCCTAGTTTTTCAATCAAATTTGGAAAAATAAGTTTGAGAGACAAAGGACATGCAAATAAAGAAGCTGAAGAACCTGAAAATGTATGGTTATACTCATTACCTCATTATGATTATGATCCTAGGGGTATTATCAATGACCATTACAAAGCTGTCAGTTATATTAAAACTTTTACACATCAAAATCCTCCTTTTGACGATGATTTTATAAATATTGATGATTTTGATCAAGAACTTTGTAGAGGAAAATTAATGGATAATGAAGAGAATGCTAGAATTCAAGAACTTAGTGAGAATATTTATGAAGCTTTTCTCACACACAAAAATATTCATTCTTCCATCTCTATTCAGGATTTCAAAACTCTTGAATATTTGAAATGTCAATTCACTCAAATCCCTTCAGTACCAACCTCTACATCTGAGGAAATTAAAGAAACTCAAATTGAAAGTTTTCCTAATGTTTTTGTTACAATTCATGAATCAACTAGTTTGGATCCCAATAAAGATGACAATGCAAAGATAAGAAACAAGATAGCCAAAGAAAGAAAGACAATCGAAAAATGCAAGAGATCGAGGAAGTTATAGTGAATAAAGATTAGAAACTAGACACAACAAAACAAGCAAAATAGACAATGAAACAAGGCTCTCTTGCTAGAGATATTGTTATTCTTTTCTCTCTTGAAGAAACCTCTAAACAAGATTCACAAATTGAGAAGGATGCAAGACATATTGAGAAAATGGATGTTGATAAAGATAAGGATGAACAAGTAACTTCTCATAATGTATAGAGAATTTTTCGGAAGAAATCACATTGAAGATTTTAGTCGACGCGTTTCGAACCAACGAGTGTGGTTCATCTTCAGGACACGATGAAGAAATAGATCTAGGAAGAAAGTTAAAGAGGGAGACGGGTCAACCTAACAGCTAGAAGATAACAAATATATTTGACCAGGGGAGGAACAGGGAAATGCTTAATAATATTTAGATAAACTTTATTAATTTATTGATTGTTTATATATATATATATATATATATATATATATATATCAACTTAATAACGGACTATATTTGATAATAGTTTTAATTTATGAATGTAATGATCGAAGAATACAAATAATAACTAATCATATTTTTATTGAACTATATTCAATTAAATTATAATATATTAATAATTATATATATATATATATATATATATATATATATATATATATATATATATATATATATATATATATAGTATGTTTAATCTAAATATAAAGAATTAAAATTAATTATTAATAACGATCTATATATGAAAAACTAAAGATTAGGGTTTTAGAAATATTTGATTCTTTTTATTATATATATATATTTGTATAATTAAAGTTTAGCATTTAATAAAAAGAGATTCTAATATTACTAAAACAATAGTATAATTAAAAATAATGCTGATAATTATATTATTAATAATAAAATATTGTTCATAATAATAATAATAATAAAAAAAACCAAGGGGCCTAGACAAAGATGGAGAAAACTAAGAAGAGAGGGTGGGAATCCAACAACTACTAATTTTCCAACCGTCATCCCTATTAATATTACTGGAAGACCTCTCAATTTCAATGGCTTCCCTAATCTTATGATGGTGGAAATGAGGAATATTAGCGATAACCCTAGCCTCCTCAATGCATATATGATGCTTGGTCTTCTCTGCATGTTTGGCCAAAGCTGAAGATTTGGTCCTCCCGTGCTTGATATCAGCAGCGTGTTCCTTAATCCTCTGGTTAATAGAATGACTAGTTTCACTGATGTATGAGGTTCCACAGGAACAAGGGATGATATAAACACTTTTCATATCCATAGGGTTTACGTGGTCTTTAACAGACTTAAGGGAACTTCTAATGGTGTTGAGGGGTCTAAAGGTCAAGGGAATATTATGCTTCTTCAAGATTCTAGCAATCTTGTCTGTCGTCCCTTGGATGAAGGGGAGGTGGACTCTTGAATTGCGATTAATGGGTTCTTTCATGACCTTGGGACCATTGCTCGCTTTGAGGAAAGATTTGACACCCTGCTGCCTATTATAACCATTTTGGACAAAAACATTAAGGAGACAGGATTTTTCCTTAAAACAGTGGTCTTCATTAGAAATTCTAAGAGCTCGAGTGGTTAACGTGTTGAGAAAACCTATCTTCTGAGCAGGAAAATGGTGAGAATTGGCATGAAGATACTGCTAAGTATGAGTCTTTTTTCGATATACCTCATGGGAGAAATATCCATCAACTTTCCTAGAAATGAGGACATCGTAAACTGGATGGAGTTAGACTGATTATTGAGATGTTGGAAAAACACGTCTAATTTCTCAGGCTCGTGCTGCCATATGATGCAAGTGTCATCAACGAATCTTTTCCAAAGCTTGGGTTTAAATAAAGCTAAGGATAAAGCCTTGGATTCAAAATCTCCCATAAACAGGTTAGCGACGATAGGGGACAGCGGGGAACCCATGGAAACCCCACAGGTTTGTTCATAGAACTCACCTTCAAAATAGAAAAAAGTAGAAGTGAGGCAGATCTCAACTAATTTGGCCGTGTCAGGATCAGTAAGGCGAAAGATGACATCAAGGGCTTCCTTAATGGGGATGCTAGTGTACAAGGAAACTACATCAAAACTAACAAGATTTTCACATGGTTCAAATCTCATACCTTCTAATTCTTTAACAAAAGAAAAAGAGTCTTTGACAAAGGACTCCGTCTGCCCTACCAGGGGTTTCAGCATCATGGCTAGATATTTAGCCAAAAGGTAGGTTGGCCCACCAATGGTGTTGAAAATGGCTCTAAGGGGGAATCCCTCTTTATGGATTTTGGGAAGCCCATAAATACTAGGAGTGATAGGGCTAGTTTCAATAAGATTATGACTAAAGGAGCCAACCGAGCCACTAGATTTAATAGCAAGAGCGATAGTCTTAGAAATCTTTTTCAAGGGATTCTTTTCAAGATTTCTGTAGCTTCCACTGTTGATTAGATGATCCAACATCTTCTTCTGATAATCTTCCTTATCAAGGATAACAACAGCCCCCCCTCCCCCCCTTGTCAACTTTTAAAACGACGATGTCAGGGTTTATGTTCAGGGATTTTAGGGCTTCGAACTCACCTTCACTGATGTTATTCTTTGGGGATTTAGCTTTCCTAAGAATAATAGTGCAGTCTTGCCGAATAATATCTTTAATATTATCCGGTAAGTCCTTTATCCCAAATTTGACGTCACACATAATATCAGCCACCAAAATCTTTTTGGGAGTAAGGGAAAAATTCAATCCCCTCTCTAAAAAATTAAAGATATGAAAAGGAAAAGAAAAACTAGATAAATTAACAACTTTATTATTAGGGTGGTTAGTGATATTAGTTGAACCACTATCATTATTATAATTGGTATTATTATTATTGTCATTATTACTACTAAACTTATTAATATCATTATCGAAAACTATATTATCATTAATATATTTAAGTGTTCTATCATTATTATACTTATCGTTGAATCTAGTAATTTTATTTTTATTATCTAAGCTGCTGGAATCAAAATAATTTCTATCACTTCCTTTATTCTTAAAGCTATTATTATTATTATTACTATATATGTTGAAATTAGAAATATTAATATTATTGTTATAACCTATATCAAAATTTGAACTGTCATGGAACGCAAATTGGGAAGGGAGGGATGAATGCATAGGAGAAGACTGAGAAAGGGGAACCAAAAAAACGCCGTAGGGATCATGGCAGAGAACTCGACGTTGGGAGGGAGAAGAACGAGGTGAAAGATGAGAGGGAGGGACATCGACAGGGCTATCGATGGACGTGACCAGGATCAGGGAATGGGTCAAGGGAAGGACCGGGGAATGGGTCAAGGGATGCAGGTCGGAGAGGGGAAGTGAGGGCAGGATTGAGGGGTAGCGGGGATCGAGGAATCGATCTGATTGCAGGATTAAGCGATATCCGGACAAGCCCACGACAATGGGAGGGATGAAACGCTGGAATCAAAAATTCGATGAGAGACTAAGAAACTAGAAGCCGAGCAAACTGGATTATCATAGGAGGCGAAGGGTAGGGAACCAACACCAGGACCCTCGAGATGGGGCCAATCTTCAGCCACGGAGCCGATTTCATCATTGGAAGGAAGCCTAATGAACCTTGATCCGCCGTCCTTGTTGGATCTGGAATCTGCTCCAGTTCGATCCAAACCATGGAGCCGATTTCATCATTGGAAGGAAGCCCAATGAACCTTGATCTTCCGTCCTTGCTGGATCTGGAATCTACTCCAGTTTGATCCCTGTTAATATCACCATGAACCCAGGAGCTGAGGGCCGCCACATGATCGCTACTGATTTTGCTGTTGGAGGAGAAGTGAGAGAGGCCAGATTGGATCGAAGAATTTTCGAAGGATGAGGATTTGCTGGATAGTTTAGAAAATTTAACTCGTTGCTTCTCTGTCCAGATTTCATCCATCTGCCGAGCTTTTAATGCTAAGCAGGCTTCAATTCTCACCCATAGCTTAAGGGACAACAAGCTAGATAACTCTAGATGTAGGGAGAGAAGATTTCTCGAAAGAAAATCGAGATTACTTATAACCCTAGAAATCTCAGAATGAATTAAGGCGAGTTTGGCATTTAAAAAGATTTGATGAGAACCGGAGCAGTGTTTAATTTGGACAAAGAGAGGAATAAATGATGAATACCTACACCTCTTCAGGGAATCAAGATCTGTCTTCATCTTAGAAACCTGCAAGCGTGCCTGTTCAAATATATGAACTTTAATGGTAACGACGCTCCTGTGCAAGGTAGCGATATTCAAATTCAAGCTTCTGTGATCCATATCAAATTGTATAGAGAATTTTTCGGAAGAAATCACATTGAAGATTTTGGTCCACGCATTTCGAATCAGCGAGTGTGGTTCATCTTTAGGACACGATGAAGAAACAAATATAGGAAGAATGTTAAATAGGGAGAGAGGTCAGCCTAACAACTAGAAGATAACAACTAAATTTGATTGGGGGAGGGACATGGGAATGTTTAATAATATTTAGGTAAATTTTATTAATTTATTGGTTGTTTATTATATATATATATATTTGTCAACTTAATAACGACTATATTTGGTAATGGTTTTAGTTTATGAATGTAATAATCAAAGAATAAAAATAATAACTAATCATATTTTTATTGAACTATATTCAAATAAATTATAAAATATTAATAAATTATATATTTAAATTAATATCGATATATATATATATATACATATATATATATATGGTTATTTAAATCGATATATATAACATTTAATAATACATTTAATCTAAATATAAAGAATCAAAATTAATTATTAATAACGATCTATATATGAAAAACTAAAGATTTGGGTTTTAGAAATATTTGATTTTTTTTTTTCTTTATATAATGATATCATCAAAGATTAAACTAATAATAAAGATTATATATATATATATATATATATATATATATATATATAATTAAAGTTTAACATTTAATAAAAAGAGATTCTAATATTACTAAAACAATAGTATAATTAAAAATAACGCTGATAATTATATTATTAATAATAAAATATTGTTCATAATAATGATAATAAAAAAAAAACAAGGGGCCTAGACAAAGATGGAGAAAACTAAGAAGAGAGGGAGGGAATCCAACAGTTGCTAATTTTCCAATCGTCGTCCCTACTAATATTACTGGAAGACCTCTCAATTTCAATGCCTTCCCTAAACTCACGATGGTGGAAATGAGGAATATTAGCGATAACCCTAGCCTCCTCAATGCATATATGATGCTTGGTCTTCTCTGCATATTCATCCAAAGTTGAAGATTTGGTCCTCTTGTGCTTGATATCAACAACATGTTCCTTAATCCTCTGGTTAATAGAATGTCCAGTTTCACCGATGTATGAGGTTCCAAAAGAAGAAGGGATGATATAAACACCTTTCATATCCATAGGGTTTACGCTGTCTTTAACAGACTTGAGGGAACTTCTAATGGTGCTGAGGGGTCTAAAGGTCAAGGGAATATTATGCTTCTTCAAGATTCTAGCAATCTTGTCTATCATCCCTTGGATGAAGTGGAGGTGGACTCTTGAACTACGATCAATGGGTTCTTTCTTGACCTTGAGACCTTTCCTCGCTTTGAGGAAAGCGCTGACACCCTGCTGCCTACTATAGCCATTTTGGACAAAAACATTAAGGAGATGGGGTTTTTCCTTAGAAAAGTGGTCTTCATCAGAAATTCTAAGAGCTCGAGTGGCTAATGTTTTGAGAACACCTGTCTTCTGAGTAGGAAAATGGTGAGAATTGGCATGAAGATACTGCTCAATATGAGTCTTTTTTCAATATAACTCATAAGAGAAAGATTCATCAACTTTCCTAGAAATGAGAACATCAAGAAAAGGAAGGCAACCATTGACCTCACGCTCCATCGTAAACTGGATGGAGTTACACTGATTATTGAGATGTTATACAAACAGGTCTAATTTCTCCAGCCCGTGTTGCCATATCATGCAGGTGTCATCAACAAATCCTTTCCAAAGCATGGGTTTAAATAAAGTTGAGGATAAAGCCTTAGATTCAAAATCTCCCATAAACAAGTTAGCGATGATAGGGGATAGGGGGAACCCATGGAAACCCCACATCTTTGTTCATAGAACTCACCTTCAAAACAAAAGAAGTAGAAGTGAGGCAGATCTCAACTAATTTGGCCGTGTCGAGATCAGTAAGGCGAAAGATGACATCAAGAGCGTCCTTAATGGGGATGCTAGTGTACATGGAAACTACATCAAAATTGACAATATTGTCACCTGGTTCAAATCTCATATCTTCTAATTCTTTAACAAAAGAAGAAGAGTCTTTGATAAAGGACTCCATCCGCCCTACCAGGGGTTTCAGCTTCATGGCTAGATATTTAGCTAAAAGGTAGGCTGGCCCACCAATGGTGTTGACAATGGGTCTAAGGGGGACTCCCTCTTTATGGATTTTGGGAAGCCCATAAATCTTGAGAGTGATAGGGCTAGTTTCAATAAGATTATGACTAAAGGAGCCAACCGAACTGCTAGATTTAATAGCAAGAGCGACAGTCTTAGAAATCTTTTTCAAGGGATTCTTGTCAAGATTTTTGTAGTTTCCACTATTGATCAGATGATCAAGCATTTTCTTTCGATAATCTTCCTTATCAAGGATAACAACATCCCCCTCTTTTTCAGCTTTTAAAATGACGATGTCAGGGTTCTTGTTCAGAGATTTTAGGGCTTCGAACTCACCTTTGTTGATGTTATTCTTAGGGGGCTTAGCTTTCCTAAGAATAATAGCGCAGTCTTGCCAAATAATATCTTTAATATTATCTGGTAAGCCCTTTATCTCAAATTTTAAGCCACACATAATATCAACCACCAGAAACTTTTTGGGAGCAAGGGAAAAATTCAATCCCCTCTCTAAAAGATTAGAGATCGGAGGAGGAAAAGAAAAACTAGATAAATTAACAATTTTATCATTAGGATGGTTAGTGATATTATTGGAACCACTATCATTACTATAATTGGTATTATTATTATTGTCATTATTACTACTAAAATTATCAATATCATTATCGAAACTATATTATCATTAATATATTTAAGTGTTCTATCATTAGGTCAAATTAGCCGTTGGAATATAGCCGTTGGAATCTCTGCACACTCTATTTAATCAGCTAAACCGGATTGGTTCTTCAACTTGTCCTGACGATGAACCACACTGGTTGGTTTGAAACGCGTCGACAAAAGATTGGTTATGTGATTTTGCCGAAGATTATCTAAACAATGTTCTATCATTATTATACTTATCGTTGAATCTAGTAATTTTATTTTTATTATCTAAACTGCTTGAATCAAAATAATTTATATCACTTCCTTCTTCTTCTTATATTATTATTATTATTATGTTATGGAACGCAAATTGTGAAGGGAGGGATGACTGCATAGGAGAACATTGAGATAGGGGAACCGAAAAAATGCAATAGGGATTAGGACAGAGAACCCGATGTTGGGAGGGAGAAGAACCAGGTGAAAGGCAAGAGGGAGGAACATCGACAGGGCTATCAATGGATGCGTCAGGATCGGGGAATGGGTCAAGGGAAGGACCAGGGAATGGGTCAAGGGATGTGGGTCAGAGAGGGGAAGCGAGGGTAGGATGCAGGGGGTAGTGGGGATTGAGGAATCGATCCGATCGTAGGAGTAAGGGATATCCGGACAAGCCCACGAAAATGTGAGGGATGAAACTCTGGAATAAAAAATTCGATGAGAGACTGAGAAAATAGAAGCCGAGCAGACCGGATTATTAGAGGAGGCGAAGGGTAGGGAACCAGCAATGGGACCCTCGATATGGGGCTGGTCTTCAGCCACGGAGCCGATTTCATCATTGGAAGGAAGCCCAATGAACCTTGATTCGCCGCCCTCGCTGGATCTGGAATCTGCTCCAGTTTGATCCCCAACCGTGGAGCCGATTTCATCATTGGAAGGAAGCCCAATGAAACATGATTCGTCGTCCTTGCTGGATCTGGAATCTACTCCAGTTCAATCCCTATTAATATCGCCATGAACCTAGGAGATGAGGGTCGCCACGTGATCGTTGCTGATTTTTCTATTGAAGGAGAAGCCAGAGAGGCTAGATCGGATCGAAGAATTTTTGCAGGACGAGGATTTGCTGGATAGTTTAGAAAATTTAACTCGTTGCTTCTCTGTCCAGATATCATCCATCCGTCGAGCTTTTAACGCTGACCAGGCTTCAATTTTCACCCATAGCTCAGGGGACAACAAGCTAGACAACTCCAGATGTAAGAAGAGAAGATTTCTTGAAAGAAAATTGAGATTAGTTCTAACCCTAGAAATCTCAGAACGAATTAAGGCGAGACTTGCATTTAAAAATATTCAATGAGAACCCGACTTGTTAAGGCGGTGTTTAATTTTGGCAAAGAGAGGAACAACTAATAGCAATATCTGTCTTTATCTTAGAAACCTGCAATCGTTCAAATATATGAACTTTAATGGTAATGGCCCTCCCGTGTAGGGTAGTGATATTCGAATTCAAGCTTCTGTGATCCATATCATAATGTATAGAGTTTTTTCCGGAAGAAATCACATTAAAGATTTTGGTCGACACGTTTTGAACCAACGATTGTGGTTCATCTTCAAGGCACGATGAAGAAATAGATCTAGGTAATGGTTTTAATTTATGAATATAATAATCAAAGAATAAAAATAATAAACAATCATATTTTTATTGAGCTATATTCAATTAAATTATAATATATTAATAAATTATATATTTAAATTAATATATATATATAAAATAAGGTTATTTAAATTAATATATATAACATTTAATAATATGTTTAATCTAAATATAAAGAATCAAAATTAATTATTAATATCGATCTATATATGAACAACTAAAATTAGAGTTTTAAAAATATTTGATTCTTTTTATTTTATTTATATATATAATGATATAATCAAAGATTAAACTAATAATAAAGATTATATATATATATATATATATTGTATAAATAAAGTTTAACATTTAATAAAAAGAGATTCTAATATTACTAAAACAATAGTATAATTAAAAATAATGCTGTTAATTATATTATTAATAATAAAATATTGTTCATAATAATAATAATCCAAAAAAAAGAAAAACCAAGGGGTCTTAACAAAGATGGAGAAAACTAAGAAGAGAGGGCGGGAATCCAATAGCAGCTAATTTTCCAGCCACCGTCCTTATTAATATTACTAGAAGACCTCTCAATTTCAATGGCTTCCCTAAACTTACGATGGTGAAAATGAGGAATCTTAGCGATAACCCTAGCCTCCTCAATGCATATATGATGCGTGGTATTCTTTGCATGTTTGGCCCAAGTTGAAGATTTGGTCCTCCCGTGCTTGATACCAGAAGCGTGTTCCTTAATCCTTTGGTTAATAGAACGACCAGTTTCACTGATGTATGAGGTTCCACAAGAACAAGGGGTGCTATAAACACATTTCATATCTATAGGGTTTGCGCAGTCTTTAACAGACTTAAGGGAACTTCTAATGGTGCTGAGGGGTCTAAAGGTTGAGGGAATATTATGCTTCTTTAGGATTCTAGCAATCTTGTCAGCGGTCCCTTGGATGAAGGGGATGTGGACTCTTGAACTGCAATCAATGGGTTCTTTCTTGACCTTGGGACCTTTGCTCGCTTTGAGGAAATCTTTGAAACCCTTCTGCCTACTATAGCCATTTTGGACAAAAACATTAAGGAGATGGGATTTTTCCTGAGAAAAGTGGTCTTCATTAGAAATTCTAAGAGCTTGAGTGGCTAACATATTGAAGTAACTTCTTAGTCAATATTACTAGATAGTCTTGACAAAGGAAAGGAGTCTACAAAGTAAGTGACGAAAGATTATGAGATTTCAATTCTTGAAACATGTCCCAAAACGTCCATGACTCCTATTTCTACAAACACTTCATTAAGTTATTCTCTTTTCAAGCCTATTGTTGAAGTAGAACCAATATTTGAAATTTTTTCCTCTTTAAATGAATATTATTTTAACTTACAAACCAAATCAGTTTTATTAGAAAAAAGAAGAAGAGCAAATTAGATAGTTTTGAAATAGTTTCCCAATTTAGCCAGCAAGAATTAGGTGATGTAAAAGATAGCGCTGAAGAATCATCACATTCTCTTGGAGTTTTTGTGAGTTATTAGTAGTGCCAGGTTAGTGAACCCGCATCAACATATTAGAACAAACTTCATGGAGTCAAAGAATTGGAAACAAAAGTGGAAAAAAGTAGAGTCTTCAGTGAAGAACAGTGGTAGGATCATTCTATAGCCCTTGTAGGAATTTTTTCTATTGAAAGAGATAATTTGAAAAATAAATTTCAAATCAAATCAAATTAATTGGAAGTCAAGCATGCCCAACACACTTAAGATATAAGAAAATTTGATAAAGATCAGACCTAAATTTTGAAGGAAGAAGACGAAAATAACATTGAAGTAATGACTAAAGAATTGAATCAACAAATTAAAACTCTTCAACTTCAATTAAAACATAGTTACTAAGAAAAACATAAATATGTTCAAATAACAAGCATTGCAGGTCAATCAAATATTACAAAAGGAAGCCAAATTTATAAACATATGGATAAAATCTATAGATTTTATCAAGAAATTCTAAATTTTAAAGAGATAATTCAATCTCCACTTGAAGAAGAAAAAAATATTAAGGAGAGCTTCACATCGATTCTGGAATTGGAAAAAAATTTGCAACCTGAGCATATTCTTAAATTTTTTAAAAGAGATCAAAGACTGATGTATGCTTCTTTAAAACAAAGAGAGTGAGATGCAAAAAAAATCCAGGAATGGTCTAAAAGGGCCATTGAGCATTGTATCTTAGTATGGGAGACTAGCTTTGATTTCATAGAAGAGTTTGATTTACTAGGATCTAAACCCTTGATGGAGGCTATATCTGGACTTCTAAATCAACAACAGACCAAAGATAACTGATCCAAAGATAATAAAATTGTAGTAGTGTAGAATTTTTAGTTTTTTAAAGTTGGATTGTGTTATATTCTTTCCACGAATAACCTACATTTGGTATCAGATCTGTTTTGGCTTCAAGGGGACGCCTTTGTTGCTGAGGGGTTTCGCTCGGACCTATGGTAGACCCTATTCAGTAGGAGATTTGCAAGATCAATTCTGGTGGTAAAAGAAGATGGCGAGCAGTGGAAAGTTAGAGATCGAGAAATTTAATGATCAGAGTTTTGAGTTGTGGAAACTCAAGATGGATGATCTATTGGTGGATAAAGATCAGTGGATCACAGTAGATCCAAGTACTAAACCAATGGGAGTGTTTGATGAAGAATGGAAGAAGTTGGATCGAAAGGCAAAAAGCACAATACGATTGTGTGTCTCAGATTCAGTATTACTGAATGTATCAGGGGAAGTTACGACGAAGGCTTTGTGGGACGAGTTAGGGACTTTGTACCAATCTAAGTCTATGGTGAATAAACTGTTCTTTTGGAAAAAGCTGTATAACTTGAGGATGAAAGATGGAGACTCGGTGATAGAGCATCTAAACGAATTTAATACTATGGTAAGTCAGTTAGCATTTTCTAATATTAAAATTTTAGATGAAGATAAGTGCATCAGTTTGTTGTGTTCTCTACCAGATTCGTGGGATAGTTTGGTTATTGCAATAGGTAGCAATGAAACTGCCTTGCAGTTTGATGAAATAGTCTCAGCCTTGCTGACGGAGGAGATGAGATGAAAAAATATGGAGAGCCAAAATGGTGATGCCTTGTTTGTACGAGGATGGTCCCAAAACAAAAAAAAATAAGTCATCGAGTGGGAGATCTAAATCTCCAAGGAAAACATGTAAAGGTGGTGTGCTGGAAATGCGGAAAGGAAGGGCACTTCAAAAGGGACTGTAAATCTAAAGCTCCTAATAAAGGAAAGGGATCTGATGATGCTCCTTGTGTAGAGGAAAAAACCACCTCAGATGAAGGTGGAGATGTGTACTTGGCTTCTTCAAGTACACATGTAGATCATGAGGCATGGTTGATTGACTCAGGTGCATCCTTTCACTTCACTCCCCATAGAGAGTGGTTCTGTGAGTATGAGAAATACGATGGTGGTGATGTCTTCTTTGGGGATGATAGGAAGGCTTGAATCGTTGGTCATGGAAAAGTAAAGTTGAATTTGCAAGGTGGAAGGGTTAGAACACTTTCGGGTGTTCTACATATTCCTCCATTGGCTAGAAATTTGATTTCTGTAAGCAACCTGGATGATGAAGGTGTAAAGACAGTGTTCGAGAAAGATACCTGCAAGATGGTTCAGGAAGCACTGGTATTGATGCAGGAAGTTTGGATTGGAACACTGTATAAGCTGCAAGGGAGCACTGTTGTCGATGGGTGCAACAGTTCTGTGGTTCCTGAAAGTGGAGCTGAAAATCTAGTGGTCTTTGGGGAGAAGACCATGCTGTGGCATCAAAGGCTTGGACATATTGGATAGAAGGGCCTTTGAATACTTCATGGTAAAGGTATGGTAGAAGGTATGAGTAATAGATCTCTGGATTTTGATTTCTGTGAAAATTGTGTATACGGGAAGCAAAATCATGTGATTTTCCCCTCTGGTGGTAAGAGGGCGAAACATATATTAGAGCTTGTGCACAGTGATGTGTTTGGACCTGTGAAGGTTCCATCAATGGGTAAGTCTGTGTACTATGTATCATTTATAGATGACTTCTTAAGGAATACATGGATCTATTTCCTTAAGAAGAAATCTGAAGTCTTTGACAGGTTTAAAGAATTTAAGGCTTTGGTGGAAAACTAGATAGAGAAGAAGATAAAGGTGCTGAGGACAGATAATGATGGAGAGTTTTGCAGTAGGAATTTGAAGAATTCTATAAGAAGCGTGGTATAGTACGACAGAAGACTACTCCATATACACCTAAGCAAAATGGAGTTGCAGAAAGAATGAACAAGACGTTGATGGAAAGGGCAAGAAGCATGCTTAGTGGTGTCGAGTTAGGACAAGAATTCTGGGCAGAGGCGGTGGAGACAGCATGTTACCTGGTCAACAGATCACCTTCATTAGCGTTGGAGGATAAGACTGCACATGAGGTATGGACTGGTAAGAAACCCTCTCTTTCACATCTAAGGGTATTTGGATGTGATGCATATGTACATGTTCCAAAGGAGAAATGAACCAAGTTGGATAGTAAATCTAAAAAGTACATCTTTATTGGGTATAAGGATGGTTTAAAGGGTTATAAGCTTTGGAACCCAACAAAAAGGAAGGTTGTGTACAGCCGAGATGTGGTGTTTAGAGAGGTGAAAGATATTATTAAACATGAAGCCCAACTAAAGGAACCTGAGAAGATAGAGTTTGAGCTAAAGGAGGAAGAATCAAACTCTACAGTAGAGGAGGAATCAGAAGATGAAGAGCCACAAAATTCGGGTGTAAGAAGATCAGTTCGAGAAAGACGACAGCCAGAAAGGTATAGTCCATCTGCTTTTTGTTCAAATTTTGCTTTATCTATTACTTATGATGATCCCAGAACTGTGAAGGAAGCAGTAGATTCAAAGGATGGAAAACTCTGGAAAGAGGCCATGGTTGATGAAATGGCATCTTTGCACAAAAATGAGGCTTGAGATCTAGTGGAGTTGCCACCTGGAAGGAAACCCATTGGCAACAAATGGGTGTTCAAGAAGAAGACAAATGCAGAAGGAAAGGTGGAGAAATACAAAGCTTGGTTGGTAGCAAAAGGTTATTACAAGGTGCCGAGAATTGATTTTGGTGATATTTTTTCTCCTATTGCCAATGTAACTTCTATTAGGTTACTTTTATCTATTGCTACTGATTTTTATTTTGAGATAGAATAGATGGATGTGAAGACATCATTTCTTCACGGGGATTTGGAAGAGGAGATCTACATGAAGCAACCTGAAGGCTTTGTGGTGAAGGGTAAGAAAGAATTGGTATGCAAGTTAAAGAAGCCTCTATATGGGTTAAAACAGTCGCCAAGGATGTGGTATCAGAAATTTGATACATTTATACGGGGACTTGGCTTCACTAGAAGCAAAGCATATCATTGTGTATGTTTTAAATGGTATGTACTAGACCAGACGTTGCACATGTAGTGGGAGTTTTGAGTAGGTTTATGTCAAACCCAGGGAAGGAGCATTAGATAGCAGTGAAGCGAGTTTTCAGGTATTTGTGTGGCACTAGCGATTATGGTTTGTGCTACCAAGGAAGACCAGGATTGGACAGAGTTTTAGATATCCATGGATTTTTTGATGTAGACTGGGCTGGAGATTTGGATCAGAGAAGATCTATAAGTGGGTATGTGTTTAACCTATTTGGAGGTGCAGTTAGTTGGATGAGTAAGAAACAATATGTAGTGGCACTATCAACTACAGAGACAGAATACATGGCAGCCACTCATGCAAGCAAGGAAGCAGTTTGGTTGCAGAGATTGTGTTCAAGTATGGGGTTAGTACAGGGAGCTATAAGGATAGACTGTGACAGCCAAAGTGAAATTTTCTTGGAAAAGAACCCTACTTATCATTCAAAGACAAAGCACATTGATGTTCAGTATCACTTTGTGAGGGATATGATAGAAGACAAAAAGGTGTTGTTGGTAAAGGTGGACACTTTGAAGAATACTGCAGACGCATTGACAAAATCTGTGAGCTCTGAGAAGTTCTTATGGTGTAGAGAAACAATGGGCGTTTCAGGGCTAGAAAAATGACTAAACTCTCTTGTGTCCCCCTATGGAAAGAAAACAACAAGTGGGAGAATGTTGGGTTGTGTTATATTCTTTCCACGACTAACCTACATTTAACATAATATCATAAGATATGTTGTGACAAACTTTCCAGTGGAATATCCACGGTAATTTATAGATCAAATTGGTATCAAAGGGGGTTTCTTTGGGTATTTTTTGGAAATTTCTAGGGGATTTAGATCAGTGGGGCAAAAAATAATAAAACCCTAATCACGACCGATGAATTTGTGAATGACCCTCATGATCTTGCAGAGGTGAGGTTTTAGTGGCTAGAACAACAAGTTGTAGATATAAATTACAATGTAAACCACCTCATGGTGGCCCTAAGTAATAAGCTTGGGATATTTGGAGAAGATGGGGGTTCAAATGCAGAGGAAAAATAAGAAGGGGGATTGGGAGATTGGGAAGAAACAGAGAACCAATCGAAGAAAGAAACCAAAAAAGATCAACATAATTTAAATGCTATGAATCAATCACAATCCTTTATTAAAATGGAAGCAAAAGATGATATCAAGCCATACCACAACGAGATCAATGCTCTGAAGCCGAATCACTTATTGAAACAACTGGAAGTTTATTTCAACATCCATCAAGTTAATAAGAACACAATAATTCATTTGCACGAATGAAATTAGAGGGCCATGCACTGACTTAGTGGTAGAGACACATGGAGACCTTGAGGCTGCAGGGAGAGCCTCCAATGACTAAGTGGGAGGACTTCAAAACCCTCATTAAGTCATAGTTTTACCCTATTGGGTACATAGAGGATTAGTGTATCTAGTGGCTCTACTTTAGGCAAAAGCCAAACAAAAGCATGCAAGAGTACACCACAAAGTTAAGAAAGATGACCATAATAGTAGGTATCTCCCCAAAGAATCTAGATGTACTCCTGAAGTATTTAGGGGGTTTTCACCACCATCTACAGGAGAAAGTGATGTTGTTCAGGCCCAAATCAAAGGACGAGGCTTGTGTATAGGAACAATACCTGGAGAAAATATTCTTGAAGAGAGAATAATCAAGTGGATCGAAGTAGAAGGAGAAACATGATGATTCTAAGGAGGGGAAGAAGAAGAAAAAAGGGGGAAAATATAAAAAGACGACAACCACAACACATCAGTGCAAATATCCTAACAACCATTGTAACCACTGCAACATTGTTGGCCATACAAAGGAGAAGTGTTGGAAGTTACATCCAGAGTTGAACCCGTAGAAAAAAAAGAAAGATAATAAGAAGAAGAATCTCATGGCCACTGATTCAAGCAACCAAGTTTAAAGAACCTCAGATGTGGATGAAAAGATCGTATGTACATTAGTGAAAAAGGAGGTGAATCTGAGTAGCCTTCAACAATAGTAAGAGAAAGAAATGACCAAACTCTTCCATATAAAGATACATGTAAAGAAGACTAAGATTGATGCTTTGTTTGACTGAAGGTCATTGGCAAATATCATTGCAATAGAGCTGGTCAAGAAGTTGCGGTTAAGATTTTGTGATCATCCAACCCATAACCACTAGGACGGGTAAATAAGGATGTAGAGATAAAGGTAACAAAACAATGCAAAATTAGATTTTGCTATCAATGCTGATTTTATTAATGAAGTAGATCTATATGTGGTTCGCCTTGATGTATGTGGAGTCATGTTTGGGAGTCTCTACATGTACATGCAAGATGCAATATTCATGACTAGGAGAGAAAACATGTATCGACTTGTTAAGGATGGAAAATTGTTCATCATCAATGCACACGAAGGAAAGTCGAAAATTTCATTGGTAAGTGCCAACCAAGCCAAGAAATTGATGAGTTCCAACAAGAAGTACGTTTTATTGTTTTGAAGAGAAAGTCAGTCTTTAGAAGAGTTAGTAAGAGGCAATGCATCCTTGGAGGGGTGTATTAAGAAACAACAACAACTGCAAGAGTTGCTACATGCATATAGGGATGTGTTCCGAGAGCCTAAAGGACTACTGCCTAAGAAGGAATTGGAGCATGAGCTCCAACTTTCCCAAACTACCCATTGCCAGACATTGGGCTATACAGGTAGTCTGTTATAGAAGAAAGTGAGGTGAAGAAATAGTTGCAACAACTACTGGAATAGGGTGTAATTTGACCAAATAAATCACCATGTGGGTGACCCATCATCATTGTGCCAAAGAAGGATGGGAATTGGCAGATGTGTATAGATTACAGGGCGTTGAAAAAAATCATGCTAAAAAATAGATACCACCTTCCCAAGATAGATGATTTGTTGTATCAGTTGCAACAAGCAAAGTACTTCACCAATCTGGACTTAAAGTCTGGATATCACCAACTTCGAGTCAAATAAGAAGATACATGGAAGACTACCTCCAAGAATAGACAAGGTTTGTATGAGTGGTTAGTCATGATGTTTGGCCTATGTAATGCACCAACTATGTTTATGATATTAATGAATGATCTATTGTGCCCTTTTATAGATTCATTTGTTATTTGGATGATATACTAGTATACAATGCTACATGGGAGGAGCGCATCTCACATTTGATGTAGGTGTTGGAAACATTAAAGAAGAACTAGTGTTGGAAACATTAAACAAGAACTAGTTGCTAGAAAATCTTAAGAAGTGTGAGTTTGCATTGTAGTCTTTGGCGTATCTAGGGTATGTGATTGGTGGAGAAAACTTGAAGATAGATCCTACCAAGATGGAGGCCATCATGAAATGGCCAATGCCTACTAATGTTTCTGAGGTCAGAAGTTTCATTGGGAAAACATAGTACATGAGGACGTTCATAGCCTCATTTTCAATGATAACACCACTACTCCACACCATAATAACAAGTGGCAAGAGTTTCCAGTGGGGAAGAGGTTAATAGAGGGATTTCAAGGAGCTAAAGAAGAAGATCAATCAAGCACCAATTATGGCATTACAAAACTTGCAGTGACCCTTTTAATTAGAGATAAATGCGAGTGGGTATGGTATGGAAGATGTCTTGATTTAGGGAGGAACGCCCACTACAAGGAAAATACCTTCTAGTGGAGGTTTTTAATGTTATAAAATTGGAAAAAATTGCCAAAAAAACCTCCACTATAACACCCATTTGTGGTAGTAGAAGTTTTTTAGCGCTGATAATGGAATTTCATCACAACTAAAAAAGCTTGGGTGGTCAGAGGTTTTAGTAGATGTTTTTTTAGTGGTGCGCTTACTGGACAAATCGCACCAGTGTGCTACCAATACAAAAGCACAGATGCTATAAATTTAAATAAAAGCATTGAGACTGGAAACAACTATCTGGAACACTGGTGCATTAACTTTATAAAAGAATCAATACTTTAATAATAAAAATGCATTGGATTGTACAATCTATAATACCATGCACCGGGGTGTTGAATGCAAACAACACCAGTACTTGAAAAGTATACTACCTTGATGCTTATGTCTTCTAAAAACGCCTCGGATAGTACTTTTCGGGAAGGGCACGAGGGCAGGCAAACAAATCTTACAACCTCGATGCTTTTAAATTCTCCAATGCATTGGGATGTTATGCGTAACAATGCACTAGTGCTAATGAGTTCTATAAAATCACCAGTGCACTACTAATATAAAAGAGCCAATCTTGTTAATTTAAATAATAACACTGGGGTTGGAAATAATATTTTGGAGCACCAAAGTGTTGGTTTTATGAAAGCACCAGTGATTTAATGATAACAATACTGATCCATGTGGATATTGGTGGCCACCTGCCTATTCCACCTAGACCTCCAGTCATTTCCATATGTTTCCTTGTTTATTTCAACATTTACTATTTTTAGTAGTTTTTCAGGTCTTGAACTTCTGGAGCAGTTTTGACTCCCTAAATGACATTTTTTTAGGTCCCTTGTAGTCTCGTAGCCATAGGTAGGGGCTTGCTGAAAATATGGTAGTACTCAGAGAGACCTTTCCAAAAAGGTATCATACGTGCCAAACAGAGATAATATGACCAAGTTACAACCCCAGGTATTTGGCTACCCAACTAACCCCAACGGGGTCCACAAACTCTTGGCGTTACATCTCCTGGGGTTATGGTTTTGGTTGTTTAGGGTTTTCTCTTGTTGTTCAATAATAAATAGGCTTTTGAGCCTCAATTGTAACACAGTTCAGAGGCATGAAGCCACCACGTCTCTTCTAAGAGATAAGCCACCATCGCCCTAGATAGTTTATTTCAATTCTATTTGTAACCATATTTCAGTTTCTCATATTAATGAAATGAAGTGTTATTTCTGCTGCATCTCTATATTTATGGTTATATCTATAATTTTTTGCATTCTTGTTGAAGTTTGGATCAGTGGTATCAGATTAGTCTACTCTTTCTTTGTTTTTCTTTGCATGTCCGAAAGGAGGTTAGGGTATAAGGAGTTAGGGCTTGATCTGGTTGAACCTTTGTAAAACCAGCCTTGCAAACATCGACGATGTACCATGGCAGAAGAAAATAAAGATGAGGGGGCAGGAGATCCTATCAAAATATTGCTCGAAGTAGCCCTCGAGTGATAAAGGAACACGATGATGGATAACTTTGCTTAGATCCTTCGATGACTACCCAGAAGAGACACATCTTCATCCAACAACCACCCAAGAGGCGCAACTCCTTTTAAGATACAAGTTAGCTTTGACATTCCCATATTTAAGGGCTAGATAGATGTAGACGTCATAGATAAATGGTTGAATCTGTTGGAAGGATATTTTTAGTTCATGACTTTTCCAATCGAGAAAATATTACTTTTTCACCTCTCAAAGCTACCCCACACGTCAAGGACTGGTGGGAAACCTACTGTGAACAAAAGGAAGAGAGTGAATCCTCACTGTTTTTAGCCGTACCCACTTGGGATTCTTTCCGAGATGCCATCGATGAACAATATTACCCTGTCGAGAGCTATGAATATAAATATATAAAGTGAACCATGCTATGGCAGAGAAGGGATCGAGATGTGCCAGAGTTCACAAATGTTTTCCATACTCTCCACACAAAATTGGCTATCAAGGATTTTGAGCAGCATTTAGTACTCAAGTACCAAAACTATCTACACAAGTACATCTAGGGCGAGATGGAGTTCCTGGACATTTCGTCGCTCAGCACGACATACATTATATGTAGTCAAGACTAAGTGAAAAATTAAATAGAAGAAGTGAGACTTTGGATCTACAAATTTGAAGCAAGGAAAAAGCGCCCCCAAACTACTAAGAAAAGGCTAAAGCCAAGGTGGGGTGACTCAGGAAAACCTGCCAAAGCCGCAAGCAAAGAACAAGGCCATGAAGACAAACAAGGACACGAGAAAATGGTGTGAGTTCCATAAGAGCTCCACTCACAACACAAGTGAGTGTTGGGAAAACTAGTCATTGGTGTCTGAGCTGAAGGCTTCCGAATCAGACGCATGTTCCAACTCTGAGTTAGAACCCGACAAGGGGAGTGACAAAGGGAAGAAAATAATTTACGTGGAGCCCAGTGCCATTGTGGCCATCACTAGGATCTAGAAGAATGAGCCTGAAAATCCAGAGGAGGGGGGATGCCTCTTCCACTCACACATGTGGGTGAAGGGTTCTTTGCTATAGTTCATTTGATCCAGATCTTGGGGGGATGCCCCAAAGATTTTAAAGATTCAAATGGATCTTGGGGGGGAGGCCCCTAAGATCTGAAAAATTGAATCCCAGAAGAAAAAGAGGAGAATGACCAATAAACAAAACCAATTTTTTTTTTTTTTATTAAAATGGAGAATAATTGTAAAAGCTACATTGTGGCAGACAAACTGTCCTTTTACAAAATTCAACTTGTTACTTATAGTATTTTTTAGTTACAATACCATGGGTCAAATCCATGGGTGAACGAATGCCATGGGTGGATGTCACAATACCATGGGAAAATGCCATGGGTAGATGTCACTTACATTACCATGGGTGGATGCTGCTTACAATAACATTGGTAAATTCCATGGGTGGATGAATGCCATGGGTTGATGCCATTTTCCATTCGGATCATTCCTCTCTCCTTAAGAAGCAATGGTCCCCATTGCATGAAGTTCCCTCCTGCAAAGACTTTGTTGAATATGAAGAGCCACTGAAGAGAAGGATTTTATGTGGTTAACCCATAACCATGATGAACGAAGATCCAAGGATAGAGATATCCTATAATGCTTGTGAGAAACTGTGATATTGACAGTGTGTGGCCTAGAAAAGGGACTTTGATGAAGTGTGGGTTTGTGGATGACCCATAACCATGATGAACGAAGATCTGAGGATATAGATACCTTGTAATTCTTGTGCCCAACTGTGATACTGAAAGTGTGCGGCCTAGAAAATGGACTTCGATGAAGTGTGGGTTTGTGTATGACCCATAACCATGACAAAAGAAGATCTGAGGATAGAGATACTGTGTAATGCATGTGACCAACTGTGATACTAATAGTGTGCGGCCTAGCAAATGGACTTCGATGACAAGGATTTTGTGCGATTGACCCATAACCGTGATGTTGGTTGTTGATGAATTAGCAGGTGCCTACAGAGTCTCAGGTGGGAGGGAACGTCTCCAAAGAACCCAAGCCGAATGCTGCTATGCTAAAAATGATTAATGTGAAGCAGGTGCCTACTAAAGTGGGGTGGGAGGGCACGTCTCCAAAGGGAACCCGCTCTGAATGTTGCTCCATAATTACAATGGACATAACTCAATCAATATAACTCAGAATATTTATTATAACCTATTTTTGGAAACAGAAGGACCATTTTTCATCTTCCGATGTGTTGGAAATCCTTAGTTGGACACTCTAGAATATCAAATTCACGCTGCAACTTTTTCGTCGTCACAAAAATTCTTAAAAAATATCTGATTTTAAATCAGCGATATCTCCCACATTCAAACTCTAATTCGACCCATTGTTTTTTTGAAATGGAGCGATTTTTCGAGAGGATCTCAGATCTAAAATCACTTTTCTTGAAATTCTGCACCAAAATTGAAAAAATAGATAGGAAAATTTTCGTCAGAAATATTTCTGCAACATAGCTGATTTTAAATCAACGATATATCCATCATTTGCACTTCGACTCGGTCGATTTTTTTTTGAATTTGGGTATTTTTCCACAAGGAATCCAAATCTATTATTTGTTTTTATAAAATTTTTACCAAAAATTTCAGATCGGATTTGCAAACTTGCCGCCCCAAAACATTCCTGCAAAAAAATTAAAAAAGAAAAATTCTTCCCGCTTGGCCCAAGAAAATGCTCTGTGGAGGACATAGAACATACTTGAAGTTTGTTGAATATTGCTGCAAAATTTGAAACTGAAATATGCATCAAATCCTCATTCTCGTGGAATCATAACCTAGTCTGATACCACTGATCCAGATCTTGGAGGGAGGCCCCAAAGATCTTAAAGATTGAAATGGATCTTGGGGGGGATGCCCCTAAGATTTAAAAAATTGAAATGCCAAAAGAAAAAGAGGAGAATGCCCAATAAACAAAACCACAAATATCTTTTTTATTAAAATGGAGAATAATTATAAAAGCTACATTGTTGTGGACAAATAGTCCTTTTACAAAATGTGACTTGTTACTTATAGTATTTTTCAGTTATAATACCATGGGTCAATTCCATGGGTGGATGTCACAATACCATGGGAAAATACCAAGGGTAGATGTCACTTACAATACCATGGGTGGATGCCACTTACAATACCATTGGTAAATTCCATGGGTGGATGAATAACATGGGTGGACGAATGCCATGGGTTGATGCCATTTTCCATTCGGATCATCATTTTTGACATCGGGAGCCAAAATAACCTCATTTCGGTAGAGGATTTGAAGTGGTTGGGACTACTTACGATAGCACATCTATAGCCATGTTGGGTGTGGAGCCTAATTATCTTCTGTATTCAAAGGTTTTAGCTGGATGTATACCCCAAGAAGACTGTACACCCCTCCATGCGGGGGGGGACTTGTCCCCCCTGTGGGGGTCCGGGGGCCAGCAGTCCCCCAAAGCTAAAAATAGATGTAAAATTGCCTTGTAAAAGTATAATAATTTCTAGTCAATTTGGGCCATTCATTAGGCGGATGATCTGACAGTAGAAGTTATGTTTAATTTAGGGTTTTTTGCTCTATAAGGCAACCCCTCGCTGTATATGAGGGAATTGTATTGCGTCTATGTATTCTGTATTCGGAGTTAGGAAAAGAGAGGAGATTGAGAGCGAAGAGGGAGTTACAGCGGATCTGTTGTAGGTTGTATCTCTTCAGTTTGCTGGATAATATAATAAAAGAAGGATTGGCTGTTTCTCCGTGGACGTAACCCAAACTAGGTGAACCACGTATATCTGTGTCTCTCTTGTTTTATGCGTTTTCTGTGTTTATATTTCTGCAATATTTTATGTGTTCCATTGCTCTGTAATATATAATTTTCTAACAACTGGTATTAAAGCCGAAGGTCTATTTGGCTGATAAACTCGCAAGAGAGAAGGGTTCCTGGTTCGAGTGGGAGCAATGGCAGAAGATGGTAGGTTTAGGGTCGAAAAATTTAATGTCCAAAACTACTATTTGTGGAAGATGCAAATGGAAGATTATTTGTATTAGAGAGATCTGTACCTACCATTGAGCAGAAAGACAAAGAATTCGACGAGTATGACAGATACAGAATGGGATATTCTCGACAGAAAGGCACTTGGAACAATACGGCTGTGCCTAGCGGCGTCGATAGCGTTTAATATTTCAAAGGAAACGACAACAGAGGGTTTAATGTCGGCATTGGCCAAACTATATGAAAGACCCTCGGCCTCAAATAAGGTATTTCTTCTGAAACATTTATTTAATATGAAGATGTCAAAAGGTGGATCTGTTGCAGACCATTTAAATGATTTTAATACAGTTACAAGTTAGTTAAGTTTTGTAGGGGTAAATTTTGATGATGAAGTTAGGGCTCTGTTATTTCTGTGCTCATTGCCAGAAAGTTGGAATGGTTTAGTTATGGTCATTAGTAACTCTGTCTCTGGATCTAGTACTTTAAAGTTTGATGATGTTGTCAGTGCAATCCTTTGCGAGGAAATGCGACAGAAAAGCTCCGGTGAGACATTAGGCAATGCTTTGACTGCAAAGAATAGGGGAAGAAAAATGGAAAGAGGAAAGAGCTCAGGATATCACAGTAAGTCAAGAAAAGGCAGATCCAAGTCTAGATTGGGGATAGTGTGCTGGAAATGCAGGAAGAACGAACACTTGAAGAAAGACTGCAAGTCTCGGAAGGGAAAAGAAGGAGACGCGCAGCAAGAAACTATTCATGAAGCGAATGTAATAGGTGATGTGTTGCAAGATGCTTTGATTCTTTCACTAGAAAATATTATTGATGCCTGGGTGGTAGATTCAGGGGCCTCATTCCATGCCACACCTGATAAGAAACATTTTTATGATTAGGTTCAAGGAGATTTTGGACAGGTTCGATTGAGTGATGATAAACCCTGTAAAATCATTGGAATGGGTACAATTTTCATAAAACAGAAGAATGGAAATCAATGGCTATTGAAGGAGGTAAGGCACATTCCAGATCTAAAGAAAAATCTGATTTCAACAGGGCAGTTGGGAGGTGAAGGTCGCGTAACTAGTTTCACAGATAAAACCTGGAAGGTCACTAAAGGATCCATGGTAATAGCAAAAGGAGGAAAGGTTGGTACATTGTATTTATGCAATGGTATTTCTAATTTTGTTAATGCTTTAACCTCTATAGGAGAAGATACGACATTGTGGCATCATAGGCTCGGGCACATGAGTGAGAAGGGGATGTAGATTTTTCACTCAAGAAATTTGTTGCCAAGTTTGAAGCATGTTGATTTAAAATTCTGTGAAAATTGTGTTTATGGAAAACAGAAGAGAGTCAGATTCCTTAGAGTTGGGAAAGAAAAGAAGAGCGAAAAATTAGAGCTTGTGCATACAGATGTATGAGGACCTGCTCAGGTATCATCTCTTGGTGTCTCTCATTATTATGTTACTTTTATTGATGATGCAACCAGAAAAACCTAGATTTATTGTATTCAAAATAGATCTGATGTATTTGATACTTTCAAGAAATGGAAAGCTTTGGTTGAAAATGAGACAAGAAAAAGGTTGAAGTGTCTCAGATCAGAAAATGGAGTGACTATTGCAGCAAAGAGTTTGAGGTACTGTTCTGAGAATGGAATTCACAGAGAGAAGGCAATTCCAGGAACACCACAAGAAAATGGTGTGTCAGAAAGGATGGACAGGACAATCATGGAGCGTGCAAGGTGCATGAGATTGCATGCAGGATTTCCTTTACAATTTTGGGTAGATGTTGTAGATACTGCTGTTTATATAATAAATAGAGGGCCTTCAAGTTCCTTGGATGGTGGTATTCCAGAGGAGGCATGGACAGGAAAAAAGGTAAACTACTCTTTTTTAAAGGCTTTTGGTTGTGAAGCCTTTCTCCACATTAACAAAGAAAATAGAACAAAGCTTGAGGCAAAATCAAAGAAATGTACCTTTATTGGATATGGTGTTAATGATTTTGGTTATCTCTTTTATGATTATGAAAAACACAAAATCATTAGGAGCAGAGATGTCATATTCAATGAAAAGGTTTTGTATAAGGATCAGCTACAGGAAAAGAAACAGGAAAAAGAAAACAAAGAATACACAGTGCTTGACGAGATCACAGAAAAGGTGATGGTGCCTGAAAATCATAATGATCAATAGCTAGAACAACAACCACAACAACAAAAAGCACCTCAAACACCTGAAAGTGGTGTTAGAAGATCTACTAGGATAAGTAGACCCCCTGAACGATACTGTCCTTCATTATATTATGTATTGTTGACTGATTCTGGTGAACCAGAATGTTATGAAGAAGCAGTGCAGGTAGAAACCAGGAAAAAGTGGGAGCAAGCCATGAAAGAAGAGATGGACTCCTTAGCGCACAACCAGACTTGGGACTTAGTCAGGTTGCCTGCAGGTAAAACAACATTGTAGAATAAATGGGTTTACAAGTTGAAGGAAGAAGATGGAGGTAGAAAAAAGTATAAAGCTAGACTTGTGGTGAAAGGGTTTGCACAAAAAAAGGGTATAGACTTTGATGAGATATTTTCTCCTGTTGTGAAAATGACTTCAATCAGAACTATTCTAAGTCTAGTAGCTGCTAAAGATTTACATCTTGAGCAGTTAGATGTAAAGACAAACTTTCTCCATGGGGATTTGGAGGAAGAGATATATATGTAGCAGCCACAAGGATATGAGGTAAAAGGGAAGGAGAAACTAGTGTGCAGGTTGAAGAAGAGCTTGTATGGCTTAAAATAGGCTCCAAGATAGTGGTATCTAAAATTTGACAAGTTTATGTCTAAACAAGGTTATACTAGATGTCACTCTGATCATTGTGTTTATCTCAAAAGGCAAAATGATGGCAGCTATACTATATTGTTATTGTATGTAGATGACATGCTTGTTACAGGTTCTAACATGCAGAAAATAAATGTGCTCAAAAGGAAATTGGCAAACTCATTTGCAATGAAGGATTTGGGTTTTGCAAAACAAATCCTTGGTATGAGAATAACTAGAGACAGGAAGAATCACAAATTAACATTGTCTCAAAGTGAGTACATAGAAAAGGTGTTGAAAAGGTTTAATATGTAGAATGCAAACCAGTTGGTATACCTTTGGCTAGCCATTTCAAATTAAGTAAGGAGGCGTGTCCCAAGACTCAGGAAGAAATGGCTCATATGTCTAAAGTTCCATATGCATCAACCGCTGGAAGCTTAATGTATGCAATGGTCTGCACAAGGCCTGATATTGCACATGCAGTGGGAGTTGTAAGCAGGTACATAAAAAATCCAGGAAAAGAACATTGGATGGCAGTGAAGTGGATTCTCAGGTATTTGAGATGTACCACAAATCAAGCATTATGCTTTGGTGGTTCAAACATTGCTCTACAGGGATATGTTGATGCAGATATGGCAGGTGACAAAGATAACAGGAGGAGCACTACAAGATATGTATTTACTGTAGGTGGAACAACTGTCAGTTGGGTTTCAAAAATCCAAAGTGTTGTTGCAATTTCAACAACAAAAGTAGAGTATGTTGCTGCTACAGAGGCTAGTAAAGAAATGATTTGGTTACAAAGGTTTCTGAATGAATTGGGTAAGAAGCAGGAGTTAGGCAGGTTATACAGTGACAGCCAGAGTGCCATACATCTTGCAAAGAACTCTGCATTTCATTCCAAGACTAAACATATACAGCTCAAGTACCATTTCATACAGTCAGCATTGGAAGATGGACAGTCGAAGCTGAAAAAGATACACACTAGCTAGAATCCTGCAAATATGTTAACAAAAGTTGTAACTAGGGAGAAACTGAGAATCTGCTCAGTTTCAATTAGTCTTCAAGTATGATGAAGAAGATGAGAAACAACCAGGTCCAAAGTAGAGTCATTGTCTAGAAAATGAAGCAGCGGTGGAGTTGCTATAATCAGTCTCCAAGTGGGAGATTGTTGGGTGTGGAGCTTGATTATCTTCTGTATTCAAAGGTTTTAGTAGGATGTATACCCTAGGAATACTGTACACCCCTCCACGCGGGGGGGTTCGGGGGGGACTTGTGCTCCCTGCGGGGGTCCAGAGGGGCTAGTCCCCCCCGGTTGGGGGGGTCCGGGGGCCAGCAGTCCCCCGATCGGGGTTCAGGGGCAACGCTCCCGAAGCTAAAAATAGATGTAAAATTGCCTTGTAAAAGTATAGTAATTTCTAGTCAATATGGATCGTTCATTAGACGAATGCTCTGACAGAAGAATTTATGTTTAATTTAGGGTTTTTTGCCCTAGAAGGCAACCCCTCACTATATATGATGGAATTGTATTGCATCTATGTATATCTGTATTCGGAGTGAGGAAAAGAGAGGAGATTGAAAGCGAAGAGGGAGTTACAACAGATCTGCTGTAGGTTGTATCTCTTCAATTTGCTGGATAATATAATAAAAGAAGGATTGGCTATTTCTCCATGGACATAGCCCAAACTGGGTGAAGCATGTATACCTATGTCTCTCTTGTTTTATGTGTTTTCTGTGTTTATATTTCTACAATATTTTATGTGTTGCATTGCTCTGTAATATATAATTTTCTAACAAGCCATACACCATCAGGTGGCTTCATCAAGGACGAGATCTCTACATCAGCCAGTAGTGCTGCCTTGTACAACATCAAGCCCTTCACGGGTGAGGTATTATGTGATGTTTTTGTTGGGACAGGGTCCCCTAGTGTCAATTTTGGGGCAAAAGCCCAAGTTTTGGGGCAAAAAGCCCAAATTTTGTTGTAAAGTCTCTGCAAGATGTGGCTGCGGAGTGCGTAGATAGTAAAGTGTCATAAATGGTGCTACCTTTCTATTATGTAAGTTGTGTCGGCTTTAGTAGATCTACCCATGGTTCGCGGACCGTGGGATTGTATAAAAAGGAGAGTCTTAGAGAGTCTAAGATAATATAGTAGAGATCAATGAAGATGTAATGGGTCATTATAAGTATGAATAAAGAAGTCTTAGAGTAGAAGACAGGCTCTGCAACTATGTGCATAGAGGCCTAGAGTAGAGTCCGCAACTGAGTGTGCGGACCCCTACAACTGTGTGCACAGGGAAGACTTGAGTCTATAACAAGAACAAAAGCATTAATAAAGAGATTATTCTAGCAATTCCTGTGTTTTATCTATCTATTTTTGTTATGAATGAATGCGCTGTTATGTTATGATGAATGATGGGTTTATGAATTAATATTGTATTGATGCACGATTTTACATGATTTACATTGTCATATGAACGCAAGTAATAATAACTATTTATGCGAAGAATATCTTGTTTCATGTTAATGTTATCAAACACTTAAGCCGATATGGGTAAATACAAAACTAAGGGTAATTACAGAGGCACGTAAGTGGTGGATTCACCTGTTTAAGGTCTACAAAATATAGTCATAGACCTACGCGAAGGTCTAGAGGTTGGTTAAAGGAATTTATATCAATAAGCCTTAGAGGCTTATCGATCTGCGCGAAGGCAGGTTTAGGGCATGAAACGACATCATGTTCATCTCTAGGTGCAGAAACTTGGTTCCAACATCCCCCCATACTGCTTTGGATGAGACTTCAGCCCGCTCTCCATGGTTTGATGCTAAAAGGGCCAATAGTGTAGGGATTTGTTTGTCAAATTTAACTCTGAACCTAGGTTAGGACCCACTAATCCAATAAATGGTTCCGTTGTCGGGACTGAGATCTGCATAAAGAGATGTGTGATGTCGCATCACTGGAATCCAACAAAGAAAGAAATTGAGTAGTGGTTGGATAGAAAGATCCACAAATTCACGCGCAAGAAAATAGGAATATGCAATTGATGAAAGAACAGTGGTTGGATAGGTATCTATACACAGAGATACATGAAATTTTCTTTTGTTCCTTCCCGATCGAGCTATAGGAGTGGATTGCTAAAATAGCAGATGACCAGGGAAGGTGGACGCTTGAAGGTCCAATAGTGTGGACCCCGGAGATAGTGTGGAGATTGGAAGCCTCTTAAGACAAGATCACGTGCACTATCAATCACTGGCTTGATCGTGTCATCGAAGGGTTTGTGACAGAATTCACGATCAATACCTCGGTCAGTTACAATGAAGTAGAACTTTGCTTCTTCAAGGGACCACGAGGTAAGTATTTAATATCTTTGAATACTTGGATTAAAATTCTCTTGTGTGAAAAGTGGGTTATGCAATTACCTTAATGTTTGGAGCTACGTGAAGTGGAAAGTTATTCAGGGATAGAGGGAGAACAAGCCTTGAATATAGCCCGCTAATTGAGACTCCTCTGCGTGACGATGAAGGAGAAACATAGGCTTCTCTGTAGAGCACTATCTAGTTAATAAGGCAAGGGTTCCGGCAAATACCCTATCCAACCACACCACCTCCATATTCACCTCCACAACATACACCTTTGCCCACACCACCACCACCTTCGCCACTGGTCAACATGGCGAATGTAGTGAAGTTGCCCATTTTCAAAGGTTTGGGAAAGGAGGACCTAAACCAGTTTTGGTTTGTTGTGAAGGATGTGTGGACAACCCAGAATATTACAGATGATCAGATGAAGAAAGAAACATTGGTTACTGCTTTACAGGATCGCGCGCTAACGTGGTACATTAAGTACTCTACTAATAACCTGATGACTGCGTTGGTAGACATTCAGATTGCGCTAAATAAGGAATTCAGTAGGCCCAAGTCTGAAGCATGGCGAAACACCTTGGGAGCTGGATCAGAGATTGAAATGCAAGATCCACGAAGCTAACATGAATCTTACGGATAGACAATGCCACGAATGGTTTGTGGCTTCGTTCTTGCCTCACCTAAAGGTTTCTTTATTGCAGCAAAATATTGGGACCTAGGCAGAAGCCCTGGAGATCACAATGAGATTGCATGAGACACCAATTCAAGATGCTGCTTTGGGAGTTCAGCAGATTCACGCGGAGTTGCAGAATATTTGCCTAGAATTCCAAACTTTGAAGAAGGACAGAGCAACTCGGCGAGAGGTGCGCGAAGAAGTTTGGTGTCTGAAATGTAAGAATTAAGGGCATGATAAAGATCATTGCCCTGTCTTCATGAATTATGTTGTAGGAGGAGGGCCGATACCTCTAAGGCCAGAAGCTCAAGCTGGTCCAAGTACCGAGCCCATGTTGTGGTGTGCTATCTGTCAGGTAGTTGGAGAAAACGTGACAGACAATTGTCACTTGCTGCAGAAATTTGTACAAACACCGAAACATCTCTTCTGCAACTTCTGAAAATTAGTGGGTCACGATGAGCGCAATTGTCGTAACTATGAGTTAATGATGGAGAGAATGCCTGCGTATTGGATGTAGATAGAAACTCGGCCTCTGGATAAAGGAGCCGGGGGAGTGTGAGGATGATATCAAGGGTGCGGATGAGGTTGAGGTAGAGGAGGACCTACAAGAGGTCGGGGACAAGTCATTTGCTACAATTGTGGAGTGCTAGGACACTACTCACGGGAGTGTACAAACCCGACGTGCTTGTCGTGCCGATATTGTACTCAGTTTGACCACATGACAGAAAAATTCCCTGTACTAATAGATAAGATGTGGGAAAAGGGGACAAATCCTCAACAACCTACCCAAAACCTGCAGATGATGAGGGTTGAACCCAGCGAAGAGGATCCTAATGTGAATATTATGCTGCGTAGTAGCATGATGACTGGTGAGGATAAGGGAAAGAAGCTTGAAGAAAGTGAGTGGGTCTGCAAAGCTCCAGAAAAAAAGGTTGGATTTTATTTGGAGCATTCGAAAGAAACCTACATGGAAGTGAAGAAAAGCTTCACTGAGGTTTCTACTTTAGGAAGTTAGGATAAGTAGTCTGAAAAATTGGACCCATCAATGCTCACTACCTTTTTGGAAACTTTCATGACGCTGTTGCACGATAGAAAGGTTGTCAAAGGATTACAAGAGTTGATAAATAAGTGTGCCAGAAAAGAAAATGCTCCTCAAGGACCTTGCGTAGTCAGAAAAATTGGTAAGCATAAGGTAAGAATAGGGCGTGAAATGAGACTGACTACACAAATAGGGGAATATGAAATGGATCAAGTTATTTTGGATTTGGGGTTGGATGTGAATGTGTTGCCTAAAAAAACATGGGAGAGAATGGGGAGACCTGTGTTGAAGTGATCTCCGATTCAATTGAGGATGGTGAATCACATAAGATTATCCCAATGGGAAGATTGCAAGGAGTGACAATAGATATTGAAGGCGTGAGGGCATTGGATGATTTTGAAGTGATAGAGATTGTCGATGAGAACAATCCCTACTTCACGCTCCTTGGGATTGACTGGGCTATTGACATGAATGGGGTGGTAAATTTGAAGATGAAGACAATGTCATTTGAGAGGAAATCGCTCCGCATAGTAGTACCTTTGGACCCTGTAGAAGGACCGCGCTATACTGAACTGGTCAGTGATTATGAAAGTGATGATGATTTGGACCAGATCTACAAAATAACAACGCAAGACCAAGATTGGGTGAATCTGACAGCAGATGGACATATTGCATGGGACCGTGAAAGTTCTTGTACATCAAATTCAGATGAGGAGTTGGAACACTGGCAGAATAGGTTGCATTAAGTATCTACGCTACGCTGTAACATGATGACTAAATTGTTGTGTTGTGTATCATATAAGGTAAGGTGTTTGCCTTATTGTGATGATATAATTGATGTAGATAAATTTTTGGATGATTTTGAAAGGGAAGTGCCTGAGAAGCATCGCTTCTAAGCACTGGATTTGGCGCTGTGCGCTACGCTTGCAAGATGGTGGGGTACGCATAAAGACAGTTTCGATGGATGCGCGAATACCGAAGAATGATGAGATTGTGGTTTGGTTGCCCAAAAACATGAATGAAAGAGAAATATGATGGGATGAGTGATCTGCACGATCACCTAGCAAAATAGAATGAAACTTATGGAGCAGAGCCGCAACTAGAGTGGGTGCATTTGTTTTGTCACACTTTGGATGTGATACCAATGAATTGGTACCTGGAAACAAAGCTCCTCCATGACACAAATGAATGGGATATTTTGAGATAGGGATTCTTGATGACATTCAACTTTGAGGATGGATTCAAGTGCATCAATGAAGCATTATAGGAGGTCAAGGTAGTGATATTCAAAATCCCGCAGGATCCCTTGGATTTGATTCAGCCAGATTGGACCACCCAGCTACATCATGCACTGGAGTGCTACATCGTGACTGCTGAAGAGGAAGATGAGGATCCAAGGAACATTAATATCCTAGAGGAACAAGGTCACCACAAAGTTGAGGGGTCACAGATAAAGGATCCAGATATCACCATGCCGCTAAAAACTAGACAGGTAAACATTGATGCCATAGTTGATAAGGTCACTGAGTTGCTCCGCGAATATCAGGATTTGTTCCGTACAAAGTTTTCAGACTTGAAGGGGATAGTATGATATTTAGGAGTGATGAAAATAATGTTTAAACCAAACGCAAAGCCTGTTAAACAGAGGCCATATCGCCTTAATCCTAAGTACAAGGAAAAGGTCAGCTTGGATTTGGACAAGATGTTGGTAGCGGGTATTATTGAACCAGTGGAGGAGTCCGATTGGGTAAGTCTGATGGTAGTTCATGAAAAGAAGAAGAAGGATGAAATTAGGATTTGCGTAGATCTCAAGAAGTTGAATGATGCTTGCATTCATGATCCTTTCCCAACACCATTCACAGATGAGGTATTGGATAACGTTGGAGGATAGGAAGCATATTCATTCACTGATCGGTTCTCTGGCTACAATCAAATAAAGATCACGCCATAAGACATGAGTAAGCCTACCTTTGTGACTGAGTGGGGATGATTTCAGTATACGGTAATGCCTTTCAGACTTAAGAATGCACCAGCAATATTCTCGTGCGTATTCATTGCGGCATTCAAAGAGTTCATTCACAAGTTTTTGGAGGTATATTTTGATGATTGGACAGTGTCTGGACTGGTAAAGCGCCATGTAGCTAGTTTGTGCTTGATGCTAGATACGTATCAAATGTATCAGATTGTGCTAAATTTGAAGAAGTGCTTATTTTGTGTCCCCTTTGGGATCTCGCTGGGTCATGTAGTGTGCAGACACGGATTAATGGTGGACCCTACTAAGATCGCAGTCATAATTAACTTGGAGGTGCCAAGGAGTGTTAAATAGCTGCGTGCAACACTAGGTCAAACTGGATACTATCGAAAGTTCATCAAGAGCTATGCCTAGATTATCATGCTGATGGAAAAGCTATTGAAGAAGGATGCTACATTCTGTTGGAATGATGAATGTCAGCAAAGTCTGGAAGTATTGAAGGAGAAAATGGTCACCGCGTCAATCCTAGTCTTCCCGGATTGGAAGAAGGAATTTGATGTGCATGTGGATGTGTCATGTATCGCATTGGGAGTAGTGTTGATGTAGGTCAGTGAAGGAGAGTTGGATCACCCGATAGAATTTTCAAGCAAGAAGTTGCCGAAGGCTGAAAAGAATTATTCGACGACAGAGTGTGAAGGGTTGGCTTTGGTGTACGTGCTCTAGAAGTTCAGACATTACTTGCTAGGTGATCACTTTAATATGCATACAAACCATTCTACATTAAAGTACCTAGTCAACAAGCCTGTCTTGGGGGGCGGGGGGGGGAATATGCAGATGGCTGCTGTTGTTTCAAGAGTATGATTTCAAAGTAATTGTGAAGCCAGGGCGGTTGAATGTAGGGCCAGATTACCTATCGCGCATTGAAACAGGAGAGGAGCCTACCAATTTAGAGGAGGGGTTGCTTGACACAAAACTCTTTGTGGTACGCGTAGCAGACAATCATTTTGTAGACATTATCCACTTCCTGACTACAGGACCAACTCCAGAAGGATACACTAGTCAACAAAAGAAGGAATTGGTGGTGCGCATGACAGATTTTTCTGTTATTGCAGGTCACTTATATAAAATGGGATTAGACAAGATACTGCGACGCTATGTGCCTGATTTTGAACGAAATAGTATCCTAGCTAAAGCCCATGGAGAGGCCGCAGGAGGCAATTATGTAGGGAAAGCAATGACACAAAAGATTTTATGCGCTGGGTTGTGGTGGTCAACACTGCATAAGAATTCCAAAGCATATTGTAGGGTGTGGGATGCATGTCAGAGAACCAGTAGGTCGTCGTGGAGGGATGAGCTGCCTTTGAATCTGCAGGTATCATTGTAGCCATTTGAGAAGTGGGCAATTGATTTTGTAGGACCGATTCAACCTCCAGGAAAGAAGACAGGTGCGTGGTATATCATCACTGCGACCAAGTATTTTACTAGATGGGTGCATGCACAACCCGTGAAGGATTGTACAAGGGCAAGAACAACGAAATTTTTGTTTGAGTATGTGTTGACTACGTTTGGTTTCCTGAAGATTTTGATGAGTGATCGTGGTACACATTTCCTCAACGATCGATGCGTTAACAAAGGAATTCCAAGTTTATCACCAGAAGAGTACACCATATCACCCTCATGACAATGGGACGGTTGAAGCACTTAGCAAGATATTGGAGAACACACTGCCAAAGGTTTTCAATGTACAGAGGAATGATTGGGACATGTGCGTACTAGCTGTGTTATGGGCCTATAGAACTACTTGTAAGAAGCTCACTGGTCAGACGTCGTTTAGGTTGGTTTATGGCATAAAGGCTGTGATGCCTATGGAGTATATCATGCCTAGTCTACGCATAATGACATTTACAGGGATGGCAGACAAGAGAAACTTAGAAGAGAGGCTCGCACAGTTGACAGAGCTCAAGGAAGACAGGTTTCTAGCTGGATTCCATCAGCGGGTTCAAAAGGAATTGAAAAAGGCATGGCACAATTGGCACATCAAACTACACACCTTCAAGGTAAATGATTTAGTTTTATTATATGCAGCAAGTTTGATAAATTTCCATGAAAATTTCAGATGCACTAGCTGGGGCCATATGTGATCAAATATATTACCAATGGTGGAGCAGTTCAGCTTGTGAAATTAAATGGAGATCCATTTCTGGGAAAGGTAAATGGCAATCGATTGAAGCCATACACCGTGGATACTGCTCGGTGACTACATGATGGTAGCATAGTCTTAGTGCTCCATGCAGCTACAAGGAGGTGCAGGACTATAAACTACATCACCTGGGTAGTAGAGTTGCACAACCAGAGGTTTGCACGAAACAAGAGGATGTCACAGTACCAGAAGAAGCACAAAGGGACCATTACCATCACTGTTCATGATTTGACTGCTAAAAGACGGTTAAGAGGAGCGGGTAGCCGACATTTAAGGCATTTAAGGATGAAATAAAGAGTGAAATATTTGGGAGTCTACCGCTAATCTTTCATTTATGGACGTATTTTTGGGGGAATGGTCAAATTTGAATTCGAATTCGCTTATAAATTACAGATGGCCATCGAACGAGAAACAATTTGCATTCAGAGAATTTTTTATTTGTGTTGTCTGTTGCGCATGGACTATGAATTCTTTGAGGATTTACTCACAAGCCCCATGTTCGATCAATATTTTGAGTTAGACAAAAGCTTATTTGAGACATCATGTTAAGACCAAGTCCCACAGAAACTACAAGCGCTGGAGAGACCATTGCCTCTGAGGGAGATGCCCGTGAGGTTGTGAGTATGGATGTTCCAACAATAATGCCTACGATGTTGAGGTTGCCTAGGCCGAAGCCTACGCTGATGAGAGAGGTCCCTAAGCTGAAGAAGGATAAGAAAAATAAGTCGATTCCAGCGCGTGAGTCACTGAGGAAAAATGCAGCTATATAGGCACAGTAGAAAGAAAATCTGAGTGCGAAAGAGAGGGGAAGGTGGTAGACCTAGAAGCGGAGGAAGGCATGGAAGACATAGATATTGAGGGAGTAGACCCTATTTCAAAGCTACCAGAGTATATCCCTTCACGAAAGGGCAAGGTGAAGGTTCCGAAGGACCTAGATGTCGGGCAATTCTCGCTCAACACACCCGTCTTGCTAGAGAATATCACCTTTGAAGGTCTGCGCTTAGCAGGGGTCCCGCACCTTAAACTTGAAGATTGGGATTTAGCAAACCATGAGAGGTTCCCCCACCTTGCTACCAACACCTTCATGCAGAGGGTTTTCTACAAAGAGTCTAGTGTCACTGCGTTGGAGCCAGTGGAATGGATTTGCAGAGTCAACAAGTCCGAGTTGCTGAACCTATTATGGGTACCACACTATCATCGGTCAAACATCAACCTGATTTTCATCAAGCAACTGGTGTGCCTGGTGCATGACGGGTGCTTGTGGTTAAACAATCTGATCCCTATCATAGATATGTTGATCCATAGGATCACATTATTACCGCACTCTAGACTAAATCTGGCTAATGCATTTGGCGGAAAGACGAGCAAGTGCGACCTTGCTGAGAGGATGAAGGAAAAGTTTAAGCTTGTCAAAACGTTGTGCAGGTATTCGATTACCAACATTACTGAACCCACGATCAGGATTAACATGCAAATTTTGGCTGGCAAGGTGATGAGGAAGTGCAACGCGGACGAGGTGCTGACATCAGTAGTTTCCTTAGTAGCTCAGTGGGCGAAGGGCGTACAGTTCAACTAGGCATGCTACCTGTGTAGCGAGTTCCTCACAAAGTTTATAGAGGTGCAAAATGATGGTAAGACTTTTCACTATTCATGGATATTGCTCTCAATAGTGCTAGTCACTAGGACTTACCAGAGGACAACCAATTTCCTCCTGTAGAGAAGGATTTACCAAAATCACTAAATTTTGCGTCTCTTTCGGCCACGAAAGATGCTGCGCAGGTAATGGAAAGCAAAGTCTTCTAGGTGTTGATGGAGGCGAATATTCACATGGCCATTAACTAGAAGTCACGGTTGTCACCAACCTTATTCGAGCAGTTGTCAGGGTACGCGAAGTTCAAGGTGGACTTCCACCATATTTACATCCGGGCATGGAAGGACCCCGACAAGAAATTGTTTGACTTACCCTACTTGGCCATGGATGATGTGATTATCGAAGTCATCAAGCTTTGGCCAGTAGGCTGGCATGTTGCATCCAATGAGGCCGCTGGGACTAGCAAGTCCATGAAGAAAAAGAAAACGGAAGCAGCCAGACATAAGGTTTAGCTGTTGGATGAAAAGAGGAAGAAAGAGGCCGAGGAGAAGGCCCAAGTAGAAGTGGAGCGCATTGCAAAAGAACAAGAAGAATAGGAGGAGTACGAATCCAACAGGTGTTAGAAATATCCTTTGCCCCAAAAGGAGGAAGAAGAGTGGTCAGATCAAGGTGGCAGAGATCAAGAAGAAATTACTCCCTTCCGTGGTGAAGCAGTATAGGGAGCAGGAAAAGGAAGGACTGCGCAAAAAGACGAAATCCACCAAGTTGTCGCTAGATCCGATTACCTTGATAGAGGGCGACTTGGATGACATTGGAGATAAGGTGCGGGATACAACAACAGAACTGCTGCAGTAGTTTGAGCAGCAGTAGAAGCAAGTGTTATACAAAAATATCGTCACCATGATTATTTGCAGTCAGTATGGGTCTATCATCACTTGTACTATCCTCCTAAGCAAGTCTCAGACCTCAGCTCTTCAAGTCAAGCTTTGAAAATGGGAGAAAGACATTGAAAATCAATGAAACTCTGGTTCCGCACTTTCTCTCACTGTTACCTGCGGTCCCGCACCTTCTGTTTACAAAAACTGCGGACCTGCCCGCTCTGTCCCTAAAGGTGTGGGTGCGGACCCCTGTGAAAGTCAAAATGGCGCAAGTTTATTATAAAAAACTCACTTTGGGTTAATTCTAGATGATTCTAGAAGGAATTTTGACATGGATTGGCCACTCTTAGGTTGTTCATGCATCCCAAAAGAGAAGGAGCTAATCCCTTGATGAGAGGAGCTATCCCTTTGAAGGAGGGCTTTATCCCTTTGAAGGAGGACCTAGTAACCTCCCTCCATTGCATTATAAATTCAGGCATTGGGCTGGTTGCTGGGGAGGTTAGAAGCTGAACATTTTTGAGAGTAAATGCTGGTGAAATTAAGACTTCCTAATTGAGCTTAAGAGGAGAGATCACATAACTTTTTGGCTTCATTGGGAAGTGAGTGAAACTTGTCAAAGTAGAGGAGACTTCTTGCTGGACCTTGGGAGGAGCTTGTACAGCGTCAAGGCACAGGTTGTAAAGTTCTTCTTCTTTTGAATTAATACAATCAAACTCATTTTTCTCAACAAGTATCTCATGTTATTTGTTTCATGAACTCCTTGACTTTCATGTTAAATATGTTTTACGATATTGGCTTTTCAGGTGCTATTTAATTTGTTTGCTTGTTTGTGTGTGCAGATTCACGACAAAGGAGCTCATTTGGATCGAAGGAGTGAGGGCATCCACAAACTTGCGTTGGACCTAAGGTAGGCCCTAAAAACACTTGTTTGCCATTGTTTATAAAAGCATATTTAGAGAAAGATAGTGTCTGGTTGGTTTGCTTGTCATTAGGTCTTCTTTAGATTCTAGGAAGGTCTATCTTGTCCGCAAGATCGACTTATTCCGTGTGAAAAAATGGCGACTCCGCTGGGGATTTGATTGTTTTCCTTGTTTTTACTTTGACCTGAGAAACTGTGTTTTTGTTTCTGTTTTTGGCTTGTTGTGTGTAAAATTGGGTAGAGTTTGTAGATCCAGGGTTATTTTTCGTTTTTCATAGCTTTGGGAGAGGACCGCACCCTAGCCTTTTGACACAGTGCGTACCTATCCGCACCTTTGCTTTTAGCACAGAGCGGGACCGCACCTGTGTTAACTGTGGGCCTGCGGACCCTGTCAAAATTTTGAAAAACCTAAGATTTCCTTTGTTAGTCAGCTTAGTTTTTGTTTAGAAATTGTTATCCACTGCCCAGACCTGCATATAACTTGTCAGAAGCTTTCCTTAGGTTGATTTCATTAGTGTTAGGGTTTTAGGTGAAATTCCTAGGAGTTTTGCTTGTTGGGCTTGTTTTTCATTTTGGTTGTGTAGTGGCTCTGAGCTTAGAAGCTGTAGGGACTTCAGATCACCTTGGTGTCTACCAGCCTTCTTATGAGTCTGACCATTTATGAAATCTCCCCTTGTTGAGGAATCCACTTTGAGTTTTCTCTTTACAAAACTTCGAAAAGCTTGTGTTTAAAAGTTTGGATTTTCATTTTCACAAAGAAAACAAAATTGGTTGTTCTTGACTGATTTGTGATTCTGCATAAATTGGTCCTTAGCTTACATCTAGCTAAGTAAAACATCCTTAAAAAGACATCTTGTAGGCTTTGACTTCAAATAGGTTTTTATAGTTTATAGATCTCAAAGTTAGTCATTTCCATAGTTTTGAGTGTTTTATAAAAATAAAAATTCTCTTTTGGAAAAAAGTTTGTTTTTGTAGTGGTTGAGTGCTTTGAAACGAAAAAGGGAAATTTTTGTGAAATAATTAGTTGTCTCGTTTTGAGTGCATTGGAAAGGACAAAAGCTCTTCTTTTAATTTGTTTCTTAAGAAGGATTTGTGTTTACAAAGTATTTGCATTCTCAAACTCTTTCTTAGTTTAGAAGTTCATCGAAGAGAAAAAGATTGTTTAAATCATCTTAGGTGCTTTTTTAGTGATTTTGAGTCGAGTCTTCATACCACGAGTTTCATCTCTGCACCTTTTGACTTAAACAAAAACCAATAAAAATAACGCTTAAAGTAAAATTCATCTAGTAACATTTTTATTTCTAGGGCTCTGATACACCAACTTAGCTTAGGCTAGTGTCTTGGAGTAGGAGAGTAATTAACTCTCCAAGACAGTAAAAACAAACAAGTAGCTGTATCTTGTGGTAGGGAAGAAATCCAATTGTTGCATTTATGCTTTGGGAAAGCTCCTCTTAAAGGAGAAGCACGAGATCGTGTCCGAACCAGTGTGGGAATCAATCCTTCCTCATTGGGAACGACGCCAAATATTCACGTATTAAAAACGGTAAACCTCGGATTAACCATTGTCGAGGAGCCTGGGGTCACTTGTTGGTAAACCTTGGATTATGTCAAGGAGCCTTCAAGGGGATTGAGCTTGCTACTCTGCCCTTGCATGCGTATCGGATCGTATACTGTTCCCCCAGGTATATTTGTTTCAGTTGGTAACTTTAGTGGCCATATTCTTTAGGATTCTTCCTAAGGTGACAGTGGTGGGAAGATCCCACTGTACCTGGAGCAGACGTCGGCTAGATTCACTTGGATTTTCTGGGGGGTTCTCTTCACTCGAGACGGTTAAGTGGAGGAACTTGTGCTAATCTATTCATTAAGCAGGTTGCCGGGGTAACTGTTCCAACCACTATTTCTGTATTGAACTCTGCGACATTGGATTTCATCACCAACTAGTGTTTTCAGTATAGAAAGTTACTGTTTGTGTGTGTTTGATCTCCTAGATTCTTTAGGCGTGTGATTCGAATTTGTTTGGTTCTTTAGAGGCTTTAGGTGGTTTTCATTGAGATTTTACTTTGTTTGTGTGTGAAGTAATAAAAAGTTTTTAACCGTGGCTGAATTACTGAGGAAGTCGCGTAGACTTCGGGGCCAGCCTCCTGAGTTTTCACCGAGCCAGCTTGAAGGCTTGAAAGTCCTCGTAACTCCTAGAGACAGTAGAGTTGGGTCACCTGAAGAAGGAGAATCTTCTTTGATAGTATATCCTGATTTTCAAGCGTTAGTAGCAGATTATAATCCACAGTTAGTGTCTGTTTCCGAAGTTACTGGTAGCTTTTCATCTACTAGTGATATAGGTGAGGAACCTGAAATATCCGAACCTGAAAGTGAATTTGCTACTACTCCGACATCGGGGTTTTCTTCTCCAGTTTCTAGTGGTCCTGGTTCACCTAGGGTAGAAAGAGTAATCACCCAAGATCTTCCTTCTGGACTTATTGCTATTGAAGAACTTGCTACTCCGGAAGAAGAAGTAGGCATCCCTATCCCTGAAAATCAACCTGTTATTGAGCTAAGGGAGCGTGAATCAATTTTTTACAATCCACCTAGGAGCAGTACTTGGTATCTTTCTTTGACTAATTTCTTAGAAAACCCAGGATTAAGTTTTTCACCACCTTGTGTTCCTTATCACCTAACACCTAGAGGTTATTATCCTCCATTAAATATGTCAAGACAGTCGTCCGTGTTTACTCAATTGCCTGAATCTTTTTTGTATGACGGTCCTTCTGTTCCCTCTGGGTATCAGTCACTTTCTGGTACTTTTTTGGGAGCGTCTCCTCAACCCATTGAGCAAGGGTTATTAACTGGAAGCAATGGTACTAAGCCGTTGAGCGTAGAAGACATTCTCATGATGTCAGGTTCTATTCCCAATCCTCAACCCCAAGGTGGCTAGTTACCGCCTGGGGGGCAACATCAATTATTGCCTGGGGGGCAACCTCAAGGTACCCAATTTGCGTCTGGGGGGCAACCTCAAGGACAGTACATACCCATGGGACATTACGTTCCTCAAGGTCAACCCCAGACTCAATATGTACCCCAAGGTCAACCCTAGTATCAATTTATACCTCAAGGTCAACCCCAGTATCAGTACGTGCCTTAAGGGTATCAACCCCAAGGTCAGTACTCGAACCAAGGTTTCCAACCACCCTTTGGTCAAATGTATGTTCAAGGAACAGGAAATGTCCCTTTAAATTATCAATCCTACCCTCAACCTGGTTATGGTCCTCAATATTCTCAACCTGTTATGGGTCCGTACCCCGGAATGAATATAGTGTGGGATCCATCGTAAACTCAACAGGTGTTGCAGCCAAATGTACAGTTGTCATCTCAAACTGGACAACCCTTAGTTTCTGGTACACCCCAGCAACCAGTCCAGTCTAACATTCAAACTTCTGTACCTTCGGTAGTTTCTCAGCCTGGGCCTAGTACGCCTCGTACTCCACCTCAAACGACTGCTACAACTACCGCAACATCTGTTCAGTCTACCCCACCTACTTCTAGAGTATCGACAGCTCTGGTTTCTACTGTTCCTGTATCTACTCCTTAGACATCTTTACCACCGTCTGGATCTACGATTCAAACTTCGGTTCAGATGCCTGTAGGACAACCTGGTTCAAGTACGGTTGTCACAAGTCAACCACAATTTACTTATCAACCGTACCAGGGACAGTACCAATTCGGTCCTGCTGTGTAGCAGCCAGTCTATCAGTATCAACCGTACCCTGGGTACACTTATCAACAACCTCAGCAACCCCAGTACAGTCTAGTTAATCCTAGTTTTCCGGGAGGATACAATATCCCAAATGCAATTCCTATTCCTAGTTATCCTGGATATCCTCCTCCTGGGGCTGGTCTCATGACCCAGAGTTTGAGGGACCCTAATCATCAGTTACCATTTATCGCAACTTTGGACTTACCTGACCTGTCGCGCCTAACGAACGATCCCATTAATTATCTTCCGTTTTGGCCGCCAATGCCGAATAAGTTGCCTAGTGACATTTCTAAGTTCGAAGGTAAATCAGGAGAGGACCCGTCGAACCATGTGATGACTTACCACCTCTGGTGTGCGTCTAACTCCATTTCAGATGATTCAATCCGTCTTAGACTTTTCCAGCGCACTCTAATTGGTCTTGCGGCCAAGTGGTACATTGAGTTACCGCGAGGCACTTTTTATAATTTTAGTCAGTTAGCTACCTTGTTTTTAACTCATTTTCAGTTGCCAGTCCGATATGACAATGGCACGGAATTGTTAACTTCGTTAAAACAATCGACATCCACTTACATTTCAGATCATATTCATGAGTGGAGACGTCGACGACGTTTAGTGAAGGTTTTTATTCCGGATCAGATCTTGGCTGAGTGGTTTGTAAAATCTTTGTTGCCAAAGATCACTGAAGATGTAGCTAAAGCCGGAGTTGTTACTGAGGAGCAAGTAATTGCTCAAGCACAGTACCTTGACTTGGTCTATACTCAGTTAGGTACGTTACACGAGAAAATCCCCGATCTTCCCAAGCAAAATCAAATCGCTGCAGCTCCTTCGGGATCTCATGCCGCCGATGGTATGATCGGTATGGGTAACACTAAAAGTAAGAAGAAGTCTTCCAAGAATTCTTCTCCTATCATAACCTTGCCTGATTCCCCAACAGGAGATTCTTCTGCAGAAATTTCCGCCGATATTCAAGTTGTAGAGTCATCTACAGCCAAATCAAAATCCGGTGGGAAGAAGAAAGGAAAGAAGAAGAATAAAACAGACAAAATTCAAAGGAGAAACCTGAAAAATCGGAATCCATTTATGAAAAGCGCAAACCTCGTTATCCTTGTCTCATTTGTGACGATGAAAATTTTACAAGAGACTGCCCTCATCGTGCAGAGGTTGCGAAGATTGTCAAAGGTTCCTAAACTCCTGCTGTTTTGAAGGATCCTTTTCCAGCTCAAGACAGTAAGATGATAGGTTCTTCCTCGAGTGCCAATGAAGAACCCATACTAATGATGTCCCATGTTAGGATTGCGACTCGATCGCAAGATTATGGTAGTAAAAGTCCTGTTGATGGTAAAGAAGCAGAATCTTCTCATTCTAATCCATCAACCTCGGCTCCCGGTTCCGATCCACTACAGATCGAGAAACCTAATCCAGACTTGGTAATCAAACCGCCCGCCAAGGGTATACTTCGAAAGTCAGCTTTCAATCCACATGCGAATGCGGCTCAGAACTATAACATTGTTGAGGATTTAGCTATTTCACCCTCAGCAATGTCAGCTTTGGAAGTGCTGCAATCATGTCCAGCACAATGTAAATTACTTTTTTCGGCTATAGGAGCTGTTGATGTTCAGGACTCGAACCTAATAATTTTCGATCTAGAAAATAGTACACTGCGTTTGCCTCATCAAATGGCTTTCCAGATTCCAGTGATAGTAAAAAATAGGCCTATTCATCGGACTGTAATTGATGAGGGAGCCTCAACGTGTATTATGTCGATACAGTGTTGGAGATCACTTGGTTCTCCTTCACTAAATCAATCCCCGACGATTCTAAAGGCCTTTGATGGCCGTGGGTTTCATCCTTTTGGCATTCTACAGGATTTGCTTATAGGGGTTGAAGGAAAAACCATTAATCTAGATGTGGAGGTGGTTGATGCCCCTCTAGATTACAACCTTCTCTTGGGTCGAAGTTGGTCTTACGCTATGACAGCGGTCGTTTCATCGGTCTTTTGGGTTATAAAGTTTCCTCATAATGGAAAGATCGTAATAGTAGACCAGCTGGCTTACTTTTCATCCGACCCAGCCTCTTCGGAAAGTATTCAGCATGTCGGTAAAATGACTATCCCGTATAAGGATGTTGGAGTAGGACTAGTTAAAGATGTCGGTTTACTGGGAACTTTCCTTTTCCTTCGATCAACGCATCGTCTTCATTTGAAACCATTCATACGATTACATCGGACACCATTGTTTATGATGATCCTTGGATCATTCCTTCTGAATCTGAGATAGACTCATTTGATAATGTCATGCCTTTGAGTCCATATGAAATTGCGTATGAGGCCGTGCAATCATTTACCGACCCATCTTCAACCAAAATTGACTTCATGAATGTGGTCCGTGAGGAATCACTTTTCACATCAAGCTCGGATTTAATAACGTTTTCTGAACTTGTTCACTCTAATGAGCAAATTCGTGAAATCCTATGTGTAGATGATTTACCATGGGAAGATCTCCATCACAGATCTTCGTTTTTACCCGAGAATGATCGTTTTGAAAATGATTTTTTATCAATTTTTACGACTGAATATGTCAAGGAACCTTAGAATCCAATGAAACATCCCGATTCAGAGTTAAATTTGGGAAACATATCTCGAACTATTCCTATTGACATTTCGGTTAAGCCCGGAATTGTTGAGAACATTCATATAGGTGCCTCGTGTACAGATGACGAAATTTAAATATATAAGGCCCTATTTCAAGAATTCTGCGACGTGTTTTCCTGGTCCTATGAGGAAATGCCAGGAATTGATCCCGTGATTGTTGTTCATGAGATCAAGACTTACCCGGACGCTAAACCCGTTCGGCAACGTTTGCGTCAGATTCACCCAAGAAAAGCTGCTGCAATTAAAGCAGAAGTTGAAAAATTACTCAAAGCAGGTTTCATTTATCCGATCCCGTTAACGGATTGGGTATCGAATATTGTTCCGGTTAACAAAAAGCAAGGAACAATAAGAATATGCATCGATTATAGGGACATTAATCGAGCCTGTCCAAAGGACAATTACCCAACTCCCTATATCGATCAAATCATTGATGATTGTGCCGGCAGCGAAATATTCTCCTTCATGGATGGTTTTTCTGGATACAATCAAATCAATATTCTACCTGCCGATCAACCAAAAACGGCTTTCATTTGTCCATGGGGGACATTTGCTTATTGCAAGTTACCTTTTGGGCTCAAGAATGTCGGAGCAACTTTTCAAAGGGCCATGTCTTATGCATTTCATGACATCAAGCACATTGTGCAACCCTATCTCGATGACTTGCCTGCTCATTCATTACATCGAGTTGATCACCTCGTCCATTTATGAGCAATCTTTATGAGGTGTAGGCATTATCAGATTAGGTTGAATCCACACAAGTGTGTTTTCTGTATAGAAACGGGTCGATTGCTGGGGTTTGTAGTTTCGAAAGCCGGCATTCGCGTCGATCCCTTGAAGGTCGAAGCTATTGTCAAATTGCCTCCTCCTTCGAATCTTCGCCAACTCCAAAGTTTGCAAGGGAAAGCAAAATTTTTACGACGATTCATTCCTAACTACGCCGAGGTTACAAAGGGTTTTACCCGGTTGTTGAAACAGAATACTCCATTCTATTGGGATGAGATAGCTCAGAAATCTTTTGATGCACTCAAACACGCGTTTACCCATGCACCGTTATTGCATCCTCCCAACTACAACCAGGATTACTTCTTGTATCTCGTCGCCTCTCATTCCACCATTGGGATGGTCTTAGTTTAGGAAGACGAATTCGGAACTGAGCATGTGATATATTACCTTAGTCGAACCTTAAATCCAACTGAGCTGAAATACTCACATGTGGAGAAATTGGCATTGGCAGCTGTTCAAGCTGTCCAACGTTTTCGTCACTACATTTTACTACGTAAAACTACAGTAATTTCGAATTGCAACCCTATGATCTACATTTTGACCAAGCAATTGCTAGGGGGAAAGTACTCTAAATGGATTGTTATCCTGCAGGAGTTCGACTTGGAATTTGAGAAATCTAAGTCTAAGAAATCTTTAGTCTTTGCAGAGTTAATGTGTGATTTCCCGCGTACTGATACGGAAACTATGGCGGAGGAGCCCATTGCGGACGAATCCTTGTTTCTAATCAGTACTTTAGATCCGTGGTATGGGGATATCATCGTTTATCTCCAGACCCAATCCTTTTGGCCAGAAATTTCAAGGTCAGAATGTTGGAAAATACGATTCCAGTCCCAACAATACAGGATTATTGGAGATACTCTTTATCGCCGTGGGGCGGACTCTGTTTTTCGACGTTGCTTAACTCACGAGGAAGCTGAAAGGGTTTTAAATGACTGTCACTCTGGAGCGTGTGGCGGTCATATGTCTGGGTATGCCACAGCCCAAAAGATATTGCGCGCTGGCTACTTCTGGCCGTCTTTGTTTAAAGATTGTATTATTGCGTTCCGAAAATGCCACAACTGCCAAATATTTGATCGAAAGATGCGCGCTCCACCTGCTCCTCTCCACCCTATAATTGCCGTTGGTCCTTTTTCCAAATGGGGTATCGATTTTATTACATGTAACCCTCACTCGGCTGGGGGGCATGCGTATATCATCCTTGCGGTAGATTATTTTACCAAGTGGGCCGAGGCGATGCCTAAATTTGAGGCAGACGGCAAGACAACTGCAATTTTCATGTTCAATCATATAATTGCTAGGTTTGGTGTCCTGCAAGCGATAATCACTGATCATGGGCATCATTTTCGAAACATTATGATGACCGAACTTACAGGCCAGCTTGGTTTGCGTCACGATAGTTCAACCCCTTATTATCCATAAGCTAATGGTCTAGTTGAATCCATAAACAAAGTTTTAGTCATCATGATCCGACGAATCATTGGGATTCATCAGTTGCATTGGCATAACATGCTATTTTCAGCGCTTTGGGCGTACCGAACTTCAGTAAAAACATCAACAGGGTTCACTCCTTTCCAACTAGTCTATGGTTTGGAAGCTATGTTACCCATTGAATGCGAAATCCCGTCACTACAAATGTCCATCAAGTTACTTCCAACCACTTCCGAAGAGGAAAAGCATTTGTTATACTTGGCTCAATTAGATGAGAATCGACGTGATGCTGCATTGGTGATCGAGACTCACGCAAAACGCATGAAAGCTCAGTATGATCGAAATGTGACCCCTCGAAATTTTTCGGAAGGAGATCTAGTCTTAGTTTACGATCAAGCTAATGATAAATTAGGCACTGGAAAATTCGTTCCTATGTGGCATGGTCCCTATGTTGTCAAGTGAAAGCTAGCAAAAGGGGCCTATGAATTGGTAGACTTTGACGGGGACTCTTTGGGTAAACCCAGAAATGGTCTTTACTTGAAGAGGTATTATGCTTAAAGAATGGGTATGGAGATTTTTAGTTAGGATAGTTTTTCTTTCTAGCTAGTGTGTTTTAGTTTAAACAATGTGCTTAGCTTAGAGAGTTTTTTTTCGTCATTATTCCTGCTTATCTTGGTTTTACTCTTGATATTGCAGATGTCGATGCCTCTCCAAACATACATTGGTTTCGCTGATGGTGCTTGTCGTAATACACGGAACATTTCTTCCGCAGCTTGGGTTATCTATTCGCCCTCTGACGAGTTAGTATCTATGCATGGGGTAAGCCTCGGTCAAACAACGAACAACATTGCCGAGTATAGTGCAGTGATTGAGTTATTATCTGAATCTATTTCATTTGGGATTTAGAGTTTGATAGTGAGGTTAGATTCTGAACTCGTTGTATTACAACTTAATAGAGTGTATGCCATTAGAAATATAGTGTTATTAAGATTATTTTTGAGAGTGCGTCTCTTGGAATGTGAATTTGATTATATTGAATATCAGCATATTCCAAGATCTTTAAATACATTAGCAGATGCAATTGCTTCTCGAATGTTAAATAGACATTTGCAATAATCATACATGTAAATTTAAAACCATTCCATAACATGATTTACAAGGTAAGCTGGTAATAGTGATATATAAATATATATATATATATATATATATATATATATATATAGGAGTGTGTCAAAAAATACATCGTCCTCGATCATAGGTTGAAAAACACCTTATGATCGGCAAAAATGATAAGTACAAAAAACAAAAATGTCATATGTGCCCACAATAGGCGATCATCCTATCACTGGTGATGATCTCAATAAGAAACCACTGCACGGGCCACCTTGCAAAGGAACCTCCTAAAAGGTCCTGGGACCCCAATCACATAGTGCTGAAGTCGACGAGGAATGTCATCTATAGTGGTCTCCGGAATATCTCCTGTCAAGCGCTTGAGATGGCCCTCCAACTTGGCCAAAACCTCTGCTAATTCGTCCTGTGGGGCTGGCGCAGCTGCAACTGGTTGTTTCCTCTCGTAAGGCTGGAGAGCAGCTGGTCACTGTGGACCCACATCTGCATTTGAAACTTTTGCTATCAGTTTTGAGACGATGGAAAAAAAAAAAAAAAATTAAAATAGGAAAAATGTTGAAAATGATTTTACCTGAGTCATCCCACTGCTCTCCTGGTGGAAGAGCCATGTTTGGGTCACCACGAAAATCTACCCCAGCGTAAGGGAAGTCCTGAATAGAAAATACCTGGTTTTCCAACCATTGGAAATACTCAGGTTTGAATCGAGCAACCTCTGTCCTCTCGTCCGGGTGACGGGCCATAACTGCGACCCATCGCATCAGTTTGGGCTCTCGAGGAAGCCCAGCTCCAACAGTAAGGTGCTGCGGGATCAACATGGGAACCCTCTCCAGACCAAAACTCACAACCAAAGCCCCATAACCAAAGGTCTTTAGTTGTCCGTTCTTGGCCCTGGTTAGTTGGCCTTTCACATTGGCCAACACAGCATCGCACCAGTTGAAGATGGTGCCTCGAAAGCAATCAACTGCCATACGCATCTGGGATCCGGTGGCAATATGTAATGCGGCACTCCCGCAAAGTCTGGTGACAGTAAACGCAATCACCATGAGTTCAGGACGGGATATGGTCTTTATGTCTATCCCTTTGTCTCTAGCCTGGCTGTTGTAAAACTCTAGCCGGAGGCTATCGACAGACTGGCCACCTGGCCTAGCCCCAAACAGAGTCAAGTCTTCGCCTCTCTTAGGCAAACCAGTCAAGAAATATATGTTCGCCGACACGATTTCGAGCTGGTGGCCACCAATGAAGAAGCACTGGTCCTGTATGCTCCATCTGTCAACCAGCCACTGTAAGAAATCCACCTGAGCCCTCATGCCAGGAATGGCCCAGAATTTGTACAAGGCGCACGCCCTCAAAGCATCAAGTGAAGGTTGATGGTTCCATGTGGCAGCATCCACGTCCTCATGCTCTCGTTCACGCCAATCTAGCATGATGTACTCTCTGCATCAAGTAAAAAGATAAATTAGAATGCTAGAAATTATTTTGTTTGGTCCAATTTTGAGAATTTTTGGGTTAAAAACCCTTGCGGCGGGGAACGCACCGTCCGGGTTAGACACAGTGCGTGCGACCGCACCTTGTCTACATTGAAGGTGCGGACCCCTAACTTTCTCCCAATGGAGCAAAAGTCGGGGTCCGCAGGCCAGTAGTGGTACACCTGCGGGCCCCCGCGCACGGGTTTTAAGCCTAAAAACCCTCCAAAAAATGAAATGAATGACTATGACAAAAAATGAAATGGTTAAAAATGAAGAGTAGGATGATGTGGATTACCTGGAGAAGACGGTGTTCGATTCCGACGGTTGGATTTTCCGCAATCTTCACGGGAAGTTTTCTGAACAAAAGCCGGTAAAAATGAATTCAAGAAGGCCCTTTTTATAAGTTTTTTGAGTAAATAAATTGCAAATTTGTTTATGTTTCACTTTGGAAAGGTATTTTTGCGACATTTTTATCCATTTCAAACAGGTATGAGTAATGTTTGCGTTTTTGTTCAGGATAACGGATTATTCAGGCAAAATCTATCATTTTCGATGAAAAAACATTTAGAGTCACCTTTAAGCTCTTTTTTGACTCCTGAAACATGAAAAGATTGCCGAGTTTTTCTTTTAAACTCGTTAAAACGGAATTAAAAGACGGTCCACTTACAGCTCTTTTCTGACCATAAAAACATGAAAATATTGCTGGATTTTTGTCGTTTCAAATTCGATATTGGTTATAAAACGACGTGTCGTTGATCGATTTTTTACTTTTTCGGGTCAAAGGCACTAATGACGAAAAGTACTCCTTGGTCGTAAAAGATCAAGCGGTTCTCTCAAGTATTATTTTATACTTTTTCGGGCTTGGGAGACACAAATTTACGAAAAAGGTCAACCCTGGAGTTTTCTTAAGTTTTTTCAGACTCTCTAAAATTGAAAAACGCCGAGTTTCTCCTATACTGGACTCGTTAAAATTTCACAGTAAAGGACCTGTTCAATTACAAACAGGAACGAACCACTCCTTCTTAGGGTTCGAATTTAAACTAAGTTGGACTCATCCGAAGGATGAGCTTATAATCAAGCAAATGTTATCCTCCTCAAGCTTGTCAAAAATAAAGAGGTACTTGCCAGAAATGGTGGGGGAAAAGAGAGAAAAATGAGCCTGTTTGTCATAATTTGTAACCACTCTTGAACACGACACTTTTGTTCACCTGGGTTGGGAAATCCTTTGCCTAACAGTTGATCAAACCACATTGAAAGTCTTCAGCTAGTTTCTGGGTATTAAATTTGGGTCAATTGTCACCAAGCCATCTGTCATGTCGTTATGTGTTCAAGAGGTCACTGCCAATAAGCCATTCATCTGCAAAATATCTGTCATCCATCTTGACCATCCCTGAGTCAGTCCTTGCAACTAAATTTCTTCAACTTGATATATGATTTTGTGTTGTGGGCTTGCCTGTGACGGATCGCTTTCTATCGACTTCAACTCATTATCTAGAAAGATGATCTAGAAATCATCAGTACGTTGAGATCTGCATGCCTCAATGGCAGGTTTCTCGCCTTTGACGATAGGTTGCATCATTGACCTTCGATCAAAGGATTCCGTGACATGTTCGACATCAACACATTTATTCGCATCTCATGGATTGTACTGGGTAATTTGAGAGCCATTGACATCATTGGTGGTTCCTCTCACACTTGTTAACAGTTTACATCATTGACTGGTAATCAAGTGGTTTCTACCATGTTCGACATCAACACATTCATTCGCATGGATAGAATCGTACTGTTTCGGGAAGTAGAAATGAAGACCCTGGATCTACTTTCCACAATCCAGGCTGTGAGGAATTTTGTATTCATTATATAATGGACTGTTCATAAACAGATGGCTGCATCCATACTGTGTTCACATGAGTCTATACTTGTGATGTTTTACAAGATCATTCCTGTATCAGAGCAGTAGTTAGTTTTTAAGTCAGTTTTGATCTGAGTATGGGAATGCCTACCAGCGATGATATGATCTCATATATATATCTTGCATTGAATGTTTTTACAGGTTCCAACCGGGCTCTCCACAAGATGATCCTCGAAATGATAAAGTACTTCACTCTTCCTAAATTATAAATGAAATCCTCATCTACTACAGACTTTGCACTTTAGGGGGAAATCTGTTATACAAAAATATCGTCACCATGATTATTTGCAGTCAGTATGGGTCTATCATCACTTGTACTGTCCTCCTAAGCAAGTCTCAGACCTCAGCTCTTCAAGTCAAGCTTTGAGAATGGGAGAAAGACATTGAAAATCAATGAAACTCTAGTTCTGCACTTTCTCTCACTGTTACCTGCGGTCCTGCACCTTCTGTTTATAAAAAATGCAGACCTGCCCGCTCTGTCCCTAAAGGTGTGGGTGCAGACCCCTGTGAAAGTCAAAAAGGTGCAAGTTTATTATAAAAAACTCACTTTGGGTTAATTCTAGATGATTCTAGAAGGAATTGTGACATGGATTGGCCACTCTTAGGTGGTTCATGCATCCCAAAAGAGAAGGAGCTAATCCCTTGATGAGAGGAGCTATCCCTTTGAAGGAGGGCTTTATCCCTTTGAAGGAGGACCTAGTAACCTCCCTCCATTGCATTATAAATTCAGGCATTGGGCTGGTTGTTGGGGAGGTTAGAAGCTGAACATTTTTGAGGGTAAATGCTGATGAAATTAAGACTTCCTAGTTGAGCTTAAGAGGAGAGATCACATACCTTTTTGGCTTCATTGGGAAGTGAGTGAAACTTGTCAAAGTAGAGGAGACTTCTTGCTGGACCCTGGGAGGAGCTTGTACAGCATCAAGGCACAGGTTGTAAAGTTCTTCTTCTTTTGAATTAATACAATCAAACTCATTTTTCTCAACAAGTATCTCATGTTATTTGTTTCATGAACTCCTTGACCTTCATGTTAAATATGTTTTATGATATTGGCTTTTCAGGTGCTATTTAATTTGTTTGCTTGTTTGTGTTTGCAGATTCGTGACAAAGGAGCTCATTTGGATCGAAGGAGCGAGGGCATCCACAAACTTGCGTTGGACCTAAGGTAGGCCCTAAAAACACTTGTTTTCCTTTGTTTATAAAAGCATATTTAGAGAAAGATAGTGTTTGGTTGGTTTGCTTGTCATTAGGTCATCTTTAGATTCTAGGAAGGTCTATCTTGTCCGCAAGATCGACTTATTCCGTGTGACAGCAAGCATTGGTCTCCATGAAGTCGGGTCTATGCGAGCTGTAGATCCAAACAACTAGGCTTCAGGCCAGTGCAGGACAGAGTAGCACTGCGTCAACCAGTTTGGCACCAGTGATCACTCAAGTAGCAGATATGGTTCGCTCAATGGATCTCTAGGCAGTCGCACTACCTGATGGAGCTTTAAACACAGAGATAGTCACTGACAAGGCAATTGTCATCACTTTGAAGAATGTGGGCCTTAACTTGGCCGCACTCCCTAGTGAGTTCCTTCACGCACTGCAAGTAAGTGTGATCGCAAAGATTAAGGCCCGATAGCAGCACGCGCTTAGCATGATCAACGAATATAAGGTTAACAATGAACATATGTTCATTGAGAAGACAAAAAAAGCATGGAATAATGTGTAGGCACAGAATGAGCAAACTACAGCCATGGTGGTCGAGGCATGCAAGACAACCCCTGAACTACATATCCCAGAGGAAGCGCCAGTGGACGCCAAGATCAGGAAGTTGGCTATAGGCGCGCGCGAAGAAAAAATAGAAGTGGCCAAGGTTCAATTTGAACTAAACTTGAAGATAATAGAGCTCAAGTTGAAGTCACAACCTTCAACTCCACTAGAGGTCAGAGAACAACTCGAGGCAGCTGTAAAGGATGGAGTTACAGCAGTAGATGTCGCGGTGGCAGATTGCACCGCGCTCTTTGAGCAGTCCATGGAGATAGTCATGACGCTCCAAGAAGATCCTAACTTGTAGAGGCTAAATACGAAAGCCCATGAATCGCAGAAATAATATGATGAAGCAAGAGCGACGGTGCACACCATCGCTATATCATAGCAATTGGCTAAGTTACATGAGGCAAAATAGTTGCTCGAATAGGTGGAGGCAGCAAAAAGAAAAGAGGCAGTTATCAAGGCCAGATTGGGGCCTTACCTGGATGAGGCCTATGTTATCTCTGCCACCATTGAGGAGACGTTGGTGAGCCTACAGAGAACACAACAAGAGAAAAAGGAAGACAATGCAGGACCAACAACAGAGCAGCTAGTGGAGCAGATCAAACAGGTAGCCATGCAGAGTGCAACTGAAGTAGCAATAGCACAAGTCGAGCTAGAAGGTCTCTGTAGTAAGATATCCACGCTAACAGAGTGACTCGGGGGCGAGTCACGATACTTGTGTTGGGGGCCTATTGGGACAAGGTCCCCTAGGGTCAGTTTTGGGGCAAAAGCCCAAGTTTTGTTGTAAAGAATGTAAAGTCTCCGCAATATGTGGTCACAGAGTGCATAGATAGTAAAGTGTCATAAAGGGTGTTACCCTTTTGTTATGTAAGTTGTGTCAGATTTAGTAGATCTACCCATGGCCCGCAGACCATGGGTAGATCTACAAAGGAGAGTCTTAGAGAGTCTAAGATAATATAGTAGATATAAATGAAGATGTAATGGGTCATTAGAAGTAAGAGCGAAGAAGCCTTAGAGTAGAAGAGAGGCTCTACAGCTGTGTGTGCAAGGGCCTAGAGTAGAGTCTGCAGCTGAGTGTGCGGACCCCTGCAGCTGTGTGGGCAGGGAAGTCTTGAGTCTGGAAGAACATAAGCATTAATAAAGAGATTATTCCAACAATTCCTGTGTTTTGTCTATTTATTTTTGATATGAATGAATTCACTATTATGTTATGATGAACGATAGTTTTATGAATTAATATTGTATTGATGCACGATTTTATATGATTTACATTGTCATATGAGCGCAAGTATTAATATTTATTTACGTGAAGGATATCTTGTTTTTTGAGAATATTTTTCAGCGTCTCAAAAAAATTGATATGGATCACAAAAGCCTAAATTCAACAGAAGAATATCTTGTTGCATGTTAATGTTATCAGACACTTAAGCCGATTTGGGTAAATACAGAACTAAGGGTAATTACAAAGGCACGTAAGCGGTGGATTCACCTACTTAGGGTCAACAAAAGATAGTCTTAGACCTTCGCGAAGGTCTAGAGGTTGGTTAAAGGAAGTTATATCGATAAGCCTTAGAGACTTACCGATCTATGCAAAGGCAGGTTTAGGGCATGGAACGACATCATGCTCATATCTGGGTGCAAAAACTTGGTTCCAGCATCCCCCCATACTGCTTCGGGTGAGACTTCAGCTCGTGCTCTATGGGTTGGATGCCAAAAGGGCTAGTAGTGTAGGGATTGTTTTGGGAAACTTAACTCTGAACCTGGGTCAAGATCCAGTAAGCCAACAATTTCTCCTCTTGAAGTTTGTGATGTATTATTAGGAAAACCATACTTGTGGAAGCAACATGTTGTATATGAGTCTATACCTCGCTTTGAGATTATTACTTTGAGCAATAAGTTGTATAGGATACCGGAGGTAGCCCTGCCTACCACCATCTCTTTAATTCCTACAAAGCAATGCAATAAGATCATTTCCCAGACCATGATTTTTTTTTCCTTATGATTCTCCCTCAGGGAAAGAAGAAGGTCATGGCCACAACTTCCAAACAAGGCTCCTCTGCACAACAACAATAGATGGAAAAGGTCGTCGAGGAGTATAAGGACATTTTCGCCTCACCTACAAGGGTACCTTTGCATTTTTAGGTCAAGCACTCCATCAATTTGACCTAGGGTGTGCCGCTATCCAATGGAACGATCTATCGACGCTCTGTTCTGGAGAATGATGAGATCAAGAAGAATATTCAGGAGCTGTTACAAAAATGGAATATCAGGCTAAGCTCATCACCTTGTGGGAGCTCGATTGTATTAGTAGAGAAGAAGGATAGGGTACCTAGAGAATCTGCATTGACTATCGAGCATTGAGTAGGATCACTGTCTGGAATAGGTACCCAATCCCCGAAATTGATGAGCTTCTAGACCAGCTCAAGGGTTCTAAATATTTAAGCAAGATTGACTTGAAGTCTCGTTATCACCAAGTGCTTATTGAACCCTCTGATGTGTGGAAGAATTACTTCAAATCCAAGGAGAATTTTTTCAAATGTTTGGTCATGCCTTTTGGGTTGACAAAAATGCCCCCACAACCTTCATGAGATTGATGGATGCCATCTTGCGACCCCTAACCAATGCATTCGTGGTGGTATATTTAGATGACATTGATCTTCAACCAGAGTTGGGAAGATCACCTCCACCATATTCGGCAGGTCCTTCAAACCCCGCGACAACACAAGTTGTGTGCCAATTTGGAGAAATGCACTTTTGACATGACCCAGGTTCAATAGCTGCGGTACATAATTGATGAGCATGGTGTGGATGTGGACCCAACCAAGATACAAGTCATTCAAGATTGGTTAGCCCCAACCACTCTAATAGAGCTCCGTAACTTTCCGTGTCTTTCCAATTTCTACCACAGGTTCATGTTGGGGTTGTCTCATATCACTTGGCGTTTAAGTCAAGTCATCAAGGGTGGAGCGATAGAAAAGCTTTTTTGGTATGAAACCCATAAAAAGGCATTTGATGAGTTGAAGCATCACCTTTTCTCTACACCAGTGCTCACATTACCAGGTCTACAACAACTATTTAAGATTGAGGCAGATTCCTATGACTATGCTATTGGTGTAGTTCTTACTCAACAGGGGCATCTAGTGGCTTATTACAATGAGACACTTTGAGACACAGTATGAAAGTATCCCACTTACAACAAAGAAATGTATTCCATTGTGCAGGGTTGCCGTCAATGGAAGAATTACATTTTGGGGAAGGAAACGATCATCCACACAGACCACCAACCCCTGTAGTTCATATAGGCACAAGGGAAGTTGCAAAACGATCGCCATTAGAAATGGTCCACATGCCTGCAACAATTTCATTTGAACATTAAGTACAAGAAGGGAAGCACCAATAATGTTGCAGAATGCCTCAGCCGACCACCAGTCATGGCACTGATCACTGTGCTCAACTCCTGTGGGCACGACACTTTGGTGTGGCCATATTTTTACAAGAGCAATCCAGAATTCAGAATCACATACCAGATGCTCCTAGAAGTTAAAAAATTTCCGAATTTCACCTCCAAGATGCACTGTTATGCCACCTAGGACACATTTTTGTTTCTTCAAGTGAGCATGCCAAGATGATTTGGGAGGCGTGCTATAGTTGGATCATTGGTCATTTCAAAGTAGAGAAAACAATGGCAGTGTTGTAGAAATATTTTTATTGGCTGAACCTTCGTCAAGATGTTGGGAAGTACATTAGATCCTGCATTACCTACACCATTTCCAAACCAACCATCAAGAAGAAAGGCTTATATACTCCTCTACCTACTCCTATTCAACCTTGGGAATCCATCTCCATGGATTGCATGTCGAGCCTTCCTTCTACTAAGCACGACAACGACTATGTTTTCATGGTCGTCGACATATTCTCTAAGATGGCCATTATGGCAACCTTCAATTAGAGTATCACAACATAGGCCACTGCTAAGCTCTTCTTTGAGTGAGCGTGGGTACACTTTGGGATCCCATAGTCCATTGTCTTAGATTGAGACAACACAATCCTTAGTGCATTTTGGTCAAGTCTCTGGTTCATGTTGGATACCAAACTTACTAAGTCAATGGATTTCCACCCCCAAACTGATGGCCAAACAGAAGTCATCAATAGGATGATCATACACATTTTGCGCTCTCCATAGCTCAATGGGCCACAACCCCTTTCAGGTAGGGCTAGTATTTCAACCCTTATGTCCCATTGATGTAGCCATACCATTTGTAGCTAACCAAGTAGATTCGGTTCACATACAGTCTTAAGCCAATAGGGCTCCCATCTTCATTAAGTGCATTTAACACATCTGCTAGTAGGTCCATGATATATTATACAAAGAAAATTCTAAGTACAAGCAACACCATGATCAACATCATGTGTTGCACAAGTTCCAGGTGGGTGACAAACTTTGGCTACATTTGCAGAAGGAGCGCCTCGTTGGACCTCACGCAAGCTTCACCCGCTTCGATATGGGCCATACACCATCACCAAGGCTATAAGAGATAATGTATTGGAGATCAACATTCTATCATTTCTTGGTCTGCACCCAGTGTTCAATGTAGACATCCTTCGGCCATACTTTCCACCATGGTTGGACACATCTGACATTGTAGAACAACTCACGTCAACAGAGCTAAACCCATACTGCATGGAACAAAACATAACTGATCAGATCATGGACACACAGATCAAGAACACTTGCCAATAGAGGATCCATCTATATCGATTTGTCAAAGCAGGCCAACTCCTTCACCAGGGCAAGTGGTTCACCAGGGACCAAGTTCAACAAAAATTTCCTCACCTCATGGAGGCTTTGGAGGCAATGGAGACCATTGCTTCCTGAGAGTGGAGGAATGATCCAAGTGGATATTGGTGGCTACTCACCTATTCCACCTAGACCTCCATTCGGTTTAATCTATTTCATTATTTATTTCAACATTTACTATTTTTAGTAGTTTTTTAGGTCCTAAACTTCTGGAGCAGTTTGGCCCCCTAAACAACATTTTTTTTGAGGTCCATTCTAGGCTTGTGGTCACAGGTAGTGGCCTACCACAAATCAGATAGTATTCAGAGAGACCTTTCCAACAAGGTATCGTACATGCCAAACATAGATAATATGACCAAGTTACGACCCTGGGAAGTTCGCTACCTAACTAACCCTAAAGGGGCCCACAAACTCTTGGGGTTAGGGTTTTGGCTATTTAGCATTTTCTCTTATTGTTCAATAATAAATAGGCCCTTGAGCCTCACTGTAACATAGTTCAGAGGCATGTAGCCTCAACATCTCTTCTCAGAGATAAGCTACCATTGCTCTAGCTAGTTTATTTCCATTCTGTTTGTAAGCATATTTAAGTATTTTGATACTAATGAAATAAAGTGTTATTTCTATTGCATCTATGTATTTCTGGTTATATTTGTAATTTGTTTCATTCCTTTTTAAGTTCAGATCAAGTGCTCCAGTTCATACAATCTATGATACCATGCACTGGGGTGTTAAATGAAAAGAACACCGGTGCTTGAAAATTTTAATGCCCCGTTGCTTATGTGTTTGCAAAAGCCTCAATGCTATACTTTTCACAAAAGGCGTCAAGGTAGGAAAACAAATCTTGCATTACTAGTGCGTATTGATTTTACACACGCACCAGGTTTTTGTATGTATGAACGCACTCGTATTTATTATCATAAATATAATTGTTGAAAAATTTGTATTTAGAGAGGTGCACATTAATATAAAATGTCCCAATATCCATTTTCTATTTTTTGTAAATATCGACCCGTGATAGTGCAATTATTGTTGAGATGGCTCCTCCCATGATGCAATTATGTCCGCTTCTTTAACCATCTCCTTGTACATTTTTTTGGACATTCCTATAATCTTTTTGAAAAAGTAATAATTTTTTTATATTGATATATGAAAAATATATAACAAAATTGATATTAATAAATGAATGCTTTGTAGTAATATATACATATAATTCTAGAAAAACATTTTAATTAGGAATATTACTTTTTGAATGATTGTTTTTGTTGTTATATGTTTCTGTTATTGCAAGTATGACAAGTCTCGTTGACCATTGCTCTATAATCACTTCCTGCAATTTAAATATAGCATGGTTTTTGGAATCATTGGATTGATTTCTGTATTGTAAGTGGAAAGTACGTCTATACATTCGTTCCACTATATCCCTCATATTTTTGTAAAAGTTTCCCCCCCTTTCATTAACCTCCGGCACCACTCTAGGTGAACTAAGGACCAATTCATCGTCATTTACATGTTCTATAATTTTTATTTTCTTAGAATGACATTCTTTTCCTTTGTTATTGGTCCCTATAGAACATTAAACATATGTGAATTACTGGATTGTTTGAAACATGCTATCTAATATTCTTAAGTATATTATTAATGAAAATTCAAAAATAAAACTCATAGTGAATAATATTTTTTTATTCACCTGATTCATCCTTCTGCAATTTTTCCATCAAGCTCTTATGCTATTCAACACTTAGATCAAAAATAATCTTATCGATATTACTCATTTTGTGGCTATGCATGACACACACTAACCAATACATATTAGTTAAACTTACACTATTAATTTTGTAAAGAATTTACAAAGATTTAGCTTTTTCAACTTTTTAGATGTGATACCATTGTGCTGATCAATATTTTTGTTACTTGACCATTTCTCAAACATTTTTTTATCAATATACAACGTGTACAATTCAATACAAAGACCATTAAATATATATATTATAAATAAATCACATAATTTTAAGCTAAAAAGAGGTCTAGTTACCGGTGCACTTATGTGCATAAACATATCGATGTGTTTAATTTAATAAACACAAAGATGCATTTAATTGTTGAGAACCAACAACAAAAATTATTATTTTAAATAAATCTATTTTGTGGTGGAGCTTGATTATCTTCCTGATTTAGAGGTCTTGTTTTAGTCGAGTGTATACCATAGGAATACTATACACCCCTTCATGTGGGCGGGAGGGGGGGAGGGGTGTTTGTGAGGGGGACTTGTCCCCTTTGGGGGGGGGGGGGGCGCTATCCCCCATTACTAGGGGGTACGGGGGCTAGCAGGCTCTCGGTGGGGTTTCATGGGCAGCGCTCCTAAAGCTAAAAATAGATGAAAAATTTCCTTGTAAAATATTGTAATTTCGTAGTCAATCTGGACCGTCATTAGGCGGATTATTTGACGGCAGAGGTTATGTTAATTTGTGGTTTTTTGTCCTAGAAGGAAACCCTCAATTTATATGAGGGAATTTTATTGCGACTGTGAATTATTATTCTGAGCGAGAAAGAAAGAGGAAATTGTGTGAGAGAAAAGAGGAAATTACAACAAATATGTTGTAGGTTGTATCTCTTCATTTTGGTGGATAATATAAAAATAAGGACAGGTTGTTTCTCCATAGACGTAGGCCAAATTGGGTGAACAATGTATATCCATGTCTCTCTTGTTTTATGTGTTTCTGTGTTTTTTGTTTCCACAATATTTTATGTGTTCCATTGCTCTATTATTAGATTTTCTAACAACTGGTATCAGATCTGAAAGTCTATTTGGTTGATAAACTCACAGGAGAGAAGGGTTCTTGGTTTCACATGGGAGCAATGGAAGAAGGTGGTAGGTTTAGGATCCAGAAATTTAATGGCCAAAACTACCAGTTGTGGAAGATGCAGATGGAAGATTATCTGTATCAAAAATATGTGTACCTACCAATGAGCAGAAAATCAAAGAAGCTGATGAGTATGACAGATGCAGAATGGGATATTCTCAACAGAAATACACTAGGAACAATACGGTTGTGTCTAGCAGCATCGGTGGAATTCAACATTTCAAAGGAAACGATAACATAAGGTTTAATGATGACATTGGAAAAACTTTATGAAAAACCCTCAACCTCAAATAAGGTATTTCTTATGAAGCATTTTTTTTAATATGAAGATGTCAGAAGGTGGATCTGTTGCTGATCATTTAAATGAATTTAACACGGTAACTAGTAAGTTAAATTTTGTAGTGGTAAATTTTGATGGTGAAGTTAGGGCTATGTTATTTTTGTGCTCATTGGCAGAAAGTTGGAATGGCTTACTTATGGTTATTAGTGACCCTATCTTTGGATCTAGTATTTTAAAGTTTGATGATGTTTTTGGTGCCATCCTTAGCGAGGAAATGTGATGGAAAATCTTTAGTGAGACATTAGGTAATGCTTTGATTGCAGAGACTAGGGGAAGAAACATGGAAAGAGGAAGGATCCCAAGAAATCACAATAAGTCAAGAAAAGGAAGATCCAAATCTAGATCAAGGATAGTGTGCTAGAGATGTGGGAAGAAAGGACACCTAAAGAAAGACTACAAATCTTGGAAGGGAACAAAAGGAGATGGACAACAAGAGAACAATCATGAAGTGAATGTGACAGGTGATGTGTTCAAGATTCTTTGATTCTTTCATTAGATAATATTATTAATGCCTCGCTGGTAAATTCAGGAGCTTCATTCCATGCCACACCTTATAGGAAACATTTTTTTTTACTATATTCAAGAAGATTTTGGACAAGTTCATCTCGGTGATTATAAACCCTGTAAAATCATTAGAATGGGTAAGGTTTTTATAAAGAAACAAAATGGAAACCAATGGCTATTGAAGGAGCTGAGGTATGTTCTAGATCTAAAGAAAAATATAATTTCAATAGAGTAGTTAGGTGGTGAAGGCCATGTAACTACATTCATAGACAAAACCTAGAAAGTCACTAAAGGAGCCCTCGTAATAGCAAAAGGAGAATAGGTTGGTACATTGTATTTATGTAGTGGTATTTATAATTCTGTTAATGATTTAACGTCCACAGAAGCATATACGATGTCGTGGAATCATAGGTTTGGGCACATGATTGAGAAAGTGATGGAAATTCTTCACTCAAGAAATTTGTGACCAAGTTTGAAGCATGTTTATTTCGAATTCTATGAAAATTATGTTTATGGAAAACAAAAGAGAGTCACGTTTCTCAGAGTTGGGAAGGAAAATAAGAGTGAAAAATTAGAGCTTGTGCATACAAATATATGGGGACCTTCTCAGGTATCATCTCTCAGTGGCTTTTGCTATTATGTTACTTTTATTGATGATGCAACTAGGAAAACCTGAATTTATTGTATTTGAAATAAATCTGATGTATTTGATACTTTCAAGAAATGGAAAGCTTTGGTTGAGAATGATATAAGAAAGAAGTTGAAGTGTCTCATATTAGACAATGGAGGTGAATACTGCAAAAAATAGTTTGATAACTATTGTTTAGAGCATGGAATTCACAGAGAGAAGATAATTCCAAGAACACCACAGGAAAAATGTTGTGTCAGAAAGGATGAATAAGACAATCATGGAGTGCGCAAGGTGCATGAGATTGCATGCAAGATTGCCCTTAGAATTTTGGGAAGATGTTGTAGATAATGTTGTTTGTTTATTAAACACAGGGCCTTCGAGTTCCTTAGATGGTGGTATTCTGGAGGAGGCATGGACATGAAAAAATGTAAACTATTCATTTTTAAAGACTTTCGGTTGTGAATCCATTGTCCACATCAATAAAGAAAATATAACAAAGCTTGAGGAAAAATCAAATAAATGTGCCTTTATTGGATATGGTGTTAATTATTTTGGTTAACATTTATATGATTATGAAAATCACAAAATCATTAGGAGCAGAGATGTCATATTCAATGAAAAGTTCTTGTATAAGGATCAGATGTAGGAAAATAAATACGAAAAGGAAAACAAAGAATCCAAAATGCTTGATGAGATCACATAAAAAGTAAAGGTGCCCAAAAATCATAATGATCAACAACCACAAGAATAACAACAACCACAATATTAACATGCACCTCAAACACCTAAAAGTGGGGTTAGAAGATCTACCAGGATAAGTAGACCCCCTAAATGATACTCTCCTTCATTATATTATGTATTGTTGATTGATTTTGGTGAACTGGAAAGATATGAAGAAGTAATGCAGGTGGAAACTAGGAAGAAGTGGGAGAAAAAAATGGAAGAAGAGATGGACTCCTTGATGCATAACTAAACTTGGAACTTAGTCAAGTTTCCTACAGGTAAAACAACATTACAAAATAAATAGGTTTACAGGTTGAAGGAAGGAGATGGAGGTAAACACAGGTATAAGGCTAGAATTATGGTGAAGGGGTTTTCACAAAAGAAATGTATATACTTTGATGATTTTTTTATTCCTATTGTCAAAATGACTTCAATCCGAACTATTTTAAGTCTAGTGGAAACAAAAGATTTGCATCTTGAGCAGTCAGATGTAAAGACAACCTTTCTCCACTAGGATTTGGATGAAGAAATATATATGTAGTAGCCACAAGGGTATGAGGTCAAAGGAAAGGAAAAATTATTGTGAAAACTGAAGAAGAGATTGTATAGATTAAAACAGGCTCCAAGGTAGTGGTATCTAAAATTTTGATAGGTTTATGTATGAACAAGGTTATACTAGATGTCACTCTGACCATTGTGTTTATCTTAAAAAGTAAAAGGATGGAAACTATATTATATAATTGTTATTGTATGTAGATGACATGCTTGTTGCAGGGTTTAACATGCAGGTTATAAATGTGTTTAAAGTAAAATTATCAAATTCATTTGAAATGAAGGATTTGGGTGTTGCAAAACAAATCCTTGGTATGAAAATAACTAGAGATAGGAAAAATAAAAAATTAACGATGTCTCAAAGTGACTACATAGAAAAGGTGTTGGAAAGATTTAATATGCAGAATGAAAAACTAGTTAGTACACCTTTTGCTAGCCATTTCAAACTAAGTAAGGAGATGTCCCTCAAGACTTAGTAAGAGATGGATTATGTGTGTAACGTTCCATATGCATCAACAAAAGGAAGCTTAATTTATGCAATGGTCTGCACAAGGCTTGATATTGCACATGTAGTGGGAGTTGTAGGAAACTACAAGAACAATCTGGGAAAAGTGAGTTGGATGACAGTGAAGTGAATTTTCATATATTTGGGAGGTACCACAAGTCAAGCATTATGCTTTGGTGGTTCAAACATTTCTCTATAGGGGTATGTTGATGTAGATATGGCAGGTGATAGAGATAATATGAGGAACACCACAGGGTATATGTTTACTGTAGGCGGAACAACTATTAGTTAGGTTTCAAAATTGTAAAACATTGTTTCACTATCAACAATGGAAGAAAAGTATGTTGCTGCTATAGAGGCTAGTAAAGAAATGTTTTGGTTACAAAGGTTTATAGATCAATTGAGAAAGAAGTGGGAGATTGACAGGTCATATAGTGATAACCAACGTGCCATTCATATTTCAAAGAACTCAACATTTGATTCTAAGACTAAACATATATAATTTAGGTACTATTTCATATGGCCAGTTTTGGAAGATGGACAGTTGAAGCTGGAAAATATACACACTAGGTAGAATCCTACAGATATGTTAACAACGATTGTAACCAGGGAGAAACTGAGTTTCTGTTAAGTTTGAATTGGTTTTCAAGTATGATGATGAAGATGAGAAAAAACCAGGTCCAAAGTGGAAGCATTGTCCAACAAGTGAAGCAATAATGGAGTTTCTATAATCAGTCCCCAAGTGGGAGATTGTTGGGTGTGGAGCCTAATTATCTTCTTGATTCAAAGGTCTTTTTTTAGCCAGGTGTATAGCCCAGGAAGACTATGCACCCCTCCATGCAAGGGGTGGGTGGGGGGGTGTGGGGGGGCCTATTCCCCCCGGTGGGGGGGGGGGGGGTGGGGGGTTCAAGGGCTAGGAGGCCCCTGATGGAGGTTGGGGGGAAGTGCCCCCAAAACTAAAAATAGATGAAAAATTGCCTTGTAAAATATTGTAATTTCGTATTCAACATGGGTTGTTCATTAAGCGAATGATCTGGCGATAGGAGTTATTATAATAGAGGGTTTTTTTTCCCTTGAAGGAAACCCTCGATTTATATGAGGGAATTGTATGGTGGATGTGAATTATTATTCTGACAAATAAAGAGAGAGGAGACTGTGTGTGAGCAAAGAGGAAACTACAACGAATTTTATTTAGGTTGTATCTATTCTTTTGTTGGATAATATAAAAGGAAGGACTATTTTTTCTTTGTGGGCGTATCCCAAATTGGGTGAACCACGTATATTTGTGTCTCTCTTGTTTTATGCGTTTTTGCGTTTTTTTGTTTCCAAAATATTTTATGTGTTCCATTGCTTTGTTATTTATTTTTCTAACACTTTAAATTATGACGGTGTGATATGTAATGATAAAAGCACCACCACCACAGTAAAAAATGAAAACATAATTTTTTTTTTTTTTTTTTTTAGATTTAATGGTGCTATTTTTCAGAGGCGTACTGATGAGTTATATTATACATGGCATACAAATAAACATTTTCCATTAAAAAAATAACAGACATGGCTGACATGGTTTGGATCTTATTTAATAAGTGGCCCCCCTGCTTTACATTTCAAATTCCTTATATATAGTAACACAAACCCATTAAATCTAAAATGCCTAAAATTAAAAGCCCTAATTGTGAAGTGATAGAGGGAGTTAAACCCTAAGGTGAAATTTTGTAGTCAAATAAGTAAGAGTTTAAGGTAAGTATTGATTTTTTTGTTTTTTTAGTTTTTCTAAATTTTAATTAAATCTAAATAGGAACAGAGTTTGTAGATTTTTTTATTAGTAAAATCAATAGTAAATTTTTCCTATGCAGGGTTTTTATTTTTTCTGAATTTTAATTAAATATAGCAGAAATTGTAATCTTTTTTTAGTAAAATCAACAATAAAATTTAAAATTTTTGTAGAGTTTTGAGTGAATCACCATACCTTTCAAATTTTGATCTTCTGAATAGTTATGTTGTTCCAAAGTATTTTGCTACTCCATAGTGCTCCTAATATGTCTCTCTTGCAAATCTCTCCCTTGAAATTTTGGGAAAAATAATGAAATAGTGAATAGCTTCTTACTATTTAAAAGACTTTATGAAATTAGATTTCGAAAAATCAATTATCGCTCATTTTTCAATTCGAAAAAAAAAACAAAGTTGCACTTTTTTTCCTAGTTTTTTCAGAACATTGGTGTGTTTCTTAGAAAAAAGCACCGGTGCTTTTACTAGTAACGCGCACCGATTAAGATAACTTATTGGTGCGCTAAATTTTTTTAACACACCAATATGATATATTTTTTTTATTTATTTTTATTTGAAATCCTGGAAATTTGTGAGGTTATTATTTTAACGCATTTGTGCGATTATTATTTAAACACATTGACGCAGTTAGTTTTACAAGAGCACCGATATGCTTTAAAAATCATCTAAATTTTTAGTTTCACATAAAATGACATATTCATCTCAAATTATCCTTTAGGATGCATCCACGAGTTACAATAGTTCATAGTATACATTTTCCACTTAAAGTCTCCTTATTCTTAAAAAATGGTTTAAAAACTGTATTGAAATTCAAATTGTGGTATGGTTCTCGAAATTAATTTTAGGTATGTACACAAAAAATTGTTGTTGATTTTTCTCAAATTCAAGGAAAAAATCTCATAATATCAAATGGCCAATTCTTCAAATTCTAGCTCGTTCCATATTGCTCAAAGTCCTTCGCGAAGTTCTCCCTATCCATCTCTAGTACCTTTAGATTTTATTTATATTTTGATTATCTATTTATTTATTTTATTCATGTCAATTCGAATAAAAATGTATCCAAATTTGCAGGATCCTAATTCATAATCAAATTCATATGCAAAAGATATTCCACTAGTTCAAAAACGTCGAAAGCTCTTATCAGGAGTAGCATACAACAAGCAGTTGGTAGATGAATATGGACAACCACTTTACCTTGCCAATTGTAACATGCCATATTCCAGCCACAATCTTGGGTCAGAAATGGTAATAATTGCTTGGTATATTGTAATTTCAACAAACCAATTGATTGTTTTTTCTAATATCATTGATGTACTAATGTTCAATATTTTTTGAAATTAGGATTCTAGTGATGATGAGTGACCCACCTACCATCTTTCAGTGCACCCCACCTGATTTGAACTTAAACAAGAATAAAAAAATTATAGATATAACCATATATACATAGATGCAACAAAAATAACACTTCATTTCATTAATATCAAAATACTAAAATATGCTTACAAACAGAATGGAAATAAACTAGCTCGGGCAATGGTAGCTTATGTCTGAGAAGAGACGTGGTGCTACATGACTCTAAACTATGTTACAATGAGGCTCAAGGGCCTATTTAATATTGAAAAACAAGAGAAAACCCTAAATAACAAAAAACTTAAACCCAAGAGATGTAACACCAAGAGTTTGTGGGCTCCGTTGGGGTTTAGTTTGGTAACCAACTTCCCGGGGTCGTAACTTGGTCATATCATCTCCATTTGGCATGTGCAATACCTTGTTGGAAAGGTCTCTCAAGCTACTACAGGATTTGTGACAGGGCCCTGCAAATGACTATGGGCTAGCTGTGGACTTCAAAAAAACATTGTTTAGGGGGTCAAAACTGCTACGGAAGTTCAGGACCCGAAAAACTGCTAAAAATAGTAAATGTTGAAATAAACAAGGAGACTGATGAAACTGGATGGAGGTCTAGATGGGATAGGTGGGTGGCCACCAATATCAACCTAGATTAGTCCTCCACGCTTAGGAAGAAATGGTCCCCATTGCGTGCAAAGCCTCCATGAGGTGAGCAAATTTCTGTTCAACCTGGTCACTCGTGAACCACTTGCCATGGTGAAGGTGTTGGCTTGCTTTGACAACTCAGTATATATGGAACCTTTGTTGGTGAATGTTCTTGATCTGCATGTCCATGAGCTAATAAGTTGTGGCCTGTTCCATGTAGTTTGGGTTGAGCTTTGTTGGTGTGAGTTGTTCTGTAATGTCGAATGTGTCCAATAATTGTGGAAAGTATGTCCGAAGGCTGTCTACATTGAACACTAGGTGTAGACCAAGGAATGATGGGATGTTGAGCTCAAACACATTGTCACCTATAACCTTGGTGATGGTGTATGGCCCATATCAAAGCGGTTGAAGCTTGCGGTGAGGTCCAGCGAGGTGCTCGTTCTACAAATGTAGCCAAACATTTTTTCCCACTTGGAACTTATGCAACACTCAATGCTGATCATGGCGTTGCTTGTACTTAGCATTGGCTCTGTCCAATACATCATGGACCTGCTGGTGGATGTGTTGAATGTGCTCAATGAAGGTGCTATCCCTTTGGATTCAGATCGGACGTGAGCTGAATCTACCTGAGTAACTACAAATGGGATGGCCACATCAATGGGACATAATGGTTAAAATCCTAGCCCTACCTGAAAAGGATTGTGGCCCGTTGAGCTACAAAGAGCTATGTTGTAGCTGTGATGGACATAGGGGAGGCTTTCATCCCATGTGAATGGATTCTTCGAGTTGTACATGCATATAATGTGTACGATCATCCTATTGACAACCTTTATTTGGCCACCAATTTGGGGATGGAAAGCCGTGGACTTAGTAATTTTTGTATATAGCATCGACCAAAGACTTGACCAAAATGCATTGAGGAATATGTTGTCCCGATCTAAGACAATGGACTGTGAGATCCCAAAGTGTACCAACACTCACTCAAAGAAGAGCCTAACAGTGGTCTCTGTTGTGATACTCTTCTTGTAGGCTTCCATGATGACCATCTTAGAGAATCTATCGAAGACCACAAAAATACAGTCATTGTCATGCTTATTAGAAGGAAGGCTCGACATGTAATCCATGGAGATAGATTCCCAAGGTCGACTAGGAGTAGCTAGAGGAGTATATAAGCCTTTCTTCTTTATGGTTGGTTTGGAAATGGCACAAATGGTGCACGATCTAATGTACTTCCCAACATCTTGATGAAGTTTTGGCCAATAGAAACACTTCTGCAGTACTGCCATTGTTTTCTCTACTCCGAAATGTCTAGTGACTTGAATGTAGTGCACCTCCCAAATAATTTTGGTACACTCACTTGAAGGAACACATATGTTTCCTAGGTGGCATAATAATTCATCCTGAAGGTGAAAATTTGGAACTTTCTTCCCTTCCAGGAGTGTTTGGTTTGTGTTGCTGAATTTTGGATTGCTCTGTTAAATATGTGGCCACCTCGAAGCCTTGTGCCCATTGGAGTCATGCACAGTGACTGCCATGACTGGTGGTTGGCTGAGGTATTCTGCAAAATTATTGGTACTGCCCTTCTTGTACCTAATGTTCAAATGGAACTGTTGCAGGTAGGTGGACCATTTCTGATGGCCACCGTTCTGCAACTTCCCTTGTGTCTATATGAACTGCAGGGGTTGGTGGTCTATGTGGATAATCGTTTCCTTCCCTATAATGTAATGTTTCCACTAACGACAGTCATGCACAATGGAATACATTTATTTGTCATAAGTGGGATAGTTTTGGACTGTGTTTGAAAGTGTCTCATTGTGGTAAGCCACTAGATGCCCCTACTGAGTAAGAACTACATTAATAACATAGTTAGAGGCGTCTATCTCAATCTCAAATGATTGGTGTAGGTCTGGTAATGTGACAACTAGTGTAGAGGAGAGGTGATGATTCAAATCGGAAAATGCCTTCTATTGAGTTATTGATTAAAAAAACTTTTCTTTCACTCCACCCTTGATGACTTGACTTAAAGGCCAAGTGGTATGAGAGAACCCCAACACGAACCTGCAGTAGAAATTGGCAAGACCCATAAAGTTGTGGAGCTCTGTTAGAGTGGTTGGGGCTGGCCAATCCCGAATGACTTGTATCTTGGCTGGGTCCACATGCACACCCTTCTCATCAATGATTTACCCCATATCTTGAACCTCGGTCATGCCAAAAGTGCATTTTTCCAAATTGGCACACCCCTTCTGTTGTCGCAGGTTTTGAAGGACCTGTCGATTATGGTGGAGGTGCTCTTCCAAACTTTGGCTGAAGATTAAGATGTCATCTAAATACACCACCACGAATGCACTATTGAAGGATTTCAAAATGTTGTCCATCAATCTCATGAAGGTTGCAGGGGAATTCATTAACCCGAAAGGCATGACCAACCATTCAAAAAGGGCCTCCTTGGATCTGAAGGCAATCTTCCACACATAGGAGGGTTCGATAGGCACCTGATGATAACCGAGCTTGAAGTCAATCTTTCTAAAATATTTTTCCCCCTTGAGTTGGTACAGAAGGTCATCAATCCATGGGATTGGGTACATATTTGAGACAATGATCTTGTTCAATGCCTAATAGTCAATATAGAGTCTCCAGGTCTTGTCCTTCTTCTATACCAATACAATCGAGCTCCCACAAGGTGATGAGCTTGGCCTGATGTGCCCTCTTTGCAACAACTCTTAAATTTGTCTCTTGATCTCATTTTTCTTTAGAATAGAGCGTCGACAGATTGGTCCATTTGGTAGCAGTGCACCTAAGGTCAAATTGATGAAGTGCTTAACCTGAAAATGTAGGTGTACCCCTGTAGGTGAGGCGAAAATATACCTGTACTCCTCCACGACCTTGTCCATCTTATGCTACTATGCGGAAGAACCCTGTCTAGAAGTCATTGCCACAATCTTCTTCTTTCCCTAAGGGTGAATCATAAGGAAAACAAATTTCCTGGTTTGGGAAATGATATTACTTCATTGCTTTGTAGTGATCAAAGAGATGGCAATAGGCAGGGCTACGTCCGGTATCCTGTACAACTTATTACCCAAAGTAATAAGCATAGAGTGAGGTCTAGACTCATATACATCATGCCACTTCCACAAGTATGGTTGTCCTAATAATACATCACAAAATTCAAGAGGAGAAACATCACACAATACCTCATTCGTGGAGGGCTTGATGCTGTAGGGAAGGTGACATTATTGGCTGATGCATAGATCTCTTCCTTGATGAAGCCACTCGATGGTGTACGCTATGGATGTGTTGTTGTCGGTAGACCCAGCCGCTTCATGACCTTTGCTGAAATGAGGTTCTTTTGGATCCTGCTATTGACAATGAACTACAGCAGAGAACCCTTCACCCACATTTGTGAGTGGAAGAGGTGTTCCCCCCTCCTCTGGATCTTCAGGTTCATGCTTCTGGATGTTGGTGGTAGCTACGGTGGTACTGGGCTCCACATCAATGATCTGATTCCCTTTGTCATTCCCCTTGTTGGGTTCTGACTCAGATTTAGAAGATGCATCTGATTTGGAAGGCTTCAGCTCAGCCACCAATGAATGCTTGGCCTGAAACTCACTTGTGTTGTGAGTGGAGCTCTTATGGAACTGACACCATTTTCCCATGTCATTCTTTGTCTTCTTGGTGTTGTTCTTTTCTTGTGGCTTTGACGGGTTTCTCTGGGTCGCCCCGCCTTGGCTTTGGCCTTTTCTCTATCATTTGGGGGTGCCTTTTTCTTGCTTCAGATTTGTAGATCCAAAGTCTCTATTCTTTTATTTAAACTTCTTCTCACTCTTGACAACATATCAGTATGTCATGTTGAGCGAAGAGATGTCCAGGAACTCCATCTTGTCCTAGATGTACTTGTGTAGAGATGTACAAGAACTCCTTCTCTTCCTTTTGTTTAGAATAGGTTTCCCACTAGTCCTTGACATGTGGGGCAACTTTGAGAAGTGAAAAAGTAATATTTTCTCGATTGGAAAAGTCATGAACTGAAAAATATCCTTCCAACAAATTCAACCATTTATCTACGGCATCTGCATCTATCTAGCCCTCAAATATGGGAATGACAAATTTAATTTGTACCTTAAAAGGAGTGGCACCTCTAGAGTGGTTGTTGGATGACGATGAGTTGCCTATGGGTAGATTTTGAAGGATCTGGGTAAATTTATCCATCATGGCATTTCTATGTCGCTCGAGGGATTCCTCGAGAAATATTTTGATAGGATCTCCTACCCCCTCATCTTTCTTTTCTTCTGCCATGGGAGGCCATTGGGATTTGCAAGGCTAGTCTTGCAAAGGTTCAACCAGATCGAGCCCTACCTACTTATACCCTAACCTTGTTGGGGATATGCAAAGAAGAATAGAGAAAGAGAAGACTTCTCTGATACCACTAATCCGAACTTAAACATGAACGCAACAAATTACAAATATAACCATAAATATAGAGATTCAACAGAAATAACACTTCATTTCATTAATAATAGAATACTGATATATGCTTACAAACAAAATGGAAATAAACTAGCTTAGGCAATGGTAGCTTATCTCTGAGAAGATATCTGGTGGCCATATGCCTCTGAACTATGTTACAATGAGGCTCAAGGGCCTATTATTGTTTAAAAATAAGAAAAAACCCTAAACAACCAAAGCCATAAACCTAGGACATGTAACGCTAAGATTTTATGGGCCCCATTGGTGTTTAGTTAGGTAGCCAACTTCTTGTGGTCGTAACTTGGTCATATTATCTCTGTTTGGCGCGTACAATACCTTGTTGGAAAGGTCTCTCTGAGTACTACATGATTTGTGGTAGGCCCATATAATTACGGGCTTGCTACAGACCTCAAAAAATGTTGTTTAGTGGGTCAAAATGGCTTCTGAAGTTTAGGACCTGAAAAACTACTAAAAATAGTAAATGCTAAAATAAACAAATAAATAGGTGAAACTGATTTGAGGTCTAAGTGGAATAGGTGGGTGGCCACCAATATCCACCTGGATCACCACTACAATGTCAAATCGAGAGAAGTTTATAGTAAGAGAAAAGCAAAGAGAGGAAGCATGTCAAGAATGGTTGAATCAAACACCTATTCAATTCCCTCTGCGTCCAGATTCACCAATTAGGAATGAATATAGAAATAATATTTTTTTTCTTCACAAGTTGACAATGGAGGAAATCAAAGAGAGGTTGGTATGGATGATTATTTATTAGATATGACTACCATGGAGACAATGTTATTATATGCTTTGCAGAACCGTGAGCTAGGGGATGATGCTCATATCACCGATACCTTTTTCAAAAGCCTGAAATCTGATTCCACCACCCCTCTCTTTGGACCTGGCGGTCAAGCAAATTCTACCAAGTTGGGGAATTCGATGTTACTATACAACTTGAAAGAAAATTTTGGCATGTTGAATGCATGTTTCTCAGTAATATTGAGATAATTGACCATGATCAAGTCCCTTATATTTTGAGAAATCTTGTCACATAATCCACATAAAAGATGGTCGATTTTATGAATGTTAAATAATGACATTGTACATTTATAGTTCCTACCAACTATTGGTTATTCAAAGATAAGGTTCTTCCTAGTGATAATGTATTTCTTGGTAGCTGTGAAGAAGCAAAGAACTTGTTGAAAATGTTGGGAGTTGAGTACATATCATATCATGCATGTCCAAATGATTGTATTCTTTATAGAGGAGAAAAAACAAACAGAGATATATCCAAAATGTAAGCATGATAGGTACCATAAAAAAAGGGTAAATCACAAGGTCTTCCTCATAAGATATTGAGGCACATGCCCATAATCCCAAGGATTCAAAGGCTCTTTTGTTGCAAATAATTAGCTATGTTGTAGGGATGCAATGACGTCCCTAAGACCTACGATGTGCCATATCTAAATTATATGCATTTTGACATTGGATCACGTCAAAGGATATTCATATGGCTAGAATTCCATGGTGATGTCAAGAGATAGTTGAGATTGTTTGTATGTTTGAGAAGGAACTTTCGATGAGTTTCATGGGTTTGCAGGTTATTCTTGTAATTCACCTAGTAGATGAGGTTGAATTAGTTAGAGTGGTTTCTTATTGTTGGATGTTATTCTTAGAGAGGTACATGAATAAATTGAAAGGTTTTGTTTGACAAAGGGAAAAATATGAGGGGCCTGTTGTCACCTATCATACCATCTTATAGTTGTGTCAAATGGCCCTTTTTTTCATCCCTAATACAGGGAAGGATGGGTGCAATCTTGGTGTTCCAAAGGGAAAACAAAAAGGGAGAGCCTAAGTCCTAAATCCATAAAAGAGGGCCAAAACTTCTGAGGCCGAAATCACAGGGAAGGTTGAAATATCGGAGGCCAAAATCGAAAGGGGGCTAAAATATCAGGAGCTGATATCGATAGGAAAAACAAGCAACATATCAAGATTTTGGGATATTAGAGAAAGGCATAGGGAGATATTGATGGTTTATTTTTAAAGCGTGCCTTAAATGGCATAATAAAGCCTTAGCATTTTGGAACCCAACATAGGAAGGAGAAGGCCTCAGAGCAGAATGGTATCAGAATATCGAAACCTCATAACTCCTTAGAAATTGATTCACTTTAAAAATCCCCAAGGCTTTCCGAGAAAAGGAAACACAAGGGAAATCACTAAAAACCCAAGTATTCGAGGGCCTCTTTCTCTCTCCTCCAAAGAATACACATGACAACATATAATTGGCTCCAAGAAGCCGATGAGGCAGATGACGTCAGTGTGATATGGACGCATGGTGGACACATGGTAGTCAGTTTCCGCATTTATTTTTGAGGGACAAATGAGGAAAAATTGGGTGGAAAGGGTCACCACTTAGGTAGTGCCATGTGTAAATGATGATGTCAGTGTGATGTCACCTCAGAGGTCACCATATCGGAGGTTGGAAATATCAGAACACCTTTCTAATTTGTTTATGAAATTTTTTTATGAGAGGGGTTCTAATGAGGACTAGCCCATGGTCATGAGAAATAAAATGAACCTAGAGTGGAGATAAGGTTTATCACCTAAGTGTTATGGATAAAATTAGAGGTGGAGGATTTCGTAACTCTGTTGAAAATTTATTTTGAAGAGCATTTGAGTAAAGGAGTTCTGAGGCATTGATGGCTCATGGTTATGGGAGACATAAAGGAACTAAGGGTGGAAGAGTAAATACAAAGGGAAATAGGCCATTGACAAGATCTCGAAGGCCTTAGCGCCCAAGTGCCAAGTTGTTGGTCATGACACCCAACTCTATGGCGAAGTTGCGATAAGGAGGCTAATAGAAAAGGGGCTAAGAGCATCAGGATGATATGATTTTGTAACTTTTACTTTAATAGAGTTACGATGGACAAAGGCTCCAATATTGTAGCGCTCAAGTATTACACTGGTAGTCTCAAAAAATAGTCGCATGAAGGTAAAAAAAGAAGGGTGCTAAGAGAAAAGGGGCTAATAGCGTCAGGATGATATTTTTGTAACGTTTATTTCAAATGGAGTTACGATGGATGAAGGCTTCAATACTGTAGCCCCCCAAGAACTATATCGGTGGTCACAAGCGGTGGTTCTATGCTATATGAACAATAAGGAGCTAAGCGCAGAAGGGATTGAGGCATCAAAACTTTGGATTTTTGTAATTTCATGTTAAAGGAAGTTACAATGAGTCGCAGCTCTAAGGTTGCACTATGCTATATCACAAGATGTATTGGGCCCCCATAGTGAACCACATAAGTAATAAAATAGTGGATGGGCCGGAAGCTAAGCTACAGAGCCACTCTAATGCCATTGCACTCGACCATGTCCAACTAGAGAAAGGGGAAGTTTCAAGCTGTTAAAGGGAGAAATCAACAGGAAAATTGGATGGTAACCATAGAGGGATACGGTGGTCTGATCAAAGGCAATCAAACGAATTGGAATTGGAGATATTTTTGATGTGTCCATCATGACACCTCACGTTTCTCAGGTTCTTTTATTTTGTAAATTTTTGTAATTTCAAGAAAATAATTGAATATATTTTGTAATCATTAGAACATTCACACGCTTAGTCAGATGGTAGTTTAGATAGCTAGAGCATTAGGATATTTTTGTAACTGTTGTTTGAGCTCTCCCTCCCTATATAAGGGAAGAGGAAAATCATTAAAAAGGTTCAAAAATCCTATTCTCAAGGGTTCCGAAGTTCGTGTTAAAGAGTTTTGAACTCTATTTTCAGAGGAGGTTCCAAGTTTGGTTCTAAATTATTTTTCTTGAGGGTGTTATTGTTTTTTTTGCAAATTTTTCCAGTTTGGGCCTGTGATCTATTCTCATTCTCGAATATTAATGAAAACGTTTTGGTGATTCTAAGTATTTGGGAAATGCAGTATGCATTCTTTCTTTATATGTCATTTCTTATGTGTATTTTCCTCTTCAGAAATTGTGTAAGTAGTAGCTACTGGATTCACTTATAGATCATAGATTTACTTATGTTATATTGTAGTAGAAAGTGCCCATGGAATATTGAGTTGGAAGCCTTAAAATGCACTCCATAATATCTACATTTCATTTCCTTATTATTTCATGATTCTACTGGGAGTTATTGCTTAGGATTCTAGGTCTGTCCAACCCTCTTTGCTAAATTCCTTTCTTCCTTTCCTACTTCGCATATTTACTGCACCGACAAATTGAGTTGCATTTAATGTGTGTAAGCCATCAGACTTGGACATTTATTATTAGGATTATCTATATTGCCTACGTGTATGTTTGAATCTACCTCTGTGAAAGGTAATTGAACTAGATTTAAAATCATTTTTCATTTATCTCTTGAGCAACAATGAATCATCTTCAAGAGAAACTAAGATTTCCTGGGCACTGACCTCCCCACAACCTAGGGGTTATCTCTAGGATCTACAACATCTTCTAGCACCATTTTGGTGACCGAATCATAATGTTTTTACCTGGGTATGACATATTTACATTCCCTCTATGGGGTGAGAAAGGGAACTGTGGGTTGAAGATATCTCACCTTGGTGACTCCACTATTTATATATTTATTTGACCAACCTAGCTTTCAAGAGGCCTCATACTCGCTCTGGTACTTCCCAGCAGAAAAATCCTCCCATATTCGACCCTGAGAAGTTCATATCCAAGAGGATTTGGAAAGAGAGGACCCTTTTACTCTAGATATTGCAATATCTTTTCCTGATGTGTCAAATTCCAACTTTCAGAAAGCTGAGATAAACTACTTTGAGTCCTCCTTCAAAGCTTTGGAATATTCATAAGAACACTGCCAACTATTTGAATCATTTTCCTCCAACATTAAATTGGAAGAAGCTTCTGTCAATTTTCCTCATCTCATATTCCCTACCTACCTAGAACCTGAAGAAGTCAAATATATAGTCATAAATAGTCCCACTCAAAGGTTTTCTAGCACTTCTTCTCAACTCCATACAAACATAATCCATAGAACACCTCAACCAGGCATTGTGGTAAATCTTCTACCACCTCCATTGAAAAACATGGTTGTCCTTGGTTTCCTACTTAATAGATCTACTACACTTAACTTGCCTCAGCTTCTGAAGGGTATGCCACAAGATTACCTTGAAAATATGCCAAGGTTTATTGGAGAGGATGATATTTCAACCCAAACACATATAGGGAATTTATGCCCATTTTTTGAGAATCTGAACATAGAACAACTCGATGTAGTACTGAGACTCCTTGTTCAGTCTTTGGATGGAGAGGTTAGGAAATGGTTCAAGAATCTACCAAATTCTTAAATTAATACCTGAGAGGATATGGAGAATGCTTTCATGCAGAAATGGGGGGATAAAAGGGACTATGTCTATATTCTTACAAAAATTAATGCAATAAAGAAAAAGCATAATGAAAATGTTTCATAATTTATAAGGAGGGTCAATAAGTTATATAAAAATATTCTTGCAGAAATTAAGCCTCCACAAGTTGCTGCCAAAGTGGGTTTTGTTGGATCCTTTGAACTAGAGTTTGTGTTTATCCTCAAAGAAAGAAAGTCTTGTACTTTGGACCAAATCCAAATGGATGCCCTGGAATTTGAAGCAAATTTCACCTCTACTGGGAAATGGAAAGGGAAAGAGGAATATGGTGATAGGAGGAGAGGAAAGGAAGAAGACAACTCTTCGGGTGATGTAAAAGAAACTCAAGAATATAAGTTAGAAGAGATGAAAAAGATGATAAGGAATTTTTCTAACAAATTGGTAAAACTGGAGTTGGAGAACAAAAATCACCCTCGACAAAGTCAACCAGCTCCTAACATAAATTTTAATCCTCAATATATGAGACCACCTTTGCAGCTCTTGCAAAGGGAGAGAAAGGATCAATTGGATCACATTCAACCTCCTCTATACCTAGAAGATGAGCCTGAGGAGAATATTGAATAAACCATCGAAGTTCAAGAAAATTTGTTCTCTTCTCTCTCAGAGGGAGAAAATAAAATAAAAGTTAATGGAGGATAAGAAGATGATGTAGAGGCCCTAGTGGATGATGATGAGATAAACAATTATTGTAAGAAGTTTGTTGACTTCATGCAAGCCTAGTTGCATAGGAAATATGATCTTAGGTCATCTAGGAAAAGGTCTAGGGGGCAAGATCAAAATGAAGAAACTCTTTATCCAAGTTTCCCTAAGCTAGCAGATAAAGGGAAGAAACCACTCAACCCTGGCCCACCAACCGAGAAAGTATCCTTCCATCCCATTCCAAATGAGTTTGGAGCCTCCAAAATAGAGAAATTTCCCCCACCAATGAATCCAATCTGTAAGGAGGATAAAACACCTATCTAGTCTGCCAAAATTGATAAGAATCCCTCTGCCTTCATCCTCCAAAAAGAGTTAGAGAAAGTCAAGATAACTGTCCCCTTGAATGAATTATTGAAACAACCCCAGTGTAAAGCTCAAGTGCCTCAGTTTATGAGTTCATCCACCACTACCCTCCAATAATATAGCATTAAACTTGAAGAAGGGAGGCCTATAGTTGTGTTTGGACCCCATATGGAGGATAAAGACCCTTCCACTCCTCCATTCTATGTCACCTTGGTAATTCATGACCTGTTACAATGAAATTGTATGATTGACTTAGGGGCATCTCATAAATTAATGCCACTATATGTAATGGAATATTTGGGTTGTAGATAATGAAACCAACAAAGACGTATACTTCTTTGATTCCAAAAGAGTGAAGTTCTTGGGCATGATCAAGGATCTGGTGGTCAATTTGGCTCAAATCCTAGCCAAAAGTATGGTAATGAATATTGTAGTGGCTCATATCCTTGCAAGAATTGGTATGCTTTTGTCCAGGATGAGGGGAATGAAACTTGGGGGTTCCATCGATCTGGATTTAACCTATGCTACCATTCTTGTGTTTGGTGGAGAAGAGCATCGACTATACAGGGAATCTAGATTCGTGAAGACAATTACAAGGGAAGATTGTTCAAAAAATTCTCGTGTGTATGGTAAGGAGAAGTATTTTTCTTGTCTATTATTAGAAGAAGATGATAAAATCATGGGAGATGCCTACGTGGAATGTAAAAATCAACTAAGTAAACAATGATTATAGAATGACTAGGTATGAAAATTATATTTCGATGGTGATTATTCTAGAGAAGGAAATGGGGAAGGTGTGTTGTTGGTGTCTCCAGAAGGATGCTTGATCCCTCTCTCTTTCAAGCTAGAGTTCAAGGCCACAAAAAATGTTCCTAAATATGAATCCTTGCTATCAGGGATACAAGATGCTAGAAATATTAACATTAGGTGCTTAAATGTGTTTGGGGATTCAGAGCTGGTGGTGAAGCAAATCAAAAATCAATGTCAAACCAAGCATCCAAGATTGAAGGCCTACCAGAATAAGGTATGGGATTTGATTGAAAACATAATCTTAGCTTTCAATATTGAGTTTCTTCCTGGGGAGCATAATACGATGGTAGACTCCTTGGCCATCTCTGCTAGCAATTTTAAAATGCCCCGAAATCCCTTGCTCAAATATGAAGTCGAGGTCAAGTATAGCCTATTGGTACTAGACAACATGAAGTACTAGCAGGTGTTTGAGGATGAAGAACAAATCAAGTGCTTCATGGAGGTTTTTGGAGAGTTCACAAACTCGGTGATTAATAAGAAGGACGCGGAGATGACATGTGAACTACAGGCTAGTTGGGAAGATGGTTAAAATATATTGTAGCTAAAGGGGAATATCATCCCTAGAGGATTGGTTCCATTAGAAAGGTTTTTGAACTAAAATGATGTGGATACTAAGCCAATTAAGAAACAACTTGAGGAAGATGTGGAAGATTGTAAAATTGGCATTGAAGGAGATCTGAGAACCATAAAAATTAGCTAAAGCAGTTCCTAGGGAATACAAATAAAGGTACCTAGACATTTTTAAGAAGTACATGGATGTCTTTTCCTGGTCATATGATGATATGAACACTTTTTATCCTGGTTTCATACAACACAAAATTCGTTTAAAAATTGGGGTGAAGCAATATAAGAAGAAGCTCAGGCATATTAATCCTTTGTTTCTCCCATAAATTGAAAAGGAGGTGAAGAAAATGTTACAAAATAAGATAATTGTGCCATTAAGGTACTCCGATTAGGTAGAAAATTTGGTTCATGTCAATAAGAAGAATGGAAAAATAAGGTTGTGTGTAGATTTCATAAATTTGAATAAGTCCTCGCTGAAAGATAACTATCCTCTGTGTAAAATGGATTATATTCTGCAGAAAGTGGTAGGGTCTACCTAGATGTACGCCATAGATGGTTTCTCTAGATACAACCAAGTCACTCTATACCTCGAGGATCAGAAGAAAACAACTTTTACTACACCATAGGGAATGTTTATCTATGTGAGAATGTCTTTCGACCTCATAAAAGTTGGAGTCACTTTCCAAAGAGTGATGTATATAATTTTATTGGAGAGCAGGATAAATTTGTATTAATCTACCTAGACGACATAACTGTTTTCTCTAAATAAGATGAAGAGCACTTCCAACACTTGCATCTCACATTTGAAAAATGCAAAAGGTATGGTTTATCCTTAAACCCCAAGAAATCATAGTTTTCTTTAAGTGAAGGGAACCTTTTGGGTCACATTGTAGAAAAGGAAGTATTGAAGATCAAACCCAAGAGCATGGAGGCTATTAATGATATTACATTACCAAGGAATAGGAAACAAATTCAGGTATTCCTAGGAAGATCAACTTTTTAAGAAGATTCATACCAAACTATGTTGAAATTGTCAAAGAGATCACTGAGATGTTGAAGAAGGACAAGGAAGTAAAGTGGACTATAGAAGCCAGGGAACCATTCTATAGAATCAAAAATAAATTTGCAGAAGCCTCAGTCTTAGCTAGCCCAAACTATTAGAGGCCATTCCTCATTTTCTGTTTTTCCTCTCCTAACACGGTGGCAATTTCTCTAATGCATAAAAATAATGAATGATGGGAACAACCAATTGTGTTCTTTAGCAAGGTGTTGTGAGATGCAGAGCTGAAGTATAAAAACTGAGAGAAACAAGCTCATGCCTTGGTCAAATACTTGAAGGTATTCCAAATTTATGTCCTTGAGTCCAATATAATAGTGTATGTTCCAACTATTGTTGTGAAAGATATTCTTATGTAGGGAGGAAATGAAGGTAAGAAGGGAAAGTGGATTTCCAAAATCCAAGAATACGACATGGAGATCAAACCCACGAAGGTTATAAAGGGACAAGGATTGGCTAAAATATTTCCTAAGGCTAATTGCCAAGCTCCAGGTATAAATTTGCTGATAGATAAGGAAGGAAAAGGTGGAAGATCGGAGGAACAAAAAAATATTGAGACCTTAATATGGAAAATCCAAATGAAGTACCTTGTCTCGCAATGGCATAAGTATTTGGTCCATTATTTACTTTTTCTAAAACACCCATTGAATTTTTACAAAGTTAAATACATTTCATCAAGGTTACATGCCCATAAGTTTATCATTTCAAATGACCAGTTGTATTGGAATGACCTGATGGGGATTTTTCTTTTATGCTTTGTAGAAGAAGAGTTTCATAAGGTAATCGATGAAATTCATAATTGTGTCTGTGGAGGACATTACAATTGGAGATCCATAACCCATAAGATCCTTAAAGTAAGTTTCTATTGGCTAAAAATGTTTGGTGAGGTTCGTGCTTATGTCAAATCTTGTAGAAAATGTAACATTTTTTATGAGAAGCAGAAGTTAGCACCCCTCCTTCTAAATCCTGTGTTTGTGGAGGATCCCTTCAAGCAGTGGGGGCTAGACTTCATATGAGAAATACATCCACCATCTAACAGAAAACATAAGTGGATTCTTACAGCCACTGATTATTTCAAAAAATGGGTGGAGGCCATCCTATTTAGGAATGCAATTGATGAGGTGGTTATTAAGTTTATGGAGGAGAATATCCTGGGCCATATTTGGTTGTACAATGAAAATTACCATTGATAATGATCAAGTTTTTAAATCTTCCAAGTTTCTAAGTTTCTTCTAGAAGTATAACATCATCGTGGGTCACTCCACTACCTACTATCCATAGGGAAATGGATTGGTTGAGTCTTCAAACAAAACTCTTGTGAGGATTCTGAAAAAGACCATATCAGAAAATAAAAAAAACTAGGAGTCACAATTGAAGTTTGCTTTATGGGCCAACAAAATTACTACCAAGAGGTCAACTAGGAAGACTCATTTTAAATTGGTATATGGTAAGGCTGGAATTTTCCTTGTCCAACTAGCCATGATAGTGGCTAAAATTCTACAAGATGTCGAGGAAGAGCCAAATTATCTAACCAGGAGAATTAATCAGCTGGTAGAACTTCAAGAAACTAGGGGGGAGGTAACTCAGAATCTAATTAAATATCAAGAAAAGATGAAGGTTCTTTCTGAAAAAAGGGAAAGGGACATATCCTTACTACAAGGAAATTTGGTTCTTAGGTGGGATGTCAAGAGAGAACATAAGGGAAAGCATGGGAATTTTGATCACTTATGGTTTGGACTGTTCAAGTTTTTTTATGCAAAGGGGAACAATACTTTATTGCTAGAAAATTTGGATGGTGAGGTGTTGGAACTGCCTATGAATGGGCAGTTTCTCAAGCTTTATTTCCAATATTAAAGAGGTCCATATTAACCCACTGTATATACTGGTGAGCCATTGTACACATCCGTAATGCTTTAAGTTCTTAATGTTTCTATTTTTTCTTTTTATGTACTTGAATAAAATGATTTTATTCCCAATGGATAGAAGGCACTAAGCTGTAGGTTCTTAATGCATTGCTTGCAACACATTGTCCACAATTGGAGCTGATGTTGTCACCTGTCATACCATCTTATAGTTGTGTTAAATGGCCCTATTTTTCATCCCTATTATAGGGAAGGATGGGTGAAATATTGGTGTTCCAAACGAAAAACTAAAAGGGAGTGCCTAAGTCCCAAAGTCATAAAAGAGGGCTGAAATTTTGGAGGCTGAAATCATAGGGAAGGCCAAAATATCAGAGGTCAAAATCGAAAGGGGACCGAAATATCGGGAGTCGATATCAAAAGGACCAGAAAGTAGCGTATCGAGATTTCAGGATATCAGAGGAAGGAACAGGGAGATCTCGAGTATTTATTTTAAAAGTGGGCCCTAAATGGAATATTATAGCCTTAGCATTTCAGAAACTGATATAGGAAGGAGAAGACCTCAGAGAAGAATGTTATCGGAATATCGGAACCTCATAACTCCTTAAAACAGATTCTCTTTAAAAATCCTTGAGGTTGATGAGAGATGTAAATACAAGGGAAAATCATTGAAAAACCAAGGACTCGAGGGCCTCTTTCTCTCTCAGAAGAAGACACATGGAAACAGATAATTGGCTCTAAGAAGCTGACGAGGAAAATGACATTAGTTTGACATGGCCACTTGGTGGACACGTGGCAGTTAGTTTTGACATTTTTGAGGGCCAAATGCAGAGCAATTGGGTGACAAGTGTCACCACTCAGGTGGCACCATGTGGAATGATGATGTCAACATGACATCACCTCAGAGGTCAACATATCAGAGGTTGGAAATATTAGAACACATTTATATTTTTTTTTGAAAACTTCTGATGAGGACTAGCCCATGGTCATGAGAAATACAAAGAACCTGGAGTAGAGAGAAGGTTTAGCACCTGAGTGCTATGGATAAAATTAAAGGTGGATGATTTTGTAACTTCGTTGAAAATTGATTTTGAAGAACTTCTGACAAAAGGAGCTCTGAGGCATTGGGCTCATGGTTGTGGGAGACTTACATGAACTAGGGTTGGAAGATAAATTACAAAGGGAAATAGGCCCCCGATAGGAGCCCGAAGGCCTTAGTGCCCAAGTGCCAAGCCACTGGTCATGGAACCCGTTTCTATGGCAAATTTGCGATAATGAGGCTAATAGAAAAGGGGATAAGAGCATTAGGATGATATGATTTCACAACTTCTATTTTAATAATTACAATGGATGAAGGCTCCAATATTGTAGCACTCAAGTATTACACTGGTGGTCCCAAGCAACAGTCCCATGAAGGTAAAAAAACAAGGGCACTAAGAGCATCAGAATGATATGTTTTCGTAACGTTTATATGAAATGGAGTTACAATGGACGAAGACTTCGTTATTGCAAGCCCCCAAGCGCTATAACAGTGGTAATAGGCGATGTTTCTATGGTATGTTAGTGCTCAAATCATCCCCACATATGAACAACTCAAATACTCATTCACTAAGGACTAAGGAGTCCTCCATCTCTAAGTGCTATAGGCTGATCTCTAGTGCACCACAGGGGGTAACCCTGATGATAATTATATAATTTTCAATAGGCAAAGATAATAAGGTTAGTAGTTGATAATTTCTTCGTTGTAGTAACTTTATGGTATTAATAGAAGAGGAAGTTCTATCAGAAACAAATCCTTAAATCTATAACCTGGATGTGAAAGATGAATTTTAACAAATAAATTTCAAAATTTGACTACAAAAAATAAGGGAAAAAATAAAAAATAATAAACATTAAAGATACGAGATATTGAATCATTAGAATATAATAAGAGATCATTGCAACATGCATGAATGTTCTCCAACTTTCCATCCCAACTATCTAAAGATAGCCATGTTCAATAATATATATTGAAAACTAAAACTTGCAGAGATGATATGGAAACTTATACATTTTAAAATGAGAACAATGTCATATATAGACAAATTACAAAATGTAACAATGTAATAATCGTAAAGATAAAACAAAAATCGTTATAAGTCAAGAGACAAGCTTCTAAAATAAATGGCAATCAAATGTTGGTCATCTAACCATTTATATCGAAAGTATGATATCTGAACACATACGACTAAACAAAATAGTTTCTAAATGAGAACAAGTCTCAGATTTAGCTTTTTGCGATTGTTATGCACACATAAACAAAAACAAAAAAACACATCTGAAACACAAGGGAAATCTTTTAGTAATGTAATAAAAGACTGTGTAACATGTACAAGTAGTTTCACAAAATTGAAAATTATCACTTCTGTCAATCACCCCCCCTTTACGGGAAACAAGGTCTTAAATAATTAGTCTAGAATATATTTGATTGATAAATTGTATCAAATGTAGCAAATTTGAAATTAAAATAAAAGAAATCCTAAAATAAAAAGTTTATATGTCATGATTCCTTCGCAACTTTGAAGTCTTGAATTTCTTTATTGTGCCCGTAGAGGAGAGAGAGTGGGCCCCACACATCCTGGAAATAGGTGCCTAAGTCGTGAGTAAAGGAATTTCACTCCAATCTTCTGGTTGCTTTGTTATAGATTGCATTGGTGGAACAAGTTGTACAACTTGAGTTTTTGAGTAGACCTTTCCAATAACGAGATTTCATTTCAAATGGTTCCTTAGCCTGCCATTTCATTCCATTATGCGGCTAGCAACCAAGGCACATACTTCTATTTTTTTATAAGAACCACCAATCGTGATCTAATCTGATAACAGGGTTTAGGAATGATCTGTATCATCTTGTTAATTCCAGCCAAGATGGAAAAGTCCCTGTAAATATTGTTTATGATTGTAGTCATTGAAATTGCCTCTTCACCTTGTATAGCCAAGAAACCAAGACCTTGTTCTATACTATTCAGTTTATCACATAATTCCTCCTAAGATGTTACCCAAATATATTTTCCCCAAAAAGAAGACACACCAAACATGCCAAGATGGTTCCATTCTACTCTAAATTCATCTATTTCCTTAGTAGCCTTCTCAAATTCTTCCTGCATCACTTGCATTGCATTAGGATTTTCTCTTAACGTACAGAGAGAAAACAAATTAATCTCTGAAAGGCATTTCCAACTCTCCCAAGGTTTCATCTTCCAAGGTGTTGATAAGATCAACAAGTGAATCGATTTCTTTCAATATTTCATCAAGAGTTGAGGCTGTACTTTTTGCTTCTAAGTTTTCACTCTTAATAATACCCTTTTCACAGTCTGAGAGGATTTCAATGTAGGCTTAGACTTTACAGATCTTTTGTTTGATTCCCCTCCATATTTCACCTTTTTCCTAAATTAAAAATTGCTTACCTGTGTGGGTAAGTTTAATCACTTCTCATAGGGTCTTAATCTCATTATGCTTTTCCTTTAGAGAAACTTGAATTTGTTTGATCTCGTCATTTTTTCAATTTACCAAATTGTCCCCTCTATATTAGGCTCTTTCCTTCTCGGATCGGGCCAATTATAGTTCTTTTTTTAACTGATTTATTTTAACATGTAGTAACCAAGACTCTTCATTTTCATATGTTTGAGAAGAGTTAAGAGCTCAATCCACTGAGGCTTTGTGTTCCACCAAAATCTTGAGGTCATGCTCCTATTTTTCATGGGATTCTGCCTTTATTAGCTCCATTTGTGATCTGAAAATCACTCGTGAGTGATCTCAGTTAAATAATTAATGAATGAAGGTATTACAGACTCATGTGTTGGTGTGTGTCTATGTTATTTTAGGCAATGGATTGATCAGATTGCAAAATACACAGACACTGGAAAATGGAAAACAGTAAGGGAAACACAGTAAGCAAATACAAGAACACAACACATTAATAAGGAGTTCACCCTATTCTCCAGGGCTACGTATTCGGTCCAGCTTTTAGTGGTGGCCTTATTTTATTGTGTCTTTAAAGAAGATATTTACAATGAGGAGCTCAGCTTGAGTCTCCTAAAACAGATAATGCTTGGTAGGGTGGTTCTTGGATTCCCCAAGCCACTAGAGTGCACAGACTCTTTCCTTACCAAGTCTCGACCTCTCTGGTATTCAATGTGATGAGTCCAATGTGGTGCTCATTTCCCGACAAAAGTCCTCACAGGGATCGCTTGAACCTCTCAAGCCTTCTGTTTGCTCGATGCTGCCTTACGGTACAGGTCAGCTCGGCTCTCTGTTTATTTTCTGCCTCTTGCTTTACTGTCTCTCTCATCTTTTTTTTCACCGTTCTCTTCTTTGATTCTTCCTATTCTATTTTCTGTATGTTCATGGCTTAAAAAAAATCTGTTCTTGACTGTTCACTTCCTCTTCCGCCCCTTTAGATCACCTGCTGCTTTTCATTTGGAGTTCCTTGCCTCTGCGTCATCACCAACGTCCCACAGGGAAGTGGCCACTTGTCCTCTCACAAACTGAGCCAACTCTTCCTCAACGGTTCAATATTTCGGTTACGCTGTGTAATGATTCATCCGCCAACTCAGAGGTCAAATCAAACTTCAGACTTTTATACGCCATGGCTTAATTCTTCCTCCAGATCCAATCATTCATTGAGCACAATCTCCGTCATTAGATCTGGGGCCTCCAGATCCTATGGTTATCGCTCATATCATGCGATTGACTTGCTCATACGTTAGCCTATGATGAGAGGTGGTTTTCTCTCTCATTCGCCAGATACGCATCATTCACTGTATGGCATCACTGGGTCTCCTGACAATTCTACTTACTGCCCAACATGCCTTCGATATTCCACCGGTTTTGGAGTGCGGGGCTCGCCTTTTGCTTTAGTGCTTTTCCCACGGTTTTCATCTTTTGCTTGTGACCGAGTGCTCGGGGCCTTTCCATTTCGAGTGGGTTTTCCCAACGATGCGTGATTAGTGCTAAACTGCCTCTGCTTTCCGGTCCGGACTTCCTAACTGCCAATTTTCATCCTGCGCGGTCTCCATGGGCCTCGGTCAGCGCACTTTGGCTGAGGTCCTTGTCGTTCCTTGCTAGCTACAAATTGCCACTGTCTAGAGGTCTTCCTGATAGTTCTTTGTTCATAAATTTTTGAAGTCTGTCTGATTTGATATATTCATAATACTTTGCTAGTTTTCATGGATCCAATTCGGATCATGACCTTCCCACTGAAAAAGCTTTTGGACCACCAAAATTTGGTTTTCAAGCATCGACTAAGTGAGGGTACAATTGTCTCACTTGTCCAATCTCTATCCACTTTTCACTGCTTGGCTTTGAACCCTTGAGCCCAATTCTGAGGTACTCAACATCTCCCCTGCATGTCGTCCTCACCTTCCTATCCAGAACTGTGTCTTCCTGCAATTCATTAAGATATTCAGGTAATAGGTCATTAATAGAACGCAATTGACTCTGCTCTTCGGGATCTTCAATTAGTGAAGTTTCAAACAATCTCAAGCAATCTGCATTTACGACTGAGTAGATGTGCATGTAAGCTGGTAGATCAAGGCGAAAATCATTCTCACCAATCTTCTCAAGGATCTTGAAGGGTCCATACCTGATAGGCTTTAACTTTTTACCTTCATCTTGCATCCTGTCTTTGATGATATATAGCCAGACTTTGTCACCAAATTGGAAACTATGCTCCATCCAATGCTTGCCATGCCTTGCCTTGTATTTGGCTTGGCTCTCTTCTAGCTGTTCCTGTACTGCCTGGTGGATCTCTTGTATTTGTTCAATGAACCTAGTTGCCCTATCCACATCAGTGTGTCCCTCAATTGTGGTGTCTTTACCAAAGACAAAATCCAAAGGAGACCTTGGTGTGAAACCAAAACAGGTCTCAAAAGGAGATCTCTGTGTAGAAGAATGTTTTTCTCTATTGTAAGCATGCTGCACATAACATAAATATTCATCCCAAAACTTAGGATGCTTGCTGCAATATCCCTTGAGTAACTGGATCACTGTCTTGTTAACTACTTCTGTATGGCCATCAGTTTGTGGATGAAAAGTTGTGCTTTTCTTCAGTTTGGTGTCCATTAGTTCCCACAGACTTGACCAAAACTTCCCCACAAATCGGGTGTCTCAATCAGATACAATGGAAGTGGGTAATCCAAAATGAACCCATACATGTTCAAAAAATAGTTTTCCAGTTTGTTCAACTGTAATCTGTTTATTACAAGGTATCAAAATACACATTTTGCTGAACCTATCCACAACAACATATAAATAATCATGACCTTTCCTAGATTTAGGCAGTCCTCCAACAAAGTCCATGGAAACACTTTCCCAAGGATGAGAAGGAACTGGTAATGGAGTTTACAAGCCTAGTTTTCTATTGCTAGGCTTGCTTTTTGCACACATAGTACACCCTCTTACATATCTTGAAACTGTCTCGTTCATTTTTGGCCAATAACAAAATCTTTGCAGCTGTGCAACTATTTTACTTACCCCAAAGTGAATTGATATTAGAGAAGTGTGTGCTTCTCGAATTATCTTTACTTTTTTAGTTTGTGGAATGCATAACTTCCCACAATGATACTAGAGTCGGTCCTTTACATGATAATCCAATTCTACTACTCGTTTTCCTTGACTTAAAGTTGCATATACATCTTTAAAGTCTATATCTTGAGCATATTGTTCAATGTAACTCTCATGTAACACAAAATTATGCTTAAGTATAGTAGATGCATTTATAATGGGTCTAGATAACATATCTGCAACTTTATTATGTATGCCCTTTTTATATCTGATGACTAAATGAAACTGTTGTAGAAAACCCATCCATCTATAGTGTCTTGATTGTTGCAACTTAGTTTGGGAGTGTAGATATTGAAGTGGTTGATGATCAATATGTATTACTGTCTCTTTGCCCATTAAGTAATGTTTCCACTTTTTCACACTCTGTACTAATGCATACAATTCTTTATCATATGTAGGATAGTTAACTACTACAGAATTAAATGTCTCAGAATGATAACATATGGGTTTACTGTGCTGTGTCAACACTGCACCCATGGCATAGTCACTGGAATTTGTTTGGATATAAAATGGTTTTTGAAGATTAGGTAGTGCTAGTACAGTTGCTGTACTAATCTTTTCTTTCAAGGTGTCGAAGGCTTTCTGTTGTTTGCCTCCCCGCTGAAACACCTTGTTCAATCTTGTTAAAGCATGTAAGGGAGCTGCAATTGAGGAAAAGTTAGAAATTAAATTTCTCCAATATTGTGTTGCTCCTAAGAAGCTTCTAACTTCTATAGCAGATTTGGGTTTAGTCCAGTTCACAATGATTGCCACTTTAGAGGGATCTATCTTCAATTCACCACCCCCTACTATATGACCTAAATAATTCAGAGATGTTTTGCCAAATTCACATTTTGAGAGATTAACATAAATTTTTTCTCTTTTCAAAACATCTAGTGTCTGCTTAACATGCTTTAAGTGTTCTTCCCACATTTTTCTAAATATCAAAATGTCATCCAGATACACAATAACAAATCATCAAGAAAAGGTCTAAGTACATCATTCATTAATCTCATGAAAGTAGCAGGAGCATTAGTTAAGCCAAAAGGCATAACCAACGACTCATATAATCCCTACTTTGTTTTGAAAGCAGTATTCCATGCATCTTGTTCTGCAACTCTGACCTGATGGTATCCACTATGAAAGTCTAGCTTGGAGAAATAAACATCTTCTTTCAATGATCTAAAAGATCATCTATGCGAGGAAGGGGATAACGATTTTTGATTGTTATCTTATTCACTGCTCCGTAATCAATGCACATTCTCCAAGAGCCATATTTCTTTCTCACCAAAACAATTGGTGACCCACATGGTGATGTGCTAGGTCTGATGAACCCCTTCTCGAGCAACTCCTGCACCTGCTTCTTGATTTCTACGTTCTCTAAAGTGGACAACTTGTACATTCCAATGTTAGGCAGTGTAGCATCTTGCTGCAAAATAATATCATGCACTATTTCATTTTTGGGTGGCAGACCTTTAGGTTCTTGAAACAAGATATCATACTCTGAAACAACCTTTTCTAAATCAGCTTGTTGTTTAGCATTACAGCCCTCAAATACATTGGTTTTATCAGGTTTCTTTTCCTTTACAACCATCAGTAAGAATTGTTTGCATGAATTTATCATTCTTTTCATCTGCATTGAGTTTATGAGAGTATAATTATTCTTGGGCTTATGAGCTCTTACAAAGTATTCAATTCCATATTTAACAAGTAGATACTTGTTCTCAGCTCTATAGAAAATAGCTTTTCTGTCATACAAGTAAGGACTTCCTAAAACAATTCCACATATATCCAAAGGAATTATGTCTAACTCAACTTCATCTACAAACGATGACCCAAAAGAAAACTTGAGTTTGCATTGTCTAGTCACTTGTAGTTGTGCTTTATCATTCAACCATCCTAATGCGTATGGTTTCTTGTGAGGTGTAGTTACTAATCCCAACTTCTTTACAATTTCTTCAGAAATTAAATTTACTTGTGAGCCACTATCAAACAAAGTATCAATCTTTTGATGTTTGGAAATAACTCGAATATGGAAAAGCTCATGTCTTTTTCTCTCATTTTCTTCATCAATAGTAGATTGTGCATAATTACTAGTAGATGCTTCAGAATTCTTACCTCTTATACCTCTGTCTGCAATAGTTGTTTCATCTCCCAAGTCTGACCCCAAATCTTTCTGAATAGTTGCAACCATATTCTTATTCTTGCCCTCGAACTTCTTAGGTCTCACCTCTGGATGCAGAATCCAACAATGCTCATCATCATGCCCATCCTTTTTACAATGAGTGCATGAAGCCTTGCTTTTCTATGCAGTCTTAGCCTTCCTTGCTTTCCATTTCTTCTTTGTTTTCTCCTTATTCTTGCTTGCAGTGAGTTGGGATGATCCCCCAACTTCTGGACTTCCATTCCTTCCTCTAGCTTCTAGATGAGTAGCTTGAACAGATACCTCATCTATACTAGTGGGATTAAACATGAGGATAGTGTGCCTCATGTAGCTGTGTAGACCACCAATGTACTTTAACAGAGTCTCAGGTGAGTCTAATGAGATTCCTAGAATCAATGCTCTCTTTCTAAATTCTTGAGTGTATCCCTCTACACTTTTCCCTTTCAATTGTCGAAGAGTTTGCCAGCTCATCATGGCTTGCTGCATGTAGGCCAATGGATAGAACTGCTTTTTGATTGCAGAAAAAAATTCACTCCAGACAGAGATAGCCTTACCATGTATTTTCATGTCAACTTGGGTCCTGCCTTCCCACCAAACCAAGGTAGTGCCTCCAAGGCGCACGCTTGCCAGTTGAATCTTGCTCTTCTCCGAATCGATATTCTGCACTCTGCAATAAACATCAATTTGTCTAATCCAATTGTCCAGCTTTCTTGCATTCAACTCTCTCTCATATATAGGTAAATAAAATTTAGCATCCAGTTTAATCAAGGATGCCTTCTTTTTATGTTCAGGGCTATTAGGAGGTGGGAGAAAGATTTCTTCTTTCCCCTTACCTTTTGAGTGGTCATGGAAGTGAGACTCATCTTCTCCTTTATCTTTTTTGGAGCCTGATGAATCTTCATCTTTGTGTTTTCTAAAATCCCTATACATTTCCTCTACCATGGACTTTATGGCTAGGAAACTATCTAGGAATTGAGGGTCTAGCCCCAAGGAACCTTCCTTTGGCATTTTCTTCTGAGGATAGACTCTCAACAACTAAATCCAACATAATCTTGTCTAACCTTAACAGCCTTGAGCTATGATACCACTTGATCTGAAAATCACTCGTGAGTGATCTCAGTTAAATAATTAATGAATGAAGGTATTACAGACTCATGTGTTGGTGTGTGTATATGTTATTTTAGGCAACGGATCGATCAAATTGCAAAATACAGAGACACTGGAAAATGGAAAACAGTAAGGGAAATGCAGTAACAAAATACAAGAACACAACACATTAATAAGGAGTTCACCCTATTCTCCAGGGCTACGTCTTCGGTCCAACTTTCAGTGGTGGCTTTCTTTTATTATGTCTTTAAAGCAGAGATTTACAATGAGGAGCTCAGCTTGAGTCTCCTGAAATAGATAATGCTTGGGAGGGTGGTTCTTGGATTCCCCAAGCCACTAGAGTGCACAAACTCTTTCCTTACCAAGTCTCGACCTCTCTGGTCTTCAATGGGATGAGTCCAATGTGGTGCTCAATTCCCAAAAGATTTCCTCACAGGGATCGCTTGAACCTCTCAAGCCTTCTGTCTGCTCGATGATGCCTTACACTGCAGGTCAGCTCGGCTCTCTATTTCTTTTCTGATTCTTGATTTACTGTCTCTCTCGTCTTTGTTTTCACTGTTCTCTTCTCTGATTCTTCCTGTTCTGTTTTCTGTCTATTCATGGATTAAAGCTAATCTGTTCTTGACTGCTCGCTTCCTCTTCCACCCCTTTGGATCACCTACTACTGTTCGTTTGGAGTTCCTTGCCTCTGCATCATCACCAACCTCCCACAGGGAAGTGGCCACTTGTCCTCTCACACACTACGCCAGCTCTTCCTCAACGGTTCGGTATTTTGGTTGCGCTGTGTAATGATTCATCTGCCAACTCATCGGTCAAATCAGACTTCAGACATTTATACACCGTGGCTTAATTCTTCCTCAGATCCGATCATTCATCAGGCGCAATCTCCGCTGTTAGATCTGGGGCCTCCAGATCCTACGGTTATCACTCATATTGCGTGGTTGACTTGCTTGGACGTTAGCCTACGATGAGAGGTGGTTTTCTCTCTCATTCGTCGGACACGCGTCGTTCACTGTATGGCATCGTTGGGTCTCCTGACAATTCCACTTACCGCCCAACATGCCTCTGACATTCCTCCGGTTTTGGAGTGCAGGGCCTGCCTTTTGCTTTAGCACTTTTCCCACGATTTTCAGCTTTTCCTTGTGACCGAGCGCTTGGGGCCTTTCCATTTCAAGGGGTTTTGCCTAGCGATGCACGATTAACAGTAAATGGCTTCTGCTTTCCGATTTAGACTTCCTAACTACCAATTTGCATCCTGCACGGTCTACATGGGCCTCAGTCAGTGCGCTTTGGCTGAGGTCCTCGTTGTTCCTTGCTGGCTACAAACTGCCACTATCCAGAGGTCTTCCTGATATCTCTTTGTTCATAAATTTTTGAAGTCTGTCTGATTCGATACAGTCATAGCACTTTGCTAGTTTTCATGGATCCAATTCGGATCAATTTGTTTAAGGGTCTCTTGGCATTCTTCCTCCTGAGAAGCAAGGCTATTTCCATCTCTTGGAGATGGGATTTAACCTCTTCTATTCTTTCAAATTCCTGAATTAAAACGTGAGGGTCATGATCAGGTATTTTTAGAATAGCTTGTAAAGCTTAGATCTCTTTCTCCTTTTCTTCCAACAACTTCTTAATAGGCCCAATGTCTTTAGGATGTTTAGCTTTTCAGATTATAATTATTTTATTTGATTTGTTTTTGTATTTAATGCTACGCATTCCACATGTAGTTGATCATAAATCTTTTCAAAAATTTCCTGCATTTTTCTATTTCCTGTAGTTGACTCCAGAAATATCCAAGCCACAATTTCGCTTGTGTGTCGATGAAGATCGATAACATCCATATCAGACACCTTCCCCAAGTTAATAGCCAAGGAAGAAGTTCAAGATCCCAACACTTGTTGGTTTAGCTTGATTTCTGGCTGGACAACTGTGAGATTCAAAATATTCGTTTCAAACTTAGTGGCATAAATAAATCAAGGTCCACCTATAGAAGTTACACCTTTAAGTGACAGAATCTCTTTTAACTGAGATTGTTTCGATAATACAACCAACTTCACACCGATCTCCATAATTTTTTCTCCTTCAATAAAAATGTGTTTAATGTTAATGGCTTGCACTCCTGAATCTTTCATAGCTATGTCATTAGCAACTTTTTGAATTTATTTATTGAGTTTCTCTACCTCTTGTTCAAAGATGTCAGTGTCAATGTCGTCTTCCTTTTCCTTTACCCATTGTGACATTTCATATGGGATCACAAAACATTTGCAACCTGTTTTTCACCATAGTGATATAGGGGTTGCGTTGATTACTTGCATCTGCATTTCAGTACAACTGGGAGTAACATAAGTTGTTCCCTCATCCTCTATAGGTATAGGTTGCACTGTCTGTATGATATCATCCATGGGTAACAAAATGTTTTCCACCTCTTCTTATTCAGGTTTTCTCTCATGAGTATAGGTTGATAACCCTGCTTGTTACTTTATTCCCGAGATGATTCCAAAAGGACCATAATGCCATCTATTGCTCTACTAGAATCCAAAATACAACATTTCCTTTTGCAGGATATCTATCGCATTTTTATTTTTGGCAATTAGAGGTGAAATTGCATATGGATAATTAAATAATGCTTCTTTTTTCTTGGAGACAAAATGTAATTCATTCACAATATTTTTTTGCCTAAGAACCTCATGAGCAAACAATAAGGGAAATACGTACTTTGGTAGCTGAAAGGGCTTCTTTTCAAAACCATATAAACAAATCACAATAAATTTAGGGTATAAAAACAAACTCCCTATACTTTTCTCTTTAGTAAGCCTTAATATTTCCCTCTACTCCTTTGAAATTTTGTCTACTATTTACTCTATTATTTTAACCTTTAGAGGATAAGCAAAGTAATCCATATATTGGGAATACGAGTGAGGAATATAGTGAGGATAAATTACATCATTCCACTTGTAAATTTCCTTATCTTTATTATCAACATCCTTAATACTCATGAGGAGCTTGGTAGATAGAAAATAGGAGGGATAATTGAAGAGGACTAGATGAATTAAATAGGTACAGTGGCGACAAGAGCTAAACAAGACGGTAGCAGACAGGTTGACTGTAAGGGCTCATGTTAGATACTAAGGAAAATTTATCGTCTAGCGGTCTGATGTGAGAGTGAGGAGTCGTATGGATAAGAAGATGGACTCATCCATTTTTGTATCATCCACTAATATGAAGATAATGGAAAAAGGAGAAGTGAGTGTCTAAAAAAATGGTTTAAGAGATTGGGTTGATATGGGAAACTACAATTTTAGCTTCGGATCAAGATTCCCAAATAAGGTTTCCATGTATTCCAATTTATCGTCTTCCGCCAAAGTCATAAACTCTTGTAGGAATTTACAGGGTAAGTTCCTTAGATAGAACACCAAAATACACCACTCATAAAGAGATCACAGATCAATACACTAGTATTCTTGACGTGGTTAAAACCATCAAAGAGGGAAAAAGTCCATGGTGTGAGCCAACGCAACCACTTCAAGCAATTTATTAATGTAAAAGAAATAAAATTTACATAATCTTCTTTCATGAACGACCATCTAACAAATGACCCTCCGTACTCTTTAAATAGAGATCATGGACTAATTTGGTGTTAAGCCATGGATTAAGTGTTGGTAATATCAAGGAGAGAATGAACCATCAGATCACTTCCTGTATACATATCGTTACCATCAGATTGTAAGTTACAAAAAGTACGTACTAAAGAAACACACTTTACCTAACTATAAACTAGACCAAGTTATACTTAATTATTTCCTATGTGTTAGAATATCCTTAAACTCTTGGTCTAACCCCTCATCGGTTATATCAATTCCTTGGGCAGGAATGCCTAACATCTTGGCCACTATTTCTTTCTCTAATTTTAGGAATACCTTACTTTTTGTTCTATGTCATAGTGCCTAGCAAGTAACATAATGGAGTCGGGGTTGAAATGAATAGGAGGGAGGGTGGTGTCTAAGATTCCAAACTTCAAAAGGCATATATCATCATCTGATGCACTGGTGGAAAGGGTTAAAGTCCTTTTAAGATTGAGGATGTTAGTAACACAGACTTTAGTGCCTTGAACCCTAGATATCTCATTCACTAGAGCTTCCTTAACCAAAGACTCAGACATTATTGGCTTCTATAATTAAATTACTAGCCCTGCAAAAGAAAAGTAAGTGAGAGTAACTTACTTGGTTAGTGGAAATGAATTCTATGTGTTATACCCACTCAGAAGTTAACTTTCTCCATTGACAGGCCCCTCGAGTGACATGAATAAGAAAAGGAAGAATGAATGAATTGTAGAAGGTTGGCATATTAAGGTTAAATGAAGGTTAGAGAGACAATTAATGCGCATAACAGCTATCGAGAATTGACTAGTGGAATGTCGTCCAAGAATATGGGTCTCGTCGGTCAGGCATAAGTGCGTTATTAAACTTCACACTAGTAAGAACCCAATAACCATTGATATTCAAAGAATTAGATGTATGGGATAGTATCAGGTCAGCAGAGCATGTTATCTATCGAGCATGTTCCGACTTGATGTGAAATGAGGACTATCAGATCAACTTGGTCTCTATGGTAATGATTTATCCGGTGGTAAGTCTACCTCTAGCTCCCATGCATGTTTGGATGCGATGAGGATGATCAAGATGCTGACCACGCACCAAATAATAGTGGAAAAAGAGAGTTAACCGAACACTACACTTGTCGGCCTTTTTGATAAAGTTAAATTTCTGTCATGAACTATTTATGCAATTGTGTTACTGTTTATCTCAATTTCCTTAAACTCAAAGGGCCCTAATTAATAAAGTCTACAGTTTCAACTTCAAAATTTCAAAAGAGGCGGGAGGGGGGGGGGGGGGGAGGGAATTTAAAGCATAACTTGGTATATGAACAATAAGGATCTAAGCATAGAAGGGATCGAGGCATCAAAAATTTGGGTTTTCATAATGTCATGTTAAAGGAAGTTATGATGAGTTGCGACTCTGAGGTTTCACTATGCTATATCATAGGATGTATTGGACCCCCATATTGAACCACAAAAGCAATAAAAGAGTGGATGGGTCGGAAGCTAAGCTATAGAGCCACTCTAACGCCACCGCACTTGACCACGACCAACTACAAAAAGGGGAAGTTTCAAGTTGTTAAAGGGAGAAAGAGACAGGCGAACTGGCTAGTAACCATGGAGAGATATTGTGGCCTGATAAGAGGAAATCAGATGAATTGGCATTGGAGATATTTTGTTGTGTTCATCATGACACCTCATATTTCTCATGTTTTATTATTTTGTAATTTTTTGCATTTTCAATAAAAGAATCAGATCTGTTTTGTAATCATTAGGACATTCGCACGCTTAGACAACTGGTAGTTCAGACAACTGGAGCATTAGGGGATGTTTTGTAACTATTGTTCAAACTCTCCCTCCATATATATGGGAAGATGACACTCATTAGAAAGGTGCCAAAATTCTTCTCTTAGAGGTTCTGAAGTTTGTGTTCAAGAGTTCTAAACTTTGTTTCAGAGGAGGTTCCAACTTTGGTTCTAATTTATTTTTCTTGAGGTTGTTATTGTTTTTTCAAAATTTTGCTAGTTTGGGCATGTGATCTGTTTTCATTCTGGAGGACTAATGAAAAATTTCTAGTGATTCCAATTATTTAGGATATGCAGTATGTGTTCTTTCTCTTTATGTCATTTCATATGTGTATTTTCCTCTTCAGAAATTGTGTAAGTAGTAGTTGTTGGATTCACTTATAGATCATAGATTTACTTATGTTATATTTTAGCAGACAATACCCATGAGATTACAAATTTACTATGTTATACTATAGTATAAAGTACCCATGGAATATTGAGCTAGAAACCTTGAAAGGCGCTCCATAATATCCGCATGTCATTTCCTTATTCTTTCATGATTCTATTGGGATTTACTTCTTAGTATTCTGGGTCTGTCCAACCCTTTGTGCTAAATTACTTTGTTCCTTTCCTCCCCATATTTACTGCAATGACAAATTGAGTTGCATTTACTGTGTGTAGGACACCAAACTTGGACATTTATTCTTGGGATGATCTATATTGCCTACGTGTATGTATGAAGCTACCTTTGTGAAAGGTAATTGAACAAGATTTAAAATCATTTTTCATTTATCTCTTGAGAAACAATGAAACATCTTCAAGAGAAACTAAGATGTCCTGGGAATTGACCTCTCCTCAATCCAGTGGTTGTCTCTAAGAGCTACAACGGGATATATGGTAGACGGGTACATATAATATGAGTCTTTTTATTACACCTTTGAGTACATGAAGAAAATCAACAACACACTAGGCGTGGTCATTTGGGATGACAAAAGAGACGAAGAGAAAAGAGAAGGAGAGATTCTCCAAACGAATGGAAAAAGGCATTTGATAAAGAGTAAGTGACTTGTCATTTGTCAAATTTGTACATCGTAGCTATTCACACTAAACTTCATAATGTATATTTTGATCTCATACGCGCTATATATGTCGGTTTGATTTCATCAACAAATTCACACTTTGAATCCATCAACAAATTCATTCTTTACAATTCAGAAGCAACATAGTCGTGGGTTGCATTGTATGAACATAATAGATGGAAATGGGATAGTAACATGAAAGAATTTAGACTATTGAATTGTAGAAGTGTTCCTTATCCTAATCATTTAAAAGAAAATATGCCAATAATATGCCCTAACATATGGGTACTGACCAAGTCAAAGAGAAATATGGTGCATCTGGCGTTACCCACGTCGTGCTTAAGAGGATGCGCTAAACATAGGGATTGGGTGCAATAACTCTGTAAAAATTTCCTTTTGTACATTTTTAACTCATTATGCACCTTTGAATTGTAACATCTATATTTTATATTTTAATTATGTTCAGGTTACTAGACACATGACACTATGATTTTTCCAATCTTTTTATAGGTGCATTTGTTCCCATCTATGTGGGCACATGGACATCATTTTTGCATGGAGGATGTCGATGATAGATGCATGAAGCAATAATCGACACAAGAGGAGGTGGTTGGTCTTCTCTTTAAGGAGAAATAGGCAGTGGGTGAGGTGAAGGAGGAGGAGGTGGAGTACTACCAGAATGATCACCACCCTGATCATCATCCGATGGGGTAGTAATGAGTGAAGATTTCGTATCTTCATGGCCATCCCTCCTCGTTGTTAGTAGCCTGGCAGCTTCAAAAATATGATGCATAAGACTCAACATATCATGTGACAAGTCCCTCTAGAGCTCTAGGAGCCTAGGATCTACCCTGATGTCTCAAGCCATCACCACAGGGGCTTCACTGGGGGAGAAATCGTAGGGCGGACTCCCTCCTCAACCAAAAGTGTAGAGTTTTGGTCACCCAACTCCATCATGAAGCTGATATCACGCGACCACATGCCTACAAGTATCTGCATTCAAGGATATCCCTCACCTACCGCGACATCCAATGGGGGAGGAGGCATGTTCCCAACGAATGTGCTAATATGTACAAAATATATAGTACACAATAATAATTAAACAATTTCATTAAAAAATATTAGAAAAAAGTTAAAGAACATGCTATAATAAATTGTATTCTAGTTAATTAAGAGAATAAAATGAAACTAGATTAATTTAAAGAAAACACTAATATTAGCTCTATCATATGTTGTCTCATCCTGTGTGAAGAGGATGTTGGGACACTATCGCTAATCCATCCTTGTGTAAGGACATGGAACCATGTCGAACATGTGACTGACCTCACTAGCTAGTAGCCCTAGTGCGTCAATGGAAATCCCAGCTGGATACTCCGGCTAACCCCTCTTAGGCATCATATCATCCCACATGTGCATCTGTACTTCAGTCATTGGACTAGGAGGGCGATGTCAAAAGTAGGCCTCGTCTCCATAAACCTCTCAAAAAATAAACAAAACAACTTTGAAGAAAAATGGAAGTTCGACCTCCCATGTATCATAGCATGACATCTATCTCAATCTATACAAAACTACTGCAAAAAAATGGTAGACCATCTGATATATTGTGGCCTCTGCACCAAAGAATCAATTTAAAACAAAAGAGGGCAGCTAATATGTTGCCCATCAATGGTAGAGTGTGCAATGGTAGTCACTAATAGCGAGAGGAACCTAACCTCCTCTACACCAAAAGAAGAGATCTGTTGCTGTCGACCATACACCTAAAAATCCACTAGAGAAACTACGTGATTCCCAACGTATCTCTAAGAGTAGATAAGATGAATCTCTACTGCAACACTGATTGGAACATAAGGGGACTAGGGAAAATACTCCCCTCTCTTGGATAGACCAGTGATAAAATAGATTTCCTCCTCAATGTGCTAGTACCAGATGTCAGGACCAACACAAAAACCTTGTCAGTGGACATCCCATTGACGTATCAGCTATACCAACAACCCAAAGTGCCACTTCAAGGATGTAGCCTCTCCATAGTAATTAAGGAGTCCTACATTCCTTAGGAGGCCTTGGGTCACTGCCATAATAGGGCGAGGGTACAAATCTCTCTCCCTCTCCCATGCCTTCCACCCTCCTACCACAGTGTATTGGTCAACCCTTTTCTCCTGTTGTTGTCGCTCCTCTCTCCATTGATGTCTTTGCATGATTGGAATATAAAATACATCAGTGTCACACATAAAACACACACACACACACTCATATATATATATATATATATCATGAAAAATGTGTTTATAAATATGGACATATAACATTGAATTAAAAAAATTTCAACCTTGGTGCGCAAAAAAAAAGCAATTCACCATACACGATGCGTACATCAATTTGGGATACACTTTCGATGCACATACATTCACAACATTAGTTATTTTTTATTTTTCAATGTAGTGCATTGACATAAAATTTCCCATCAATGATTTAGTTTTACGTTGACGCATCACACCAAAACATTCAGGTTAACGAGTGCACCGAGCTATAATTTTTTAATATTATGCAGTGCATTTGGTAAAAATAAATGCTCTGGGAAGTTAATTTTACTAGATGTACTGCCAAAGGATAATAATTTTTACGGTGGTGTGTCCTTGAACGTAACTTCTTGGTGCATTGATCTTACACACCGGTTAGCGGTGCTTTTGATCTGTTACCCGACTCACCCTCATAAAAATTAAAATTTTTAAGGCAATGTGTCATGGAACTTCACTGCCTGGTGCATTTCCATTTACCAAATGCACCACATAATATTGAAAAATCACGGTGCGTTAACTTTACGCACTGATTTGTGGTGCACCCTATAGATTTACATGGTGCACCTTAAACAATATGAGCCAAACCTCTCGAACACACCATGCAGAAAAAATAATTAAAAATAATGGATTTTTTAACTTAATTTTCAAATCTACTTCACTAAAAATTTAAGTTAGCAAGAAACATAGACATTACCTGGACATTTTTTCATTGGGGAGGCATGGTTGCCCCATAACAAAAAAAAAAAAAAATCAAATTTGACCATCGTTTGATAAAATTCAAAAGGCACGCAATGAGAAATGGACAAAAGGATGACAAGCAAGGGAATCAATGATGGTAGGGTGCTTCACAAAGGAAAAAGAAGTATTGATGCTTGAGAGCTCTACAACACTGCAAATGGCTAAAATGAATTTTACAACGGTTAGTTTTTTTTTTATTTAACCCTGTTTTGGTGTGCTCGAGTACCCAATGCACCTATGCGGGTTATGTATGAAGCGCATTGCCATTTTTTAAATTGAACACCCTACCATGGTGCACCATCTTATTTACACACCAGGGAATTTCAACACATGAATAACACTGGTGGTTGGTGGGATTATGTAGTTGAAATAGTGAAAATGAATTTTATAGCCGACTTTTTTTAAAATTTAACCCTTGTCTGGTGCTATCAAGTAGTCTACACACTAGTGCTCCGGATTCACCTAGTGCATTGCTATTTTTAAATGAGAAACCTACAATAGTGAAACTTGTTATATACGCACAGGGGCATTCGAAAAAGGTCATAGCACCAGGGATTCATGGGAGTATAGCACTGGAATGGTGAAAATGAATTTTACAACTAACATTTTTATAAATTTAACACTAGTATGATGCTATAGAGTAGCATACACATTGGTGCTCCAAAGTTACTTAGCGCACCGTTATTTTTTATTTAAAAAAACAACCCTTGAACGGTGCACCATTGTCTGTTAAACACCAAGACATACAATTCTATTAATGGGCCCGATGCTTATTATATGAGTAGTGCACCATTTTTTTTTAAATTAAAAACCTTGCCACAGTGCACCATGTTTTTTATGCACTGGGGCTTTCATAAAAACGGAAAGGACCGATGCTTTATGTGAGTATAGCATCGAAATAGTGAAAATGAATTTTACGACTGATATTTTTTTTTTTTTAAATTTAACCGTTGTTCGATGCTATCGAATAGTATATGCACTGGTGTTCCTTCTATACATAGTGCACCATTATTTTTATTTGTATAAAAAATAGCCCTGCAACGGTGCACCATTTTATAGTAAGCACCAGGGCCTTTAGTTCAATTAACGACACTAGTGCGTATAATATAAGAAGCACACAACCATTTTTAAATTAAGATCCCTACAACGACGCACCATATTATTTATGCATTGGGGCATTCTTAAATGGGTTTAGCACCTAGGCATCATGAGAGTATAGCACCAGACTAGGAAAAATGAATTTATGATTGAATTTTTTTTAAATTTAACCCTTTTTCCAGTGCTATTGAGTAGTATATACACCTGTGCACCTTATGTACTTAGCACACCATTATTTTTTTATATTTATAAAAAATAACCCTGCCACAGTGCACCATATTCTATTAAACACCAGTGCATCTAGTTATATTAACATATTGTTGCATTAGTGTATTATAAACACACTATTAAAAACCATCCCCTAAAACATCTTCCTGCCCAACTCTGCTACAAATGGATTTTTTGGCTATTTTTATAGGGGCTTCAATAAAAACCTCTGCCAGAGGGTCTTTTCCTTTTAGTGGCCTATATGTTACCATTATGAATTATTTCATGGGGTAGTTCTTGATGAGCCTCAGTGTTGCAACACGAATATTGTAACTCCCAAGACTACCAACTTAAATTATCAACCCGGGGTTCGTACAAACTTAAAAGGTGTAGACACTATATGTACAACATACAATGTGTATTTCTTTCATTTATCTGATGTAAAGGAGTTAATTTCATGAAATCAAAGCCTAAACTAATTGCATAAATGGAAATGTTACCTTGAAAACTAATTAATCCTAGGCAAGAACAACAATTTGTAACTGAAATCTTAAGAACATGAATTCAAATAAATAGGCCTAATATACTTTGTAAAAATGCATGTCATAATTGGTGTTTATTCTTCCTCAATCGTGGATTTAGAGCCTAGGGGTTATGATTCAAGCCTAAGAGAAAAAACCAAGATTTTGGAGCAAATATGATCAAGTTTACACGTGCTATAGGAGTGTTACATGTGAAATATAATTGCTACAAGAGGAGATAATTCATTGAATGATGAAGTAAATCAAATGAAAATTGGATGGGAATTTTTTTATTATTAATTAGGATTTATCAAGACTCCATTACAAGTGGAATCACTCCAACATACCCCTGTTAATGTGTGCTAAAAAATAACAGAAAATTACTACTCTAAAAACTAGAAATTCAATAACTAATAAGCTAGTTAACCTATCAAATGCCTAACCTAATCAAGTGAAAATGAATTGAGGTAGATTTTTTTATTAACTTGAATTTTTTTAATACCTAATACAAGTGGAATCAACTAAATTGAGGCTCATTAACATGTTCTAAAAAATAGCATAAAATTACTACTTTTTGCTACAAGGGACTTCCAGAAATTCTACATTTGTGAACTAGTAAACCAATCCAAGTAGATCAATGATGAATATGAATTTTAAAAGCTATTATAAGGATTCATAATGCCTGTGATTCTGTAAATAAACTACAAAAAAAACTCACTTCAATCATTTAACCCAATCCTACAACAAAATAAGCATCAATACTAAATGAAAAAATAGGAAAAACAAGAATAAGAGATGCATGTGAATAAGAAGTGAAAAGAAGAAAATAAAATTATACAAAAGGGATTTGAGGCTCCTAGGATGGCCAATCCCAAGGATACTCAGATTCCTATGAAGGATACCAATCTATAGAAACTAAAAATGGCACAAAACTTCATTACTTAAATCAATCCAAGCACATCCCCACTTACTAGAAATGAAAGTGGAGCAACAAAAATACAAGTTTTCTCCACACGAAGGCTAAGAAATACATGCCCCTAGAGAAAAATTTGAATTGGTACTTATAAAAAATGATGAGGAAGCATTCTCCTTGAAAGGAGGAATATTTCCCCTCCAAAATCCCTCAAATAGTGGATCTGGTTCCCAACACTAGGAATCTACATTAAATGACAGGGAACACATTCCTAGATTTTCTCAATCATTGGAGCTATAAAATTTGTGCAATAATTTCATAATATCCTGTTGATTTATTATCCAATCTTGATCCTCCTGTAGTAGGGATAAAGTCCCTAAATTATCTCCTCCTACAAATTTTCATAATCTACCCAATATTCTCACAATATTCTACAAAAATAAATAATATTAGGCACAAATATGCAATTATCTCTAAACATTCCTAATGAACATATTAAAGCTAAAAATATGTCATCTAATCCAAAAATGATAGGTTTAATGTGCCGAAGGATGGTTAGATGGGCCTTAATTTATGTCTAATTTTGATGGCCATTATACCCCTTGCTGAAAGTGTTTCTCATCCTCTGAGCAACTTAGTGGCCTAATTGTGCCTAATTCATGGCCTTGGTGGCCTCCTTAATGTTTCAAGCTACCTCAAGGAATTTTGGCACATCTTCTCTTGCTCCATCCTCTTCCTCTTCTTCCCCAACTTATTCTTCTGCTTCTTCTTCTTGGCTATGGGCAAGGCAATTCTCTATTTCTAGAAATAGTTGCAATTCCTTTTCTTATGAAGCCAAATTCAAATAAAACATCCATATTTCATTTTTTTATTCATAACTTTGATAGCAATTTTCCCATAGGTTGTATTACTTAAAATATGAAAATTTTGCAGCCTTCTTGTTCACATATGGCAAGGAGAAATATGTATTTAACCTTCCTTTGGATGTTGTCCTTAGAATCCTAGGATTTGGGGGTGAAATTGCTCAAAATCAGGGTCTTTTGCAGCTCACTGGACTTTCCTGTAGCATTTTGTCTTCTCTTGTAGCAAATATGTCCCTTCTTGTAGCAACTTTGTTTCTCCTGTAGTAGCTTTGTTTTCTTCTGTAGCAGGCCAGAATCCTCTTGCAGTTGGTTAGTCTTGGCTCCCCAAGTGTCTGGATTTCTCTATGAGGCTTGGGGCTACTTCCCCTTAGCTTGGAGGGAGGTTACTCCTTCAATCTGCTCCTTATTTCCCTCTAATTATTCCTTTTGCTGACTGGTTGATTCCTTAATTGTGATTGGGGTTACTGAGGGAGGTTGAGGCTTCCCTTGCTTGAGTCTAGTGCTTCTCCTTCTTTTGAAATATAAAGGACATTGATTTGGCTTCCTTTCCTTAGGCTTGGTTGGTGTGCCCAAGGCTGCTAGAGTGGTAGCCACTTCTTTCTCAATGTTTTCCTCTGAAACACTAGATTTCTACTCTTGCCTCCTTTTTTTTTATAAGGCCTAGAAGTTTCTTTAATGATATTGGAGGCTCCTTGTTCCCCTTTTTCTCCTCCTTTTATCTCCTATTTTGATATCTCCTTTGGAATTCTTCTGTTTTAACCTCCTTTCTCTCTCTCTGCCACCCTCTTCTTCCTCTTCTTCTTCTGCAGAACCATCCCTAGTTGTCTCTTCAAGTTCCAATAGGATTTTACCTTGTGATTCTAGAAAAGCTCCTCTATCCATGTCAACAAAATTTGTTCATTCCATAGGGTGTTGAATGTGTTCTCAAGGCTTGTGCAAGTGAACCCTACTGCCAATTATCAATTTCAAAGAAACTTAAGATTTTAACTTATAGTAGGAGGAGGAGGAGTGATTCCTATTGATGAGTGAGGTATGCCAATTTTGAATCAAGACTATTCTCATATCATAATTCTCATACTCACAAGAAAACTCCATACTTCAAAAAAATTTATGGTTCTATTGTAGGATGTTTAGTGGAGGAAGTTTTCAAAAATTCACAAAATTTTTGTTTTTAATAGGTGAGAGATCAAGTACTTACCCATTCCTTACAGACTCCTTAAAAGTTATAGGGTTTTGTGGCCAACAATGCACAAGACAGGGCCCTTTTTTGCCTTTAGGGACAATCATGTAGTAGACAAACTGTCTCATGTAGCACCTACTTTATCTCCTATGGCATCCATGCCTGATCCTGTAGCACCTGCAAATCGACTATATATCTCTTCTGTATCACCTTAGACAACCCCTGGTAGCATCTAGCTTGACCTTTGATGCCTTAATGAGCCTCTCTAACTATTTTGGGAATGACCATCGATACATCTGAGGTTGATCCTTGTTCTTTTATTTCTTTCTGTAGTAGTAGGATCGGTGCGCTTGGTGATCTGGTCCAATTTATTCATAATTATCACTTTCCTTAATTTGGTATTTCCACGTTGCATGAGTGAGGGAGTTAGCTACACTTAACTGGTTGAAGGTGTCCGGGACTGCTGATCCATCTATAGCTTATAAAACCTCATCTCTTATGAATTGACACCGAATTTCTAACCATAACATGCTTAAGAGAAGAGGTAAAGAATATTGCATACTTGTACCTACATGTGGATCAGATTGCTGGAGGTGATTGCATGTTGTAGCTGGGACATATGGATCATGATATCCTGGTGCATGTCTTCAGAACTTGATTATACCTTGACTGATAACTTTGTTGTGTGTGTAGGTTCCTCTCTGATGTCTAGGATACTCCTAGTGGTGGAATTATTTCCCAAGGATGATGTGTCCCTTCCTTATTGCACACATGGCTTCATCATGCTTCTGTTGGTGGAAAAAAAAAAGATATCATAGATTTCTATTGTGACTGCACATGTTGCTACAAGAGGAGTTTTCTTCCTGTAGCAATATTTTAATCCTCCCTTGAAGTATTTATATTGCATGATGGTGTTGAGGGTAATGATGAAAATCCATGAGGACAGGGTTGGAGTCATGAGGGAGTAGAGTAGACATTGGAAAAATAGAAAACAATGGCTTTTGTGGTTTTTCTCTCTTTTTTTTAGAGGTAGGACAAAGTGGAAATTTTGAGAAAGTTTTGGTGAAATGGAATGGATAGGTGATGGATGGGTGATGAGTGAATCATTTGAAGACCTCTTTCAAACTTCCCTAAATAATACATGACATTTTTACTTCTTTCTCCAATCGGATCTGCCTCCTGTAACATTTTAGGACAACCTCATGTAGCATACTTGTTTTATCCATATATCTCAAACAGTATGCTGGATTGACTTGAAATTTTTTGAGCATGTTGTCATCATAATTGTGCACCCCCCCATAAACAAATTTGGCCAATGGATGCAAAAGTATCAAGAAAAATTAAAAATGGTTGTAGGTGATGGAGGTCGATTTCTTGAAAAGTGTGCACTGGAATTTGCTGAAATTGCTTGAGCATGTTACCATCATCCATATGCATCTCCCCATGAAACATATCAGAAAATGGATGCACGGGTTTCAAGATATGATAAAAACAATTTTTTTCTCTGTGTATTTTGGCCTCCTTTATCAAAACAGAGCCTTCATGTAGCATTTTAAGACAATGAGGAAAATGAATGAGAAAGACTTGAAATGATGGGTGGATGTTGGAAATGGATGATGGTGATGGATTGGCATGGCCTTGTTTGTATTGGAGAATCTGAGAAAAGGAGGATAAAGCCCAAGTTTAACTAGATTTTGGCCCAAATTTTGTTCTTTTGGTGCTAACTTGTTCTTTTTTCTTGCAAAGGTTGAAGAGCACCCGCATTCATCAAAGAGATATACATGGAGCAAAGATTTTTTGTTATTTTTTTCATTTTTTTTCTTTTAGGCCTACTAGCCGCCTCAATGAGGTTTTCAACTAGTAGTTCTACCTAGGTGCCTCAAAGGAGATTTTCACCTATGATATTTTATTTTTCTATTTTTTCTCTTTTTCCATCCCATTGACCGCCTCATGGAGGTTTTCAATCAATGAGCCAATCTCAGGTGCCTCAAAGGAGGTTTCACCTGATATTTTATTTTTACTCTTATTTTTTCATTTATTTATTTATTTTTCTATCATAATCTACTTGAAAAAACAAAATTTCTTTCAAGTTTCAGAATACTCCCAATGGAGCGATGTGCACATCAAGATGACAGATAAAATCATGTGTAGGCTTAGAAGATATGCTTTGACATGTACATGAATATGAGAGACCAACTTCTTTGATTGAGATGAGAATAGGAATTGTTGAAGAAGAGTGTGTTGTTGCACCTTAATGATTGTTTTGAACCATATTTCAATATAGTTGTGATGCCCCTGGTCCATTTGCTAATTTGGATCTGTTGAAGAATCTAGGGCAGTTGGAATTAATGAGATTCTTCTAGCATGATAACTATGAGTGAGGTATTTTTAATTTACCTTCTTAGCACAATCTTCACTTGTTCTTATTAGAGTGTGTCTTTTTATATTCATCAAATAGTTACCAAAACAAAGAGACAAGAACACAAGATTTTGGCTTTCTGCCAAGGCCAAAACCTCTCCCTCTTGGAGAGGAAAACCCACACAAAATTCTTCTTATAGAGATTCTAATTGACGAATACCAAGACCATGACCCTTGACCTATCATGCCACTCCAAGACCAAGACAACAATCCTCTTCTTTATCACCACTAAGATCATCATCATTGTTGCTTCATCATTGTTCCATCTTTACTTAGACAATTTCTGCGAAGTGAGATCATCTTTACTACCATTATTGTTACATCATTATTGCACCTTATTGCACTATCATGGAGATATTCATCACTACTGTGTCCTCTCTGAAATCTCCACAACAAAAAGATCTGATATATATATATATATATATATATATATATATATATATATATATATATATATATATATATATATATATATATACACACATATATATATACATATATGTATATGTATATGTATATGTATATATATATCTATATGTATATATATATGTATATGTATATACATATACATATACATATACATATACATATACATATATATATATATCTATATATCTATATATATATATATATATATATATATATATATATATAGGAAAGCTGCACTTAGATTCACCGAGACAATGATCTTCCCGATTAAGGTCATAATTGTAGTTAGTATGTTGGGAGTGTATTACTTGCGAGATCACAGTTGTGCCGAGACATTGACATTCTCACACCGAGATTGTCATCATAGTTAGACCGAGACTGTAATATACTTACTGAAGCTTTACAAAAGGCAATGTCCTCCTTTAATGCGGATTAGATCCCTATACCCATATGAGAGAATTTGAAGTGTCTGTACTCCTATGCCTGCCTAAGATTCTAACCATTGTATCTTGTCTGAGATTCATGCACTCACTTTGCCATCCGAAGTTGCAGAGATATGTCCAAAATTATGATTTCCTGTGGTGACTCCAGCTAGGTATATATAGTTTTTAAGTCTCCATAATAAGACGACATGTCCATTGAATCGATGTGTCACCTTTTTATGAGCTGAATTGATATTAATATATAGTTTTAGGCTGACATAACTGCTCTCTCATCATTTTTCTTGCTTCATTCTTCAAGAGGATTATGCTTGTCTTGGAGGGCTGATCTAGACTCTAGGTTGACTCATATACATTTTATATTTTCTCAAGAAGAAATCTTCATGAATTTGACTCTTTAATAATAAATCCTAAGGCTCTCAATGGGATCCATTTATAAAATAAAATTATTGCTCATGAAACCCATGCAACAAGATATAATAATAAATTCAAAATCATAATTATAATGACATGAAGACCGAGCCTAGTTACACTTTCTTCAACACTCCCTCTTAACTAGGGAGGTATTCATAATGGTAATTGGTCATTCTCAATCTGTATAATTTCTCATAAGAATAATTAGATTGGTAACCCATATGTATAGCATAATAGTAACCAAAATTGTTTCCACAACAAGGCCTTGATTGACAAATCTATCTCTCATTAGATCAGAGCACAATGTTGGTGAGACCAATGACTATAGACACCTTCATCATTGTCTTTCAAGGTACATACCCACCTGGGTATTCACTGAGTATGATATTCTAGGACTATTCTTATCTTGGGTTCCCAACCCTCAAAGAATATCATTCCTCTTGCCTACTCTTTTCGTGGATGCCCTACACATCCTCAAAGAGCATCAAATGCCAGATGATTAGCCAATCCTCCATTATTTCTTCCAAAGTGAAGACAAAAATTTTGTGTATATCTCTCCCTCTCAACTGGGGAAGATATGACCAAGTTTCCTCTGAACAGAAACTTGCCCAAGCTCCCTTTTAATCAGGAACTTTTCAGAGCTCCCTCTTTGCTAGGGACTCTTCTATACATCAACAACTTCTTCTTCGTGGGTCCTTCGGCTTCTTGATCAACTTATCTTATTGATGTCATGAAATTTAGTTGAGCTTCTTCCTTGTAGGGACACAAACACCGATCACTTTCCTCCTTCATTCGTCATGTCATTCCTTTCTTCATGGAAAGTGGCCTTCTTCATATTTGGAACCTTCGTCATATGGCTACTTATTCATCATGCTTCTTTTGTCCACCACATGAATGCTAGTTGTACTTGTATTTACAACTATTGTTTGAGTAACCCTGCATGAAATTATTTTCAAGAAATCAAAACATATTAAATCAAGTAATACCTTACAAGATGGATCTTCATCATGACATCTTCTTGTAGTTATCAACATCCTGCATTCATGTTGACACATCTCCCAAAGATATCCATTGTCAAGGGTCTTGATATTTTCTATTAGAGTCTTCATATCTTTCTGGGAGATTTCCTAATTAAGTCTCTTTAGTCTTTTGGATGTTGATTACCTTCATTAGGGTTGCATATCTCACGATATCTTCCTTCTCCACACATTACATTCCGGATGCTTTTAATCAGAGTTTCTTAGTTGTGATCAACCACCTCATACTTCATATGAGGACATATTATTTTGATTTCATCTAGTGTGTCTTATGCCTTCTTGCATCCTTTCATAGGAGGAGATCATTTTTCTCTTGATCATGCTTCTCAAGATAGAAGTAATGATCCATGTTACCTCCAACCATGTGATATGACATTATAATATTAAACACAATCATACATGCCTTATTTTATCTTTAGGTCATCTAGGTTTCTTCCAACGACTTCCTTGATTGAAGTGTATCCAACCTCTTGATCTTATTTTCATCTTGTGTCACCATAACATCATCCATGAATTCCACAAGTTGGAGTTCTTGATGAAACACTTGCTTCATCTCTAGATTATTGAACCTGTTATCAAAAAACCTAACCCTGATAGCTATTGATCAGGTAGACCTTGAGTAACTGTTTCAAACCAACTTTTGGTTGAGGCTTAGCCTCCTCAATGTGAGAGGGCTCTCTCACTAGGTTAAAGATTTTGATAATGGATTAGATGGCTAACTCTATGAAACAAATGGAGTGTAAATGGTTGAAACATAGTCAATAAACATCCATTGGGCTTATGGAGTCAGAAAATGCTTAGTATGACAACAATACTAGCTGAACATGGAAGTCAGGGCATCAAAAATTCAATGTATCAATTAACACATTGAAAGATGTAGGAAACACAGTCTACAAATGCATGAAGGAAGTTAGAGCATTGCCAATGAGTTCTAACTATCATACATTCATACTAATGAAAATAAGGAAATGAGGAAAAACATAAAACAAGCCACCATTGAACTCTTTCTGAACCCTGAGAAGTAAAGCCAAAGTCTATATTCATAAAAAGACAATCTTCTACAATGACACAATATGAGTATTTTCTTTGAAAATTTCCAACTCCTAGTGCATTACATCTCTTGTCATATATAGAGTTCATTACAATCTTGGATTCCTTCCTCCAGCATGAGGGGAATTCGAATTTCACTTGACCTGACACCTATTGATCCTTAAACAAACTATTAATTACAAATAACTATTAACTAGCAGTCTTAGAGACCTAATACAACTAGGAGTATAAATCCTTCTTATGTTGGCAACAACCTTAACTATGAATTAAATTTGATATTTGACAGCTTCTCCTCCTTAACTTCGACCTTGGTGATGTCCATAACCCTCCTGCTGGCCTTCAATAGCTTCTCCTTCATCTACCCTGAAAACTAGGAGACTGTCCCCTGCTCTGTTTTGGCTGAAAAATAGGTGTTGGGACAGAGCTTTTATCTCCTCATCAAAAATGTATTTTGCAAAACTGAAGGAGGCTTTTGTAGACCACTCGGTGCTGAAAAAAAAACTCTCTTGGTTTTTTGCAATACCTTTCCTACTGCCCAAAAACTATCTTTGAATATCATGTGTAAACTGGAAAATTCTGATTTGTGAAAAATTGCGCCTACAGCAGTTTCGTAGCGCAAGTTGAGTCATCAACTTCTCCCAGATCATGATGAATTTGAAGAAACTGAAAGAGTTTTTTGTAGTTCCATATGTTCGGAATAAGAGCCTCTTTTAGTTTTCGAAAATATTCTTTCAGTTGCTCAAAAAACCTCCTGGAAGTTGACTACTTAAAACAATTTTTTCGCTGAGAAAGGTTGCTTCAGTGATTTCGTAGTGCAAGGTTTGGTATGTGTATATGTCTTCATTCTTGAATTTACCTTTTGCTTAGGGCTCAAACCTTCTCAAGTGATCTTGTTACACCTCTGCAGTAGCATCCCTTTCAAAATAATCCCCTTTTCTTTCAAGATAGATCCTCAAAAAATGAAATTGCAGCTACAGCAGTTTCGTAGCGCGCTACGAAACTGCTATGTGAATCAAAATACACAGTTTTTTCTTAGAATTTTCCTTCTTGGGATTTATTCATAGCTTCACCTTATGCCAATAGGCCAAATATATATTTGACATTATCCATCCATAAACAACTTCAAAAAGTAATGTCCTAATCAAAATTGTGTTAAGGTTCCATCAAACAATGTAAACTTTGAAACGGGAACTGATACTGTTACTCGTTTTGTAGAGATAGCAAAAAAGTGACCTGATTTTGAAAAGGGGTGATGCATAACACATATGTTTTTTTTAGAGCATAGTTTTTGGCACTTTAATTTTTTTTATGTACATTGCGTTTTAGAATGGTAGTGAATTTCATGCTGATTTAAAAAAGTGGTTATTTTGCATCAGACCCTTTTTTTAAAAGACCTATTTTTTGACTTTAAATTTTCTAATGTATGAAATGCAAATAATTATTTTGTAAATTTAATAATTTTGGAAGTGGTCTTCTTCTTCATATTTTCTTTTATTTATTTATTTTTTTGTAGTGAGGTTTTTATTGTTTTGCATATTTAAAGAAGAAGATCGATATTTTGCATTTTCGATATTCTACATATTTATACATCGTTAATTAAATTTTCAATCCACATGAAATAATTGTCTCTAAAAAACAAATATAAAAATATATATAAAAAAGACAAAAAAAAATGTTAAATTTTTTTTATCTCATAAACCATAAAAGAATTCAGAAAAAACAAAATTAAAAATATATATATATATATAAGTAAGTAAAAATAGAAAAAAAAAAAAAAAAAACATTAGCAAAAACTAAGGAAAAAAAAATAAATTAAAAACAAACTAGTTGAAAAAAAAAATAGAAAATTAAAGAAAAAAATTAAAAAACTAGTAAAATTAATATTAAAAAAAAAATAAACTCAAATTATAAAAAAAAAACCAAAAAAATATGAAAATAGCGTAAAATATATGTCTTTTCAAATGAAAAAAATAAATAAAAAAATAAAAAAACATTTACAATTTATAAAGAAACGCCTATTTTTGATTTAAAAAAAATAATTCAAATTATAAAAGAAAAACCAAAAAATAAATTTAAATTATAAAAAAAAAACCAAAAAAATGCGTATTTTTTATTTTAAAATAAATAAATATATAAATATATATATATATATATATATATATATATATATAATTTATTAAACCTACATTTTTTATTTTAAAAAAAAAAAAAAAATTTAAATTTAAATTTAATTTTTTATTAAACAATCCATTTTTTTACTTAAAAAAAATTATAATTTTTTTAAAACAATATATATATATATATATATATATATATATATATATATATATATATATATATATATATATATATATATATATATCATTAAAAATATATATATATATATTTTTAACAAATTTAATTTTTTTATTTAAAATTTAAAAAATTATTTAAAAAAAATTAATATTGGTTTTTTAACGTTTTTTTTTCTTAATTTAAAAAAAAATAATAATAAATAAATAAATAAATATCGTGACCCTCCGCCCCCCGCCGCCCATGGTGGCACGACCATGGGCAGAGGGCTTGCACATAGGCCCCTCTGCCCATGGTCATGCCACCACGGGTGGCCGGGGAGCGGAGGGCCACGATAATTTTTTTTTTTTTAATAATAATAAAAAAAACACTAAAAAACCAACATTAATTTTTATTTTTATTTTTAAATAATTTATTAAATTTTAAATTTTAAAATTAAATTTGTTTAAAAAAAATAAAAATATTTTTAATGATTTGTATTTTTAAATAAAATAAAAATTGTTTAAAAAAAAAAAAAAAATTTATAATTTTTTTTTTAATAAAAAAAGATTGTTTAAAAAAAAATAATTTTAATTTTTTAAAAAATAAAAAATGTAGGTTTAATAAAAAATAATTACATTTTTTTGTAATAAAAAATACGCATTTTTTTGGTTTTTTCATAATTTGAATTTATTTTTGTTTTTTTTTTAATATTAATTTTTACTTTTTTTGTTTTTTCTTAATTTTTTTTTTTAATTTTTCTATTTTTACCTACTTAATTTTTAGTTTATTTAAATGTTTTTTTTTTTTTTTTCTTTTCCATATTTTTGTGTGTTTTTTTTTGTCTTTTGCCAATATTTTTTATGATCTACAAGATTTTTTTTTTTTTTTAAATATTTTTTTAACTATTTATTTGTTTATAATTTTTATTTATTTTTAGTTTTTTAATTCTTATCATTAATTTTGCTTTTTTGTTTTACATTTTTATGATTGCTTTTTTTTTGTTTTTTACTTTTATTTCATGTTTTGTTTTAGTATATATTTTAATTTATGTTTTGTTTTTTTTTTTTAACTTTTTTTTGTTTTGTGTTTTTTAATTGTTTTAATTTTTTTTTTAATTTTTTAATTTAATGTTTTTCGGGGTCATGATAAAATATTTTACGTCATTATTTCGAAATGTTGAAATTTTATTTTTGAAAAAAAAAAGTGTTCTCCCAGCGTTAACACTTTTCGTTTTGAGGGTGTTTTTTGGATAATTTTTGCGCAAAAAATTGGTTTTCACCGCCATTTTTAAAACATGTTGAAAATTTACCCAAGAAAAAAAAAGGTGTTATTCCAACATGAACACTTTTTGTTTTTAGCATTGTCTTTGATGCTTTTTCGGGGTTTTTTGGCTAGAGTTCCTGTTTCAAAGTTTACATTGTTATCACTTACTGTCCAGTTCATTTGTGTTGAGGCTATCCTCCAGATTTTCTTAGTTGAATCTTCAGGTCCTCAATTTGCCTTTTCATCACTCTCATATTGGTTCTAAGCCTATCATTACTCCATTTGATGTATCTTTCCTCTTTAATGTCAGGGATGTGTGCATGAGAGTAAGTTGACAAATGAGTCTTTGACATAACTTCTGGACATTGCTTTAGTTAAATCTGAGTCTATAAATTCGAGCTTCAGGAATACCTTGCAAGGTGCCATTTCAAATTTGAAGTTTTTAAACCATCTCTCTTGGCCTCTAGGAATCTCTGTGACTACAGAAATGACCTTAAGAGAAATAGGTAATTCTAGCACTCCAACCTTTGAATTTAAACCTATGAAATTAAAAGCAAAATCCTTGGTTACTTGATTGTGACCTCCCTAAAGTTTTTCACAGAACCTCCAGCAGCCCACCTGTTTGAATGCATGTTCAACGTCTCTGTTCCTCGTGAGAACATCTAAACCTTCAGGCTCAACTCTAAGACACCGGCCTGATATGTGATTTTTCCTTTCTTCAGACATGTCTATGAAATCCCTGTAAGGAAAATTAAAGATAAACCTGCACTATATTGGTTTGAACACTGCCTCGCTTTAATTTGAAACTGAGAACTTCCCTTTTTGATATTTCAAAAAGTTCTGATGAGTGTCATCCTTAAGCTTGCCAATTGTCTTCTTATGCATGAAAGGAACATGGGGAAAACCAAGATTGACTCACCTCACCTTACTTTTTTGAAATTTGAAAGAATGCGTACAAGACATCTAACAAATCTAATGATGAGAATGAATGGCTACATGTGATAGGCATGGTTCAAGGACTGACACATGGTGATGAAATATTAACAAATTTTGATGGAAAAGATAGCTAGACAAGATCTAGCACGAATCCCTGATTTCGTAGCGTAGCCAGTGCAAATTCTGTGTTTTGCGCTATGAAATCTCCTAGTTACGGATCCTTGTTTTCGTAGCGCACATAGTGTATTTTTATGAGTTTGCACTACAAAAACTCCTAGTTGATTTTGTAGCGCATGCCAACTTTAAAACAGTCTTAACACATGACACCTATGAACCAATGTGGGACTAATGATAGTTAAAACAAGATTGTTGACCTTATTTAACAATGGGAACAAGACTCTATCCTATGTTTTAGACTCCTTAAACAAAAAAATAGAAATGACTTGACCAAGACTGACTAATCATAAAACTTTGGAACCAAACCAGTTGTCTAATTTTTTTTTTGAAATTTTTTCAATAATAACAGTGGCTCCACTTTGGATAGTGTTCCCTTGTGGTACACTAATAACCTGTAGTTCCAGTGCTGCTATCCATCTTTTAGAATAGAATTTTGAAATGCTGCCTAATCTGATTTCCAAGCTTTAATGATTTCTGCAAGGGGGACTCAACCTACACCTACTAAAAAAATGCTCAGTCAACCTACCTTGAGCTTATTTGCACATTCCTACCTACCCTATCAACTGCAATTTCCACTTTAGGTCAGGCAACATGATATTTCCTATAAAGCCAATCAATTGTCTTTTCGAATATTTGAGGCTCTTGACTGCATTCGACCTCAAAATAACCATGATAGTGAGATTACCAAATCAACTTATAATGTACCTGATCTTCATAATGCAAATGAAAATGAAATACTGGTGTGCAAAGCTTTGCCATGTATTCATTTATAGGGTCAAAGAGGACATGGTTATTTTGATGATCATCATAACATTCTACATCTTCAGACAACTGATTCTCAGCCACACACGATTTCTTTGATATGCTATCCAACTGCTTTTCTGAATGATTCCCACAAACAATGTAATTTTCCTCATTATTAAGATCATTCATTGACGTAAGCTGCTACAAAGTATGACATAAAAAATAAACCTTTTCCTCTGCCTGAGGGTTATAAAAGCTATCTTCCAGTACTTCTTCTTGGTGTTTGCAATTATTTTCATCTTCATTATGATTCGAAGACTGACAAGTCTGCTGCATCTCTACATCAATCTCAGAGGATGTAATATGATTTTCATAGGTATACTCTTGTTGATTTCTATGTTGCATGTCATGGGATGTTATCCTTTCTTCTAGTTGTTGAAATGTACTGTTATGAAGAGCCTCTAAATGTTCTTCATCCATAAATTCATCATCATCATAAAAATCCTCCAAACACTGAATAAGACTCAAAGAATGTTTACAGCAATAAGGAAGGATGAAATTCTTTATACATCTCATAGAATTCATCATGAAAATTAGTAAGCAAATATATTGAACCATTTTCCAAACTTTTATACCAAGACCATGCTTTACCTTCTAAAGTGGTCATAAACATCTTCATGAGACAATCTTCAAGGAAATGAACCTTAAGACTGCATACATGCATATGGAACCTAACCAAATGAAGAGCAGCATTGTCTTTCTTTTCATCTTTGAATATTGGAAGATCATCTAACCAATCAACCTTTGGCATAGGATTTGGAAAACTAGGAATATGATACCGATTCATAGGGGCATACCTGGCATTCATTCTTGTAATGGAACTCATCTTTAAACTTCATCAAGCTACTGATCTTCTAGCAGTGGAGTCACCTTCCAATTTTTTATTCAATATGTGGAGTTGCCAAGGTAGATGCAGCCTCGAAAACTTTCTAAGCTCCTGCTACCTTCAGAAGTTTAGCTTCTTGATTTCGGGAATGAATAATCTTCGACTCCTGGCAGACGCACCAAAATGTTATCACAAAACCTAATATTGACAAGCTACTGATCAGGTAGACCTTGAGTAACTGTTTCAAACCATATTTTGGCTGAGGCTTAGCCTCCTCAACCTGAGAGGGCTCTCTCACTAGGTTAAAGATTTTGATAATGGATTAGATGGCTAAATCTATGAAACAAATGAAGGAGTGTAAATGGTTGAAACACAATCAATAAACATCCATTGGGCTTATGGAGTCAGAAAATTCTTAGTATGACAACAATACTAGCTGAACATGGAAGTCAAGGCATCAAAAGTTCAATGTATCAGTTAACACATAGAAAGATGTAGGAAACACAGTCTACAAATGCATGAAGGAAGTTAGAGCATTGCCAATGAGTTCTAAGTATCATACATTCATACTACTGCAAATAAGGAAATGAGGACAAACATAAAACAAGCCACCATTGAACTCTTTCTGAATCTTGAGAAGTAAAGCTAAAGTCTGTATTCATAAAAACATAATCTTCTACAATGACACAATATAAGTGTTTTCTCTGAAAATTTCCAACCCTTGGTGCATTACATCTTTTGTCATATAAAGAGTTCATTAAAATCTTGGATTCCTTCCTCCAGCATGAGGGGAATTCAAATTTCACTTGACCTGACACCTATTGATACTTAAACAAACTATTAATTACAACTAATTGTTAACTAGCAGTCCTAGAGACCTAATACAACTAGGATTGTAACTCCTTATTATGTTGGAAACAACCTTAAATATGAATTAAATTTGATATTTGACAGCCACTCCTCCTTAACTTCGACCTTGGTGATGTCCATAACCCTCCTGCTGGCCTTCAATAGCTTCTCCTTCATCTGCCCTGAAAACTAGGAGATTGTCCCCTGCTCTGTTCTGGCTGAAAAATAGGTGTTGGGACAGAGCTTTTATCTCCTCATCAAAAATGTATTTTGAAAACTAAAGGAGGCTTTTGTAGACCACTCGGTGCTGAACAAAAAATTATCTTTTTTTTTTTTCAATACCTTTCCTACTGCCTAGAAACTATCTTTGAATATCAGGTGTAAACTGGAAAATTCTGATTTGTGAAAAACTGCTCCTACAACAGTTTCGTAGCGCAAGTTCAGTCATCAAATTCTCCCAGCTCATAATGAATTTGAAGAAACTGAAATATTTTTTTGTAGTTCAGTATGTTAGGAATAAGAACCTCTTTTAGGTTTCCAAAATATTTTTTCAGCTTCTCAAAAAACCTCCTGGAAGTTGACTACTTACAACAATTTTTTTGCTGAGAAACGCCGCTTTAATGATTTCATAGCACAAGGTTTGGTATGTGTATATGTCTTCATTTCTTGAATTTACCTTTTTCTTAGGGATCAAACCTTCTCAAGTGATATTCTTACACCTATGCAGTAGCATCCCTTTCAAAATAATCCCCTTTTTCTTTCAAGATAGATCCTCAAAAAACAAAACTGCTATGTGAATCAAAATACACAATTTTTTCTCAAAATTGTCCTTGTAATTTCTTCACATCTTCACCTTATGCCAATAGGCCACATATATATTTGACATTATCCATCCATAAACAACTTCAAAAAGTAATTTCCTAATCAAAATTGTGTTAAGGCTCCATCACTTACTGTCCGGTTCATTTGTGCTGAGGTTGTCCTCCAGATTTGCTTAGTTGAATCTTCAGGTCCTTAATTTTCCATTTCATGACTCTAATATTGGTTCTAAGCCTATCATTACTCCATCTAATTATCTTTCCTCTTTAATGGCAGGGATGTGTGCATGAGAGTAAGTTGGCAAATGAGTCTTTGACATAACTTCTGGGCACTGCTTTAGTTAAATCTGAGTCTATAAATTCAGGCTTTAGGAATACCTTGCAAGGTTCCATTTCAAATTTGAAGTTTTTAAACCATCTCTCTTGGCCTCTTCGAATCTCGGTGACTATAGAAATGACCTTAGGAGAAACGAGTAATTCTAGCATTCCAAACTTTGAATTTAAGCCTGTGAAATTAAAAGTAAAATCCTTGGTTACTTGATTGTGACCTCCCTGAAGTTTCTCACAGAACCTCTAGCAGCCCACCTGTTTGAATGCATGTTCAACCTGTCTGTTCCTCATGAGAACATCAAAACCTTCAGGATCAACTCTAAGACACTAGCCTGATCTGTGATTTTTCCTTTTTCGGACATGTCTATGAAATCCCTGCAAGGAAACTTGAAGATAAACCTATACTGTATTGGTTTGAACACTGCCTCGCTTGAATTTGAAACTGAGAACTGCCTCGCTTGAGCTTTCAAAAAGTTTTGATGAGTGTCGTCCTTAAGCTTGCCAATTGTATTCTTATGCATGAAAGGAACACGGGAAAAGCCAAGACTGACTCACCTCACCTTACTTTTTTGAAATTTGAAAGAATGTGTACAAGACATCTAACAAATCTAATGATGAGAATGAATGGTTGCATGTGATAGGAATGGTTCAAGGACTGACACATGGTGATGAAATATTAATGGATTTTGATGGAAAAGACCGCTAGACAAGATCTGGCATGAATCCCCGATTTCGTAGCACAGCCAGTGCAAATTCTGTGTTTTGCGCTATGAAATCTCCTAGTTACGAATCCTTGTTTTCATAGTGCACATAGTGTATTTTTATGAGTTTGCACTACGAAAACTCCTAGTTGATTTCGTAGCGCATGCCAACTTTAAAACAATCTTAACACATGACATCTATGAACCAATGTGGGACTAATGATAGATAAAACAAGATTGTTGACCATATTTAAGAATGGGAACAAGACTCTATCCTATGTTCTAGACTCCTTAAAGAAAACAATAGAAATGACTTGACCAAGACTGACTAATCATAAAACTTTGGAACCAAACCAGTTGTCCAATTTTTTTTTTTTGAAAATTTTTCAATGATAATAGAACCCTTCAATGAGGATGCCATCAAAGAATCTTGAGGATCTTGTATATCCTCATATGGTAGATGTTTCCTTTTTTCCTTGATGTGTGATGAGCCTTTTCCTGGATGACTTCTTCCCTTACTTCAATGTTCAATGATGTTCCCAAGAGCTATATCGTTCAAGTTTGTCTATCATGGATTTTTCCCTTCATGATTCCCATGGTGATGTCACGAGCTCTTGTTTCTAATGCTTCCATGATGCCACGATGCATCATATTATCATTGTCATATCTTATAACATAATCTTATTATAGGACCCTTTTATGAGGGATACTATCCCAATCATAGTAGAGATCTATTACTCCCTTTTTCTTTGGCCCTTTTCTTTAGCTTCCTCCTTTTATCCAGTGATATGAGCTTCCATGATTTTAGCTATACCTCTTATTCCTTGTTTGAGGACCAAACTTACCTTTCCTTTCTTCACATGATTTATTCCTTTACTCTTCAATACATTTTCCATCAACTTGTCTTTCTCTATTTAGCATAGAGACCATAAGTTGTCGAATGAGGTAACCTTCTTATCCCATGGATATGTGTTACCTTCATTATCTGTTAGTGCATTATGGTTATCTTCCTTTCTAGGTCTTGTAGATGAAAGATATCCTACATCCCTTTATAGCATTTAATTTCATGTAGATCAAATTTCATGTGACTTTCTTCATTGCATCTTCAGAGAATGAGTTTATCATTTACATCATTTTGATGTCTCCAATATTGCTATGTGAGGGGATCTTTCATAAGTATCCCTTTTCATAAATTCAGAGGAGACCTTTTGATATGTTTAATGACTTCAACTTCTTAGAGGATTATGATTATCCTCCTTCTTCATGCAAGGAATGTTGATGACCCATCCAACCTATAGATGTCCTTTCAATCATGAAATCGTTTAACCAAAATTGATTATAAAATGAAAAGAACTTGTCATGTGAAGATGAAATCTTCACCTAGATCATGTTGATGAAGAATATGTATGAGGGATTCTTCTTGAATGATCTTCTTTTAAGTGAGAAAGCCTTTAAATAGAAAAGGTTTCTCCCTTTTGATGAGGATAATTTGTTGCTTCTTCAGATGGTCTTCCTCTAGGGCAAGGAGATGATCCTTGCTTGATTTCATAACCATGGAGATGACAATGCCTTCTTTTGTAGTGTAGATTAGGTCTAATTCCATGGTGTCAACCTGTTCCAAGATGATGTGATTTTTATTTTGAGGTCTTGCTTTGTAGACAACTTTTATGAGGGTCTTGGTGGCATTTTGATGACGACTTATGAACATAAAAGCTCTTGCCATTGTAGATTGTCTTCTAGATTGTATAGACAAAAATCCATGCTGATGTAGACTGTTGTTGTAGATAGATCCTTCAGTTTTGTCAAATCCCTACAACTTGCTTTGATGCTCTTCTTGAAAATTGATCCTTGTATGTCTATTTTTGTTGCCCTTCCTTTAACTTCAACACCTTACCTTTGATCCTATGTTGAAGAATCTAGGGCAGTTAGAATTAATGAGATTCTTCTAGCATGATAACTACTTGTGAGGTATTTTTAATTTATCTTCTTAGCACAATCTTCACTTGTTCTTATTAGAGTGTGTCTTCTTATATTCATCAAATAGTTACCAAAACAAAGATACAAGAACACAAGATGTTGGTTTTCTATCAGGGCCAAAACCTGTCTGATCCAGGTGGATATTGGTGGCCACCTACCTATTCCACTTGGACCCCCAACATTGTCTCTTTCAGTTTTTCGATTTCCTTAATTGTAACACAATTTACTATTTTTGGCAGTTTTTTGGGTCCTGAACTTACGAAGCCGTTTTGAGGCCCTAAACGACGTTTTTAGGGAAAACAGAGAGACTGGAAATATCCCAAATTAGCTTGCTAGCTTGTCTTTAGCCTTCTCTTTGAGATCTTCAAAACGAGGTAGTATGATAGCCAAACGGAGATTGTATGCCAAAGTTACGACCTCGAGAAGTTGATGTACCAATTTACCCAAACAAGGCCCACAATTTTGGAACTTCATCTCCTAGGGTTAGGTTTTTGAATGTTTAGGGTTTTTCATTGTTTCTCAATAATAAATAGGCCTTTGAGCCTCATTGTAACACAGTTCATAGGCATGTAGCTGCCACATCTCTTCTCAGAGATAAGCTACCATCGCCCGAGCTAGTCTTATTTCCATTATGTTTGTAAGCATGTTTCAGTGTTTGATATTAATGAAATCAAGTGTTATTTCCATTGCATCTTTATATTTATGGTTATATTTGTAATTTGTTGCGAACTTGTCTAAATCTCGATCAATGGTGTCAGAGCAGTCTGCTCTTTCTCTGTTTTTCTTTGCATGTCCCCAATGAGGTCGGGATATAAGGAGTTAGGGCATGAATTGGTCGAAACATTGCAAGACCAGCCTCGCAAATCCTGACATCCTCCCTTGGCAGATGAAAAGAAAGACGAGAGGGCAGGAGATCCTATCAAAATCTTGCTCGAAGAAGCCCTCGAGCGATAAAGGAACACGATGATGGACAATTTTGTCCAGATCCTTCAGCAGCTACCTAGGGTGACACATCTACTTCCGAAAGCTACTCTGGAAGCGCCACACCCTTTAAGGTATAGGTTAATTTTGACATTCCCATATTTGAGGGTCAGATAGATGCAAATGCTATAGATAAGTGGTTAAATCTGCTAGAAGGATATTTTTCCATTCATGATTTTTCCAGCTAGGAAAAGATCACTTTTGCACTTCTCAAAGCAGCCCCCACATCAAGGACTGTGGGAAACCTACTGTGAGTAGAAGGATGTAAGTACGAACTCACTATTTTAAGTGCACCCACTTGGAACTCATTCTGGGATGCCATCAAGGAGTAGTACTACCCTGTCGGGAGCTATGAGGATAAATACATAATGTGGATAACATTGCGACAAGGAAGGGACCAATATGTACTGGAGTTTACCAATGTTTTTCATACCCTTCACACGAAGTTGGGTATCAAGGATGCTGAGAACCATTTGGTTCTCAAGTACCGTGACTGCCTACACAGGTACATCTAGGATGAGATGGAGTTCCTGAACATCTCCTCGCTCGGTACGACATACCGATATGCCATCAAGATCAAGAAAAAGTTTAAACAAAAGAAGTGAGACTTTGGATCTATGAATCTGAAGCAAGGGAAAGGTACCCCAAACCGTAGAAAAAAGGACAAAGCCAAGGCAGGGCGGGCTAGGACAACTTGCCAAAGTTGCAAGCGAAGAACAACAATGCGAAGCTGAAGAAGGACATAGGAAAGTGGTGTGAGTTCCATAAGAGCTCCACTCACAACATAAGTGAGTGTCGGGCCAAGCAGTCACTGGTGGCCGAGCTAAAGGCTTTGGAATCAGATGCATGTTCCAACTCTGAGTCAGAACCCGACAAGGGGAATGAAAAAGGGAAGCATATTATCAATGCGGAGCCCAATGTCATCATTGCCACAATGAAGATCCAGAAGGAGGAACCCAAAAATCCAGAGGAGGAGAAGTGTGTCTTCCACTCCTAGATGTGGGTAAAGGGTTCCCCGCTACAGTTCATTATCGACAACAGGAGCCAAAAGAACCTCATTTCAGCAGAGGCTGTGAAGCGGTTGGGCTTACCAACCACAACACATCCACAACCATATACCATCGGGTGGCTTCACCAAGGACGAGATCTTTACGTGAGCCAGCAGCGCCGCCTTCCATACATCATCAAGCCCTTCACGGATGAGGTATTATGTGACATTGCTCCCCTTGATGTTTATGATGTATTATTAGGCCAACCATACTTATGGAAGTGAAATTATGTGTATGAGTCAAGGCCTCGTGTTGTTATTTTTAATTTGGGAAATAAGTTGTACAGGATATTGAAGGTAGCACCACCTACCACCATTTCTTTGGTTACTACAAAACAATGCAGTAAGCTTATTTCCAAAACCGGGAATTTTTTTTTCCTGATGATATGCCCGTAAGGAAAGAAGAAGACGGTGGCCACGACCTCCAGAAAGGTCCCCTCCGCATGACAACAACAGATGGACAAGGTTGTGGAGGAGTACGAGGACATCTTCACCTCCCCCGCAGGGGTGCCTTTGCACTATCAGGGCAAGCAATCCATCTATCTAACCCCAGGTGCTTCGTTGTCCAATGGACCAATCTATTGGTGCTCCATTTTGGAGAAAAATGAAATCAAGGGACAGATTCAGGAGCTGCTGCAAAAAGGTCACATCCAGCTGAGTTCATCGCCCCGTGGGAGCCCAAACGTGTTGGTATAGAAGAAGGATGGGACTTGGAGATTCTGTATTGACTATCGGGTGTTGAACAAGATCACTGTCCAAAATAGGTACTCGATCTTATAGATTAATGACCTTTTGGACCAACTAAAGGGGGGAAAATATTTTAGCAAGATCGACTTGAAGTTAGGATATCACCAGGTACCAATCGAACCCTCTGATGTGTGGAGGAAAGCCTTCAAAGCCAAGAAGGGCCTTTTCGAATGGTTGGTTGTGCCTTTCGGGTTGACGAATGCTCCTGCAACCTTAATGAGGCTTATGGATGACAACTTGTGGCCATTCACCAACTCATTTGCAGTGGTATACTTGGATGACATCCTGATCTTCAATTAGAGTTGGGAAGAGCACCTCCACCACATCTGACAAGTTCTCCAAACACTGCAACAACACAAGCTATGTGCCAATTTGGAGAAATGCAATTTTGGCCTTACCCAAGTTCAGTATCTGGGTTACATTATTAATGAACAGGGGGTGCATGTGGATCCAGCCAAGATCCAAGTCATCTGGGATTGGCCAGCTCCAACCACTTTGATAGAGCTCTGTAGCTTTTTGGGTCTTGCCAATTTCTACCGTAGGTTCATGTTGGGATTCTCTCATATCACTTGGCATGTGGATCCAGCCAAGATCCAAGTCATCTGGGATTGGCCAGCTCCAACCACTTTGATAGAGCTCTGTAGATTTTTGGGTCTTGCCAATTTCTACCGTAGGTTCATGTTGGAATTCATCATGAAAATTAGTAAGCAAATATATTGAACCATTTTCCAAACTTTTATACCAAGACCATGCTTTACCTTCTAAAGTGGTCATAAACATCTTCATGAGACAATCTTCAAGGAAATGAACCTTAAGACTGCATACATGCATATGGAACCTAACCAAATGAAGAGCAGCATTGTCTTTCTTTTCATCTTTGAATATTGGAAGATCATCTAACCAATCAACCTTTGGCATAGGATTTGGAAAACTAGGAATATGATACCGATTCATAGGGGCATACCTGGCATTCATTCTTGTAATGGAACTCATCTTTAAACTTCATCAAGCTACTGATCTTCTAGCAGTGGAGTCACCTTCCAATTTTTTATTCAATATGTGGAGTTGCCAAGGTAGATGCAGCCTCGAAAACTTTCTAAGCTCCTGCTACCTTCAGAAGTTTAGCTTCTTGATTTCGGGAATGAATAATCTTCGACTCCCGGCAGATGCACCAAAATGTTATCACAAAACCTAATATTGACAAGCTACTGATCAGGTAGACCTTGAGTAACTGTTTCAAACCATATTTTGGCTGAGGCTTAGCCTCCTCAACCTGAGAGGGCTCTCTCACTAGGTTAAAGATTTTGATAATGGATTAGATGGCTAAATCTATGAAACAAATGAAGGAGTGTAAATGGTTGAAACACAATCAATAAACATCCATTGGGCTTATGGAGTCAGAAAATTCTTAGTATGACAACAATACTAGCTAAACATGGAAGTCAAGGCATCAAAAGTTCAATGTATCAGTTAACACATAGAAAGATGTAGGAAACACAGTGTACAAATGCATGAAGGAAGTTAGAGCATTGCCAATGAGTTCTAAGTATCATACTTTCATACTACTGCAAATAAGGAAATGAGGACAAACATAAAACAAGCCACCATTGAACTCTTTCTGAATCTTGAGAAGTAAAGCTAAAGTCTGTATTCATAAAAACATAATCTTCTACAATGACACAATATAAGTGTTTTCTCTGAAAATTTCCAACCCTTGGTGCATTACATCTCTTGTCATATATAGAGTTCATTAAAATCTTGGATTCCTTCCTCCAGCATGAGGGGAATTCAAATTTCACTTGACCTGACACCTATTGATACTTAAACAAACTATTAATTACAACTAATTGTTAACTAGCAGTCCTAGAGACCTAATACAACTAGGATTGTAACTCCTTATTATGTTGGCAACAACCTTAAATATGAATTAAATTTGATATTTGACAGCTACTCCTCCTTAACTTCGACCTTGGTGATGTCCATAACCCTCCTGCTGGCCGTCAATAGCTTCTCCTTCATCTGCCCTGAAAACTAGGAGATTGTCCCCTGCTCTGTTCTGGCTGAAAAATAGGTGTTGGGACAGAGCTTTTATCTCCTCATCAAAAATGTATTTTGAAAACTAAAGGAGACTTTTGTAGACCACTCGGTGCTGAACAAAAAATTATCTTTTTTTTTTTTCAATACCTTTCCTACTGCCTAGAAACTATCTTTGAATATCAGGTGTAAACTGGAAAATTCTGATTTGTGAAAAACTGCTCCTACAACAGTTTCGTAGCGCAAGTTCAGTCATCAAATTCTCCGAGCTCATAATGAATTTGAAGAAACTGAAATATTTTTTTGTAGTTCAGTATGTTAGGAATAAGAACCTCTTTTAGGTTTCCAAAATATTTTTTCAGCTTCTCAAAAAACCTCCTGGAAGTTGACTACTTAAAACAATTTTTTTGCTGAGAAACGCCGATTTAATGATTTCATAGCACAAGGTTTGGTATGTGTATATGTCTTCATTTCTTGAATTTACCTTTTTCTTAGGGATCAAACCTTCTCAAGTGATATTCTTACACCTATGCAGTAGCATCCCTTTCAAAATAATCCCCTTTTTCTTTCAAGATAGATCCTCAAAAAACAAAACTGCTATGTGAATCAAAATACACAATTTTTTCTCAAAATTGTCCTTGTAATTTCTTCACATCTTCACCTTATGCCAATAGGCCACATATATATTTGACATTATCCATCCATAAACAACTTCAAAAAGTAATTTCCTAATCAAAGTTGTGTTAAGGCTCCATCACTTACTGTCCGGTTCATTTGTGCTGAGGTTGTCCTCCAGATTTGCTTAGTTGAATCTTTAGGTCCTTAATTTGCCATTTCATGACTCTAATATTGGTTCTAAGCCTATCATTACTCCATCTAATTATCTTTCCTCTTTAATGGCAGGGATGTGTGCATGAGAGTAAGTTGGCAAATGAGTCTTTGACATAAATTCTGGGCACTGCTTTAGTTAAATCTGAGTCTATAAATTCAGGCTTTAGGAATACCTTGCAAGGTTCCATTTCAAATTTGAAGTTTTTAAACCATCTCTCTTGGCCTCTTCGAATCTCTGTGACTATAGAAATGACCTTAGGAGAAACGAGTAATTCTAGCATTCCAAACTTTGAATTTAAGCCTGTGAAATTAAAAGTAAAATCCTTGGTTACTTGATTGTGACCTCCCTGAAGTTTCTCACAGAACCTCTAGCAGCCCACCTGTTTGAATGCATGTTCAACCTGTCTGTTCCTCATGAGAACATCAAAACCTTCAGGATCAACTCTAAGACACTAGCCTGATCTGTGATTTTTCCTTTTTCAGACATGTCTATGAAATCCCTGCAAGGAAACTTGAAGATAAACCTATACTGTATTGGTTTGAACACTGCCTCGCTTGAATTTGAAACTGAGAACTGCCTCGCTTGAGCTTTCAAAAAGTTTTGATGAGTGTCGTCCTTAAGCTTGCCAATTGTATTCTTATGCATGAAAGGAACACGGGAAAAGCCAAGACTGACTCACCTCACCTTACTTTTTTGAAATTTGAAAGAATGTGTACAAGACATCTAACAAATCTAATGATGAGAATGAATGGTTGCATGTGATAGGAATGGTTCAAGGACTGACACATGGTGATGAAATATTAATGGATTTTGATGGAAAAGACCACTAGACAAGATCTGGCATGAATCCCCGATTTCGTAGCACAGCCAGTGCAAATTCTGTGTTTTGCGCTATGAAATCTCCTAGTTACGAATCCTTGTTTTCATAGTGCACATAGTGTATTTTTATGAGTTTGCACTACGAAAACTCCTAGTTGATTTCGTAGCGCATGCCAACTTTAAAACAATCTTAACACATGACATCTATGAACCAATGTGGGACTAATGATAGATAAAACAAGATTGTTGACCATATTTAAGAATGGGAACAAGACTCTATCCTAAGTTCTAGACTCCTTAAAGAAAACAATAGAAATGACTTGACCAAGACTGACTAATCATAAAACTTTGGAACCAAACCAGTTGTCCAATTTTTTTTTTTTGAAATTTTTTCAATGATAATAGAACCCTTCAATGAGGATGCCATCAAAGAATCTTGAGGATCTTGTATATCCTCATATGGTAGATGTTTCCTTTTTTCCTTGATGTATGATGAGCCTTTTCCTGGATGACTTCTTCCCTTACTTCAATGTTCAATGATGTTCCCAAGAGCTATATCGTTCAAGTTTGTCTATCATGGATTTTTCCCTTCATGATTCCCATGGTGATGTCACGAGCTCTTGTTTCTAATGCTTCCATGATGCCACGATGCATCATATTATCATTGTCATATCTTATAACATAATCTTATTATAGGACCCTTTTATGAGGGATACTATCCCAATCATAGTAGAGATCTATTACTCCCTTTTTCTTTGGCCCTTTTCTTTAGCTTCCTCCTTTTATCCAGTGATATGAGCTTCCATGATTTTAGCTATACCTCTTATTCCTTGTTTGAGGACCAAACTTACCTTTCCTTTCTTCACATGATTTATTCCTTTACTCTTCAATACATTTTCCATCAACTTGTCTTTCTCTATTTAGCATAGAGACCATAAGTTGTCGAATGAGGTAACCTTCTTATCCCATGGATATGTGTTACCTTCATTATCTGTTAGTGCATTATGGTTATCTTCCTTTCTAGGTCTTGTAGATGAAAGATATCCTACATCCCTTTATAGCATTTAATTTCATGTAGATCAAATTTCATGTGACTTTCTTCATTGCATCTTCAGAGAATGAGTTTATCATTTACATCACTTTGATGTCTCCAATATTGCTATGTGAGGGGATCTTTCATAAGTATCCCTTTTCATAAATTTAGAGGAGACCTTTTGATATGTTTAATGACTTCAACTTCTTAGAGGATTATGATTATCCTCCTTCTTCATGCAAGGAATGTTGATGACCCATCCAACCTATAGATGTCCTTTCAATCATGAAATCGTTTAACCAAAATTGATTATAAAATGAAAAGAACTTGTCATGTGAAGATGAAATCTTCACCTAGATCATGTTGATGAAGAATATGTATGAGGGATTCTTCTTGAATGATCTTCTTTTAAGTGAGAAAGCCTTTAAATAGAAAAGGTTTCTCCCTTTTGATGAGGATAATTTGTTGCTTCTTCAGATGGTCTTCCTCTAGGGCAAGGAGATGATCCTTGCTTGATTTCATAACCGTGGAGATGACAATGCCTTCTTTTGTAGTGTAGATTAGGTCTAATTCCATGGTGTCAACCTGTTCCAAGATGATGTGATTTTTATTTTGAGGTCTTGCTTTGTAGACAACTTTTATGAGGGTCTTGGTGGCATTTTGATGACGACTTATGAACATAAAAGCTCTTGCCATTGTAGATTGTCTTCTAGATTGTATAGACAAAAATCCATGCTGATGTAGACTGTTGTTGTAGACAGATCCTTCAGTTTTGTCAAATCCCTACAACTTGCTTTGATGCTCTTCTTGAAAATTGATCCTTGTATGTCTATTTTTGTTGCCCTTCCTTTAACTTCAACACCTTACCTTTGATCCTATGTTGAAGAATCTAGGGCAGTTAGAATTAATGAGATTCTTCTAGCATGATAACTACTTGTGAGGTATTTTTAATTTATCTTCTTAGCACAATCTTCACTTGTTCTTATTAGAGTGTGTCTTCTTATATTCATCAAATAGTTACCAAAACAAAGATACAAGAACACAAGATGTTGGTTTTCTATCAGGGCCAAAACCTGTCTGATCCAGGTGGATATTGGTGGCCACCTACCTATTCCACTTGGACCCCCAACATTGTCTCTTTCAGTTTTTCGATTTCCTTAATTGTAACACAATTTACTCTTTTTGGCAGTTTTTTGGGTCCTGAACTTACGAAGCCGTTTTGAGGCCCTAAACGACGTTTTTAGGGAAAACAGAGAGACTGGAAATATCCCAAATTAGCTTGCTAGCTTGTCTTTAGCCTTCTCTTTGAGATCTTCAAAACGAGGTAGTATGATAGCCAAATGGAGATTGTATGCCAAAGTTACGACCTCGAGAAGTTGATGTACCAATTTACCCAAACAAGGCCCACAATTTTGGAACTTCATCTCCTAGGGTTAGGTTTTTGAATGTTTAGGGTTTTTCATTGTTTCTCAATAATAAATAGGCCTTTGAGCCTCATTGTAACACAGTTCATAGGCATGTAGCTGCCACATCTCTTCTCAGAGATAAGCTACCATCGCCCGAGCTAGTCTTATTTCCATTATGTTTGTAAGCATGTTTCAGTGTTTGATATTAATGAAATCAAGTGTTATTTCCATTGCATCTTTATATTTATGGTTATATTTGTAATTTGTTGCGAACTTGTCTAAATCTCGATCAATGGTGTCAGAGCAGTCTGCTCTTTCTCTGTTTTTCTTTGCATGTCCCCAATGAGGTCGGGATATAAGGAGTTAGGGCATGAATTGGTCGAAACATTGCAAGACCAGCCTCGCAAATCCTGACATCCTCCCTTGGCGGATGAAAAGAAAGACGAGAGGGCAGGAGATCCTATCAAAATCTTGCTCGAAGAAGCCCTCGAGCGATAAAGGAACACGATGATGGACAATTTTGTCCAGATCCTTCAGCAGCTACCTAGGGTGACACATCTACTTCCGAAAGCTACTCTGGAAGCGCCACACCCTTTAAGGTATAGGTTAATTTTGACATTCCCATATTTGAGGGTTAGATAGATGCAAATGCTATAGATAAGTGGTTAAATCTGCTAGAAGGATATTTTTCCGTTCATGATTTTTCCAGCTAGGAAAAGATCACTTTTGCACTTCTCAAAGCAGCCCCCACATCAAGGACTGTGGGAAACCTACTGTGAGTAGAAGGATGTAAGTACGAACTCACTATTTTAAGTGCACCCACTTGGAACTCATTCTGGGATGCCATCAAGGAGTAGTACTACCCTGTCGGGAGCTATGAGGATAAATACATAATGTGGATAACATTGCGACAAGGAAGGGACCAATATGTACTGGAGTTTACCAATGTTTTTCATACCCTTCACACGAAGTTGGGTATCAAGGATGCTGAGAACCATTTGGTTCTCAAGTACCGTGACTGCCTACACAGGTACATCTAGGATGAGATGGAGTTCCTGAACATCTCCTCGCTCGGTACGACATACCGATATGCCATCAAGATCAAGAAAAAGTTTAAACAAAAGAAGTGAGACTTTGGATCTATGAATCTGAAGCAAGGGAAAGGTACCCCAAACCGTAGAAAAAAGGACAAAGCCAAGGCAGGGCGGCCTAGGACAACTTGCCAAAGTTGCAAGCGAAGAACAACAATGCGAAGCTGAAGAAGGACACAGGAAAGTGGTGTGAGTTCCATAAGAGCTCCACTCACAACATAAGTGAGTGTCGGGCCAAGAAGTCACTGGTGGCCGAGCTAAAGGCTTTGGAATCAGATGCATGTTCCAACTCTGAGTCAGAACCCGACAAGGGGAATGAAAAAGGGAAGCATATTATCAATGCGAAGCCCAACGTCATCATTGCCACAATGAAGATCCAGAAGGAGGAACCCAAAAATCCAGAGGAGGAGAAGTGTGTCTTCCACTCCTAGATGTGGGTAAAGGGTTCCCCGCTATAGTTCATTATCGACAACAGGAGCCAAAAGAACCTCATTTCAGCAGAGGCTGTGAAGCGGTTGGGCTTACCAACCACAACACATCCACAACCATATACCATCGGGTGGCTTCACCAAGGACGAGATCTTTACGTGAGCCAGCAGCGCCGCCTTCCATACATCATCAAGCCCTTCACGGATGAGGTATTATGTGACATTGCTCCCCTTGATGTTTATGATGTATTATTAGGCCAACCATACTTATGGAAGTGAAATTATGTGTATGAGTCAAGGCCTCGTGTTGTTATTTTTAATTTGAGAAATAAGTTGTACAGGATATTGAAGGTAGCACCACCTACCACCATTTCTTTGGTTACTACAAAACAATGCAGTAAGCTTATTTCCAAAACCGGGAATTTTTTTTTCCTGATGATATGCCCGTAAGGAAAGAAGAAGACGGTGGCCACGACCTCCAGAAAGGTCCCCTCCGCATGACAACAACAGATGGACAAGGTTGTGGAGGAGTACGAGGACACCTTCACCTCCCCCGCAGGGGTGCCTTTGCACTATCAGGGCAAGCAATCCATCTATCTAACCCCAGGTGCTTCGTTGTCCAATGGACCAATCTATTGGTGCTCCATTTTGGAGAACAATGAAATCAAGGGACAGATTCAGGAGCTGCTGCAAAAAGGTCACATCCAGCTGAGTTCATCGCCCCGTGGGAGCCCAAACGTGTTGGTATAGAAGAAGGATGGGACTTGGAGATTCTGTATTGACTATCGAGTGTTGAACAAGATCACTGTCCAAAATAGGTACTCGATCTTATAGATTAATGACCTTTTGGACCAACTAAAGGGGGGAAAATATTTTAGCAAGATCGACTTGAAGTTAGGATATCACCAGGTACCAATCGAACCCTCTGATGTGTGGAGGAAAGCCTTCAAAGCCAAGAAGGGCCTTTTCGAATGGTTGGTTGTGCCTTTCGGGTTGACGAATGCTCCTGCAACCTTAATGAGGCTTATGGATGACAACTTGTGGCCATTCACCAACTCATTTGCAGTGGTATACTTGGATGACATCCTGATCTTCAATTAGAGTTGGGAAGAGCACCTCCACCACATCTGACAGGTTCTCCAAACACTGCAACAACACAAGCTATGTGCCAATTTGGAGAAATGCAATTTTGGCCTTACCCAAGTTCAGTATCTGGGTTACATTATTAATGAACAGGGGGTGCATGTGGATCCAGCCAAGATCCAAGTCATCTGGGATTGGCCAGCTCCAACCACTTTGATAGAGCTCTGTAGCTTTTTGGGTCTTGCCAATTTCTACCGTAGGTTCATGTTGGGATTCTCTCATATCACTTGGCACTTGAGTCAAGTCACCAAGGGAGGAGTGAAAGAAAAAAAAATTTGGTTTGAATCTCAATAGAAGGCATTCACAGAGTTGAAACATCGCCTCTGCTCTACTCCAGTGCTCACATTACCAAACTTGCAACAACCATTTGAGATCGAGACAGATGCCTCTGACTATGTTATTGGGGTAATCATTACTCAACAGGGGCATCCAGTGGCATATCATAGTGAGACACTTTCAAACACAGTCCGAAAGTATCCCACTTATGACAAAGAGATGTATTCCATTGTGCAGGCCTACCAACAATGGACGCATTACATTTTTGGGAAGGAAACGATCATCCACACAGACCACCAACCCCTACAATTCATACAAAGGCAAGGGAAGTTGTAGAATGATCGCCACCAAAAGTGGTCCACATACCTGCAACAGTTCCATTTGAATATCAAGTATAATAAGGGCAGCACCAATAATGTTGCAGATTGCCTCAGCCAACCACCGATCATGGCGTTAACCACCATTCTCAACTCATGTGGGAAAGAGACTTCTGATTGGCCACTTCTCTACAAAAGTGACCTAGATTTCAACCACACATACCAGACGCCCTTGGAGGGCCAGAAAGTTCCAGATTCTCACCTCCAGGATTCCCTATTATGCCACCTAGGACACCTTTGTGTTCCTTCAAGAGAGCGTGCCAAGATGATTAGGGAAGCACACTACAGTCGGGCTGCTAGGCATTTCAGGGTTGAGAAAATGATGGTAGTACTGCAGAAGTATTTATATTAGCTAAATCTTCGACAGAATGTTGGGAAATACATCAGATCCTACACTGTCTGCACCATTTCCAAACCAACCATCAAGAAGCAAGACCTCTATACTCCACTGCCTACCCCTAGTCGACCTCGGGAATCCATCTCCATGGATTACATGTTGGGCCCTCCTTCCACTAAGCATGGCAATGACTATGTTTTTGTAGTCGTCAACAGATTCTTGAAGATGGCCATTATGGCAGCCTGTAAGAATAATATCACAGCGGAAGCCACTGCTAAACTCTTCTTTGAACGAGTGTGGGTACACTTTGGGATCCCACAGTCTATCATCTCAAATCGAGACAGCATGTTTCTCAGTACATTTTGGTACAGTCTCTGGTTGATGCTAGACACTGTTGTAACTGTTGTGACAACACCTTCAAAAATCCCTGTAAACATAAAAATTTTGGACCCCCTACATCAAGCCTAAGCTTCAGCCCCATTAGGCCCTTCTCGAAGTTTCGTTAGTGTCAGTAAATCCGAGGGAATTCAAAATTTTGGCTAAGTTAAGTCAAGTCTCAAGTCCATGAGATAAGGCCAGGTCACATAATCGTAATGCAACTATAGCATATACCCATGACCAAGACAACCCTTGCGACCTCGGTGACTTGCTAGTCACAAAGTCGCAAGGTCGCATTTCCGACCACCCATATTCCACGCGGCCTCACAACCATGCGACCACGCAGCCTTCCAAGTCGCAAATTCGCAAAGTCACCTTAGTTACAGCCAGGAACGTTTGCGACCATGTGACCATGTGACTCCACGACTCGCAAGATCGCAAGGTCACAATATCACATTTTCTATCCACATCTTCCAACGCGACTTCGAGACCCATGCGACTTCATGACCCCTAAGGCGCAAGTGACCCTTGAGTTGCAAGGTTGCACTTTACCCCCTCGCAACCCTTGCAACCTCCACAGGTGCGATGATTTTATAAATAGGAGGGCCCCTAGTCACATTTTACAAAGCTCTGTTGGTCTCACCAGAAGTCATAAATCCCTTCGACCTGAATTCACGCGCCCGTCTGACTCCGGTAAGTAACGATCACCCCTCCTGCAATGATTAATTTCTTCCAAATGGCATAAACTGCATCCCCTAACCTCTGGCTTACCTTATGCCCTAGGGTTTAGCTCTTTACTTAGCTCTCCTTCCTGGTTTTGCCCCATAAATCACCCTAGCCTTCCCCTACTCTTTCACTCAAGTTTTCAATGTTCCTTACACCTGATCCTCCTTGTTAGATCAAAGAAACCGAAGTCTTATCTTTTTGAAAGTGACCCAGGTCCCCCTAAGTTATCCAGAGGCCTCCTTTGGGACAATCTGAACCTTAGTCGCATGCCCCGCGACTGTGATATCCTTCCTTCTGCGACTTTGTGATCTCGTGACTCCCCTTTCCCATGACCTCCTACTGTTGCGACCTCGCGACTCCCCTTTCCCCACGACCTCCTACCTTTGCGACCTCGCGACTCCTCTTTCCCTGCGACCTCCTACCATTGCGACCTTGCGACTCCTCCATCCTCTGTGTGACCCACAGTCTGCCCCTTCGCATCTCAACCTCACAGTCGCGCCCGACCTATGACCTTAGTCGCACTATTGCATCAAATACCTTGTGACTCCCTCATTCCCGCGACCTCCCTTTCACTGGCTAAGTTTTCTTTTGGTATTTTCAATTTATGGTTATGCCCTCTCTCTCATCGTGGGATTGCATTTTTGACATGCCAGGTGACGTCGAGCTCGAGTGCATATCCATTTCCTCTTTTGAAGACGAGATGGGTCATCCAACTACTAAAACAACTCAAGGTGCATCAGGAAGCGGGACATGGGAGATAGATCCAGACGAACAACCACCTATCTTCGCAGATATGACGTGCAACATAAGTAAGACCACCAGGCTCTCCTAGTATGAAATCTATGAATAATTTGCTAAGAGGGATATCCCAGAGACACAAGAGGACTTTCACGTATATATCAACGTCAAAAGGTTAAGGTTACATAAAGTGGCAGCTCATCCACCAATATTCCTGTACGTGGAAATCATTGAATGGGTCTTGCAGTGCACAAGCACAGAAGACTGTATGATCAGGGGTCATGATGGGGCGCCTATAGCTACAGGAAGAGGAGATTAGGGAAAACAAGGAGAAGGAAATGGTAGTGGTTGAACAAGGAGAGACAAGCAGAGTGGTCGATCCAAGCCCAGGACAGAGTGAGCTTCCTCCTTTGGACGTACCTCCCATTCCTCCCCTCATTGGCAGACACCTTACCCTCCTAGAGCTAGGCATCACAGAAGATCAAGAAGAAGAGGTTCTAGATATGACTAAAATTACATTTGATGAAGTAAACCTCAAGATTATACAGGAGAGGAAGAGATCTTGCAGCAGAAACCCAGCTGACCCATTATCGGTAACTACGACAACAGATATCGTGCCAAATATCATGTCAAACCCGCTAATGATTGCCTCTGCCGGTACAGCATTCATAGCTGCCACAAAACACAACGTAGCCCGGATGAGTAGACAAATTGTAGATTTGCAAAATAGGTTATACGCATCCGAGCAAAGGGCTAGCATAGTAGAACAAGGGAAGAAGAGCTTGGAGGAAGAAATTGCGACACTCCACTTGCTACATACAGGGTCAACCGATTTCCAAACAATAGTCGCATCAGAAATAGAGATCCTAGGAGAGACTATGGTTGTAGTTTATGAGGAGATGGAAAAACTGCACCACACTATAGCTCCCATAGTGGCTATTCATACTCACTCGAAGGAAAGGGTTGCCATGCTCAAAGAGGCCATGACCGCCCTAGATAAAATACATGAATGGTCTGAAAAGTACCCTGAAGCCCTGACAATAGTACCCAGGAAAGATTGGATTGCTATGCAAAATACCAGAGTCCAACTTCGTATCAAAATGCAGTCCAGAGATAAATTGGTCAAAGATGCAGAAAGGGTGTTGGCTTCCTACAGGAAATTGTTCAGCAGTCTTGAGTCAGTGATCCAACTGCATGGGTCCCCTTCTATAGGAGAAATTGGACAGGTCAGAAATTAGGAGGAGATCAACAATGAGGTGCAAGCATTCGTAGAAACGTATAGACGAATTTCCCGCATAGGAGATATGCCAGCCTCAGCAGAAAATATCAAGCATTATATCGTGGAACCAATGAGGCTCTACACTAAGTTGGGCACCCTGAACAATCATATACATGCCAAGCAAAATACCCTTATCCCGAACGCATTGGAATTCTTACATCGACATGATGAAGGCCAACCACCAATCTCCCCCATCGCGGTAGAATACAACATATGGCGCACTTACCTGACCGAAAAGCTCGGGCTCAGCATTCCGGAACTCACCATCTACAGCTTAGTCAACTAGGATGATAGCCATTTCCTTTTTCTTTTGTGTGTGTACTATGATAGCATAGAATACTCTATGAACACGAAAGGTCACATAGAATACTAAGAGTCATGTGGTTGCCGAAAGGTCACTAGGAAGTCCAAGAGTCAAGAGTAGACCAAAGGTCTCTCTCATCCTATAAATGTAACTTCACGTCTCATTTGAAAGGATTTTTTGAGCGAAATACTTTTGGATAGTAATAGATAGTGCTTAAGAGAAGTGTGGTTCTTCTAGTCAATGCAAGAGCTAATTGTACATTTTCACTATTGAATGCTTCAAATATCTATGTGTTGGTACCATGAGTATTTTCTACACTTGACGGATCGAATGTTCCCAAAATCTTCTTGATGTGCAGTCGCTCCACATGCTATTTCGTACCCTGAATCTGGTTTTGCGACGTATGAATGGTATTTGTTTTATTTTACTTTGTACACATGCTAATGAACTATTTCTTTAGGTGTTAGTATAATCTCTCTTTTGACTACACGGTTTTTGTATGCTGGTAAATGGTTGATTATTGTGAACTGATTTTGCAATCATTAAGCAGTACCTATTTAATTTTCACAAGTCTTGTTTAAAGTCTTGCTAACAGTAACTTTACATGAGACTGTGTGGCTTATCTCTTGCTATTCATGGTATATATGTATGACATAGGATACTTGTCAATTATTCTCTTGTGTTTCTTAAAACTCACACTTTCTACTAAGTTTATATCACACCTCTATCCGAAGCTAGCTCTGCAAAACTGAGTGGCAGCCGGGCCCACATACCAGAAGGGATCTCCAGCACACTCGATGTAGGCTCTAGTTGGGAATCTACATCGGAGGGATCCCCTTGACTATTGGTGATAAATTCCAACCCATCAACAGACACCAAGCTCACTAAGTCCACAACTTTCCATCCCCAAACTGATGGCTAGACAAAGGTCGTCAACATGATGATCGTACACATTTTGTGCATGTACAACTCAAAGCATCCACGCACATGGGATGAGAGCCTCCCTTATGTCTAGCATAGCTATAACTAGGCTCTCCACAGCTCAACTGGACACAACCATTTTAAGGTGGGCTTGGGATTCTAGCCACTATGTCCCATTGATGTGGCCATACCATTTGAAATCGATAAGGAAAACAAATTAATTGAGCACATCCAACATATCCGCTAGCAAGTCCACGACATTCTAGAGAAATCAAATGCCAAGTACAAGAAACAACATGATCAACATTAGGTGCTACACAAGTTTCAGGTGGGCGACAAAGTTTGGTTGCATTTATAAAAGGAACGCCTTATTGGAGCCTATCGGAAACTCAGACCACTCCAATATGGTCCTTACACCATTACCAAGGTGGTGGGAGATAATGAATTTGAGCTCATCATTCCCCATTCCTTGGCCTGCAGCCAGTGTTCAATGTGGATCGCCTTCGACCATACTTCCCACCATTGCTAGACACGTCAGACATTGCAGAAAAACTCACACCTACAGAGTTAAATCTAGATTGCATGGAATAAGCCGCAACTGATCAGATCATGGACACGCAAATCAAGAACACCCGACCGCAAAGGATCAAACTATATCTAGTTGTCAAAGCAGACCAAATCCTTCACCAGGGAAAGTGGCTCACTAGGGACCAAGTTCAGTAGAGTTTTCCTCATCTCATAGAGGAACTCAATGCAATGGGGACCATTGCTTCCTAAAGGGGGAGGAATGATCCAGGTGGATATTGGTGGCCACTTGCCTATTCCACTTGGACCCCCAACACTGTCTCTTTCAGTTTTTTGGTTTCCTTAATTGTAGCACAATTTACTATTTTTGGCATTTTTTTGGGTCCTGAACTTCCAAAGTCGTTTTGAGGCCCTAAACAACATTTTTAGGGAAAACAGAGAGACTAGAAACATTCCAAATTGGATTGCCAATTTTGTTTTAGCCTTCTCTTTGATATCTTTGAAACGAGGTATTATGATAGCCAAATGGAGATTGTATGCCAAAGTTACGACCCCGGGAAGTTAATGTACCAATTTACCCAAATGGGGCCCATAGTTTTGGCGATTCATCTCCTAGGGTTAGGTTTTTGGATGTTTAGGGTTTCCCATTGTTTCTCAATAATAAATATGCCTTTGAGCCTCATTGTAACATAGTTCACATACATGTAGCTACCACATCTCTTCTCAAAGATAAGCTACGATCGCCTGAGCTAGTCTTATTTCCATTCTGTTTGTAAGCATATTTCAGTATTTGATATTAATGAAATGAAGTGTTATTTCTACTGCATCTTTGTATTTATGGTTATATCTATGATTTGTTGTGTTCCTGTTTAAATCCGGATCACTCTCCCTCTTGGAGAGGAAAACCCTCGCAAAATTGTTCTTTTAGAGATTCCAATTGATGAATACTAAGACCATGATCATTGACCTGTCATGCCACTCAAAGGCTAAGACAACAATCCTCTTCTTTATCACTACTGAGATCATCATCACTGCTACTTCATCATAGTTCCATCTTTACCTAGATCATTGTTGCATATTGAGATCATCTCTACCACCATTACTGTTACATCATTATTGCACCTTGCTACACTATCACAAAGATCTTCATCACTGTTGTGTCCTCACCGAAATCTTCACAACAAAGAGATATGATATATATATATATATATATATATATATATATATATATATATATATATATAGATATATATCTATCTATCTATCTATCTATATATATATATATATATATATATATATATATATATATATATATATATATATATATATATCTATATATATATGAAGGTCATGACTGTAGTTAGTATGATGAGAGTGTATTACTTGTGATATCACAGTTGTGCCGAGACAATGAGTGTATCTTCTTCATAGATATGTTGGAGACAATGATTAGCACTGTGATATTTATCATCTTATCTTTACCGAGACAATGACATTCTTGCACTGAGATTGTCATCATAGTTAGACCGAGACTGTAATCTACTCACTAAAGTTTTCCACAAGACAGTGTCCTCCTGTAATGCGGATTAGATCCTTGTACCCATCTAAGAGAATCTGAAGTGTCTGTACTCTTGTGCTTGCTCAAGATTCTGTACCACTATATCTTGTCTGAGATTCATGCACTCATTATGCCATCCAAAGTTGTAGAGGTATGTCCAAAATTATGTTTTCATGTGGTGACTCCAGTTGGGTATATATAGTTGTCACGTTTCCATAATAATCCGACATGTCCATTAAACTGATGTGTAACCATTTTATGAGCTGACTTGATATTAATATATATTTTGAGGCTGATATAAGTGCCCTCTTCATTGTTTTGCTTGTTGCCTTCTTCAAGAGGTTTGTTCTTGTCTTAGAGGCTTGATCTAGACTCTAGGTTGACTCATATACATTTTATATTTTCTCAAGAAGGTCTCTTCATGACTTTGAGTCTTTAATAATAAATCCTAAGGCTCTCAATGGGAGCCAGCTATAAAATAAAATTCTTTCTCATGAAACCCATGCAAGAAGGTATAATAATAAATTCAAAATCATAATTATAATGACATGAATATCGAACCTAGTTACACTTTCTTCAACAGGATCATCCTGCATGTCTTCTTCTTCCATGAAATTCTAATCTTCTTGTTTTTGCTGATTATTCTATTGAACACATAGAGGATTTGATAGTGAACATGATGGAACTTCCTCAATCTTTGATTCTGATGTCTTCTCTCCAATAAGTGCAACCCATGATTATTTAGTGTTTCCATTTGGATCTTCTTTTTTCTTAATCTTTTCCTTCAATGACATTAAGAGAATCTCTTTTTTTTAATACTCTTCCTGAGCTAAGATGAATACCATTGAGATCAAGAGGAGATGTTAGGAAGTGTTGTACCTCAACATTGTAAGTGGTCCGAGTTACTTCCTTGTGTGGGCTTGGAAATGGTGGTACATGAAGTTGAGTGGGAGTGGATCTTTGAGATGGATGTGGTTGAGGTTGTTGTTGTGGTTGAGGTGGATGGTAGGGATAACATGGAGTTGGGTATGGAAGATATTGAGGAAAATATTGAGGATATTGTGGATTTCTCCCATAAGGTCCTTTCCAACCTTGGTTTTGGGGTTGAGATGGCCAAGGTTGCCAAGGAAATGTTGTGTTCCAATTACTTTCAGATGGATGTGCATAACCTTGAAATTATGAACTAGGTTTTTGCATCATACTGGGTTGATTAGACTGCCATAGTCTTCTTGGAGCTACATACCATAGTTTATTTGGCAATTGACTTGCTCCATTGTCCTCTTGGTAAACTTCCTTCAACCTTGGTAGTGATGGGAAATATTTAAAACATGTGATTCTGCATGGACAACACAAATATCAACATATTCTTTTTCCTCATCTTGCATTCTTAAAATTTCTACTTGTTCGCTTAGATTGCTAATAATTTTTGTTCTAAAGTCATCAAACAACTTTCCAAGTTTATCTTGACTTACTGATCTTGATGCTGATTTACTTACTCTTTCCCTTCCTCTTGATATGTGTTTGCATTTTTCACAAATTTATTCAAATTATAATTGGTATACATCACCTCTACTCATGAGATCAAGGAGATCAATCCACTCATCCCTAATTTTTCTAAGTAAGAGGGTTTTTAGTGTGTCAAATCCTAAATGATGTAAATTTTCCCTCTTAACATTATACATGAACCTCTCTATTAGATCCTCAAGGCTCTCATCTTCTTTTTTTATTCATTCTAAATATTTATTCTTTAAGATCATGATCTTTGTATTTTTCTAGAAATATATTTTGCATATCATTCCATGATCTTATTGAATTAGTCCCTAAACTCATGAACCATTTAAGAGCTCTATCCTTCAATGTTGCCGGAAACAATCTCAACTTTTGAGTGTTTAGTAAGTAATTATAAGATCTACAAAGGATTTCAAATTCAAAGAGAAAGGTTTCCGGATCCTTTGACCTCATACCATGGAAGTTGGGAAGGAAATATGGAGGGATGTTCTTCATATGAACACTGACATCAGTATCTTGAATGGGAAAGCCAAGAGGATCTTCTTCAATGTTATCATCTCCATCCATTTCTTGTATCTTCTCTGCCACATATTCTTTTTCTACCTGCAAAAGTGTATGGTGATGTGGTTCTTACTGCACCACATGATTGAATGGGGTGGTTTGTGTTGGAGAAGTAATTTTTTTGTTTTTATAAAAAAAAATTGAATTAGAATGTAATGTAATGCATTTTTTGTTCTTGAAATGAAATATACCTATTGCAATTTTTGTGTGTTTTTGCATAAAGTAAAAGAAATGAATCAACTAGGGAAGAAAACAATTCATACTTTGACACCTTCCCAGAAATGGCTTTAAAAAGTAATGAGCCTCAATATTGCAACAAGAATGCTACAACTTCCAAGGTTACCAACTTAAATTATCAACCCGGGGTTTGTACAAACTTAAGAGGTGTCTGCACTATATGTGCAACATAAAATGTGTACTTCTTTCATTCATCTGATGAAATGGAGTGAATTTCATGAAATCAAAGCCTAAACTAATTGAAAAAATGGAAATGTTATTTTGAAAAGAAATTAATCCTAGGCAAGAACAACAATTTGTAATTGAAATCCTAAGAGCATGAATTCAAATAAATAGGCCTAATCTACTTTGTAAAAGGAATGTCCTAATTGGTGATTATTCTTCCTCAATCATCCATTTAGAGCCTAGGGGTTATGATTCAATCCTAAGAGACAAAAACCAAGCTTTTGAAGAAAATCTGATCAAGTTTACACGTGCTATAGGAGTGTTACAAGAGGTTGCTACAAGCAAAGCAAAATTGCTACAGGAAGAGATAATTCACCGAATGACCTAGTAAATCAAATGAAAATGGGATGGGAATTTTTTATTTATTAATTAGGATGTATTAGGAATCCATGCCAAGATGAACCACTCTAAAATACCCTTGTTAACACGTGCTAAAAAATAGCAGAAAATTACTACTCTAAAAACTAGAAATTCAAGAACTAGTGAGTTAGTTAACCTATCAAATTCCTAACCTAATCAAGTGAAAATGAAGTGGGGTAAATTTTGTTATTAAATTGAATTTATTTATTACCTAATAAAATTGGAATAAACTCAATTGAATCTCATTAACATGTTACAAAAAATAGCATAAAACTACTTTTTGCTATAAGGGCCTTCCAAAAATTCTAGATTTGTGAACTAGTAAACCAATCCAAGTAGAAATTTAAAAGATATTGAAAGCATGAATCATGCTTGTGACTTTGTAAATAACTTTCAAAACAACTCGCTTCAATCATTTAACCCAATCCTACAGCAAAAGAATCATCAATACTAAATGTAGAAATAGGAAAAACAAGAATAAGAGATGTTAATAAGAATTGAAAAGAAGAAAACAAATTTATACAAAAAGGATCTAAGGCTCTTAGGATGGCTAAGCCCAAGGATAATCAAAGTCCTATGAAGGAGACCAAGCTTCAGAAGATAAAAATGGCACCAAACTTCATTATTTGAATCAATCAAATTACATCCCTGCTAGAAATGATTGTGGAGCTGCAAAAATACAAGTTTTATCCTCAAGAAGACTAAGAAATACATTCCCCTAGAGAAAAATTAGAATTTTCACTTATAAAAAAATATGACAAAACATTCTTCTTGTCATGATGAATATTTTCTCTCCAATTTTTTTCAAGTAGTGGATCTAGTTACCAACACTAGGAATCTGCATTAAATGACAAGGAACACATTCCTAGATTTTCTCAATTACTGGAGCTCCAGAATTTGTATGATAATTTCATAATATCTTGTTGATTTATTATCCAATCTTGATCCTCCTATAATAGAAAGAAAGTCCTTAGATTATCTTCTCCTCCATATCTTCATAATTTGCCCAATATTCTACAAAAATAAATAATATTAGGCACAAATATGCAATTATCTCCAAACCTTCCTAATGAACATATTAAAGATAAAAATATGTCATCTAATACAAAAAATATAGGATTAATGTGCTGAAGGCTGGTCAAATGGGCATTAATTTTTGTGTAATTTGGAGGCCCATTAGTTCTTAACTACCCTACCTACGAAAAGGATTTATATGCCCTCGTGCAATCTGTGAAGAAGTGGAAGAACTATTTGATTAGAAATGAGACAACAGTCCACACAGATCACCAACCACTGCAATACTTACAGGCCCAGAGTAAGCTATAATAGACTAGGCATTACAAGTGGATGGGTTTTTTTACAATAGTTTCATTTGGTGATCATGTACAAGAAGGGTATCAAAAGAAAATTGGCTGACATTCTTTCAAGGCCATCCACACCAAATATGACGAATTTGGGGACTCTTATGCACATGGAGCCATTCACCCATGATGCATATAGAGAGGCATATTTATAGGATGAGGACTTTAAGAATGTGTATTAGTAGTTGTAGAGTCAGAGTCATGTGCACGATGGCAACAACATCATTGAATACCATCTCTAGGATGGATTAGTCTATAGGTTGGATACACTGTGTTCCTAAATGTGATTGATTGCAATTGATTAGATAGGCTCGAACCTCCACGGTTGCAGGGAACTTTAGTGTAGGAAATATCGTGAATAACTTGCATAGGTATGTGTATTGGCCCAAGATGCAAGAGAAGGTAGCTAGGTTCATAAGAGGATGTATGCTTTGCTATACTAGCAAGCATAGAAACAAGAAGCAGGGTCGAGGTCATCCCTTACTTGTACCATCTCGCCATCAGGAAAGAATTTCCATGGAATTTGTGGGAGGTTTAACAACAACTAGGAAGGGACATGCCTACCTATTCACGGTAATTGACAGGTTCAACAAGATGTGTGTTCTGATGCCCTATACAAAGACCATCAATGGGAAAGAAGCAACACAACTTTTTTTTGGACATGTCTGGGTGCACTTTGGGATACCAAAGAGCATAATTTCAGACAATGATACAAAATTTCTTAGTGAATTTTGGACTACATTGTGGGAGAAGATGGACATGAAGTTTAAGATATCTATAACATTCCATCAACAGATAGATGAACATATAGAAGTAGTCAATATGAATTTGGTGCGACTTATGAGGGGATACAACTAGAATCATCTAAAGTCTTGGGATGAAAATATCGTATATATGCAACATTTTTACAATAGAGCAATCCACACTTCTATAAGAAAGCCCCCATTTGAAACCTATTTTGTATATTTTCCACCTTCACCTCTAGATATTGCATATGGGAAACAAGTAGGAGTGAGGAAAGATCTTATAGGAGACGCCTTAAGGGCTAAAAAGTTTACGGAGAAGATAAGATAGATCCATCTATAGGTACAAGAGACACTGTATAAGTCATAAGATAAATATAAGGCTATGCATGATCAACATAAAACAAATAAATCATTCAAGGTGGGAGATAGAGTATGACTACATTTAAACAAGGAGAGGTTGCAGGGGCTTGGGAAGAAAATCAAGACTCTAAGTAATGGTCTCTTCAAGATACTAGAAAACGTGGGTGACAATGCCTATCAACTCAATTTACCACCATATATGCGCATTTGCTCAATTGTGTGTAGACAATTTGAAACTCTGTGAGCCTTCCATGCTAGATTAGGAAGAGGAACAAGTCCTACCTTTTGTGGAGGATTTGGAACCATATGCTTAGGAAGAGTTAACAAAAGATACAATTTTGCAAAAGAGGTCTATAACTACAAGACAAGGACAACATAACCTTTGGCAGATTGGGTTGAAAGGACAACTTCTAGGCAAAGCTAAATGGTACACCAAAGAGAAGGTGGAGGAAAAATTTCCTCACCTCATTCAATAGAAGCTTTTGTGGACCAAAAGCCTCCAAAAATGGGGAGGCTTGACATGGATTGGATCATTATATTGTTTTTCATCCATATCAATGCATTTAAAGTGGAAAAAGTGGAGGAATCATCTCACGGGACCATTTTTACTAGCGTGACCCAGTTTGGAAAAACGAAGTCTAAAAACCTTATAGGAGAATTTTGAGGCATTACACGAAATTTTTCAGGGGTAAAAAATTGTCTCTTTAGTGTAGAAAATTTTCATTATAATATGCACAAAAATATCTTTCCAACAAAGCAATAACTATGCTAATCAAAGTCCATATGCGAATGTGATGCCACTTAGAAGTTGACCTTCTTGTTTCACAACCATAATTCGGGAGGATGCTGCGTCAACCCCCATTATTCATGAAAAATTAGTTAGCCACATGATTATGATGTAAGATAATCTAGAATAGTCTACATTGTAACTTTAGTGAAGAGGTGAGGTAGTCAAATGTAACCACTAGTAGGCTATCAGTCTGTTATAACTGGGCCACTAGGAGGAAGAGGAATTCCATTCTTTCGAGTGCATTTGTTCCATAGATAATAAAAAATAGCCAAGAGGGATAGGAGGTAGAGCACACAGAGAGGATTTGTGCATTGTAGTAGCCCATGGGCCATAGACAATACTTCTTTGTACTTGTAGCCATATTTCCAGACAAAGAAAGAGAGCAAAGAAATGGTTTCGCAGAGCATATATTGTGTCTTATGTGTGCGTGAGATTTTATTTTCCCATTCTCTATTTTCTGCATAATTTTAATTTTCATGCAAGCGCTATTAATAGTAAATCTATAATCCATAAATCTAATTAATTGTAATAGTGTAGAATTTTCATAGTTTTAATATAACATTATCGGATATGTTGTGACAAACTGTCTAGTGGAATATCCACAACATTTTATAGATAAATAACATGAAAAAGGATGAAAAATCAATAAAGGGAACTAGAGTCTAGACTCAACAGGAATTTCAAAAGTTTCATCATTTTCCATTTGAGAAAATTAAATTAATTTCAAAATTTTCTATTAAATATAGAAAGAAGAAAATATATATTCAGAATTTGGTATCCATGTGTCAATTTAACATTGATCACTTTCAACCAGTTCATTTCTCTGTAGTCATGAAAATGTTGATAGATTGGGTGAACTTCAACCAAACAAATGCTCTAAATCTACTGCATTCTGAAAATAAAGATTATGAATATGAGGAGGAAGATTAGAACAACTGACCACATTTCAAGAAAACGATCCTTTAGATAAGGATACAATTTTATCATAGAATTATTTTTTATGAGAGAAAATCTTGAAGATTCTCTATCTTTATTTAAAGAAACAAGTCTTTTCCTATTTTCTTTTAGTATTTATATGACCCATTACGCTGATGTATGGCTAAAAAATTGTGAAAACTTAAGACTTGGATTTTATAATCAGATTTTTAATTGAGGATCTTTTAATACCAAAATTCAGAGTTAAATGTGTTCTTGAGTCACGCACTTGATATCATGCCATCATTTTAATTATTTAATTGATGAATCATGTAGTCATTCTATGAATTTCTTCATATTTACTTTTGTTGAATGTTAGGATTTTTTGTTTAACATCTCTTATGATATGCTACAGTTTATTATTACTAGCAAAGGAAAATTATGATCTGTTTTCTATCTTTATTTTTATTTGAAAACAACTATGAAAAAATCAAAATAATCTATAGTACCATAATATTGATTAATCTATGTCTTTGGTAAAAAAAAAAAAAAAACTCTCATAATTAAAATTGACAAATATTTTATACTTTCCACATTTTTTTATAATTTTTTTGTCTATTTTTTAAAAATAACTCATGCCAAATTAACCATACTTTTTTTTTGAAGAATTAGAATTAGATGAAATATTGTGAGTGCTAAATTTTGATACTTTTACTAAATCATTAAACTCATTATTCTCTAGGAAATCATTTTTTTTTAGTTTAAAATTCCAAAGTATTGTTTGAATTCTCTATATTCAAAATTCTATGCTTCAACTGCATGTTTTTTTAGTCATGCATGCTTTGAATAATGGGTTGAAATAGAAAACAATTTCAATTAACCCCAATTTAGGCATTGGTGCACACGATCAATTGACTTATATAGAGGAATTAGTTAAACAATATTTTGATCTCACCATAAATATGATCTTCATCTTTTGCAACACCTTGTATGGACCATAATACTTTGGTGATAATTTATTATCCTTCTTAGCTTGCTTGAGGGACATTTGTTTATATGGTTGTAGCCGTAGGAATACCCAATCACCTACATCAAAACTTCTTTCGCTGTGATTTTGATTTTCCTGTTGTTTCATTCTATTCTGCACCAACACAAGGTTATCCTTTAAGAGTTGGAGGACTTGTTGTTGATGCTCGATGTGATGTTCCACTGCTTGAACCTTAGAATTTTCTCTTAAATATGATGTGATAGATGGTGGCTGATATCCATAAAGTGCCATAAATGGGGTCATTTTTGTTGCTGTATGAAAGAAAGTGTTATACCACCATTCAGCCAGAGGCAACCATTTGACCCATTGTGTCTGTTTATCAGATACAAAGCAACGAAGATATCCTTCCAAACATTTGTTTACTATCTCAGTTTGCCCATCAGATTGAGGATGATAAGATGAGCTATGAGCTAACTGAGTACTGAGACAACAAAATAATTCTGTCCAAAAATTTCCAGTGAAAATGGGATCTCTGTCACTCACAATAATCTTTGGGTTTCTATGTAGCTTTTGAATTGTTTCCATAAATGCAGTAGAAACGGTACTGGCTTTAAATGGATGTGATAATGCACAAAAGTGTGCATACTTGGTAAGTCTGTCAACTACCACCATGATGACACTCTTTCCCTCAGACTTGGGTAAACCTATGATAAAATCCATTGAAACCTCCTCCCAATGTTGGCTTGGAATGGATAAAAGTTGTAATAGACCCGGGGTCTTAATTGTTTCAACTTTATTTTGTTGGAAAAACAAACATTTCGCCAAAAACTTTTGAATATCTGATTTAAAGCCATCCCAAAAGAATTCCTTCTTAACCTTGTGGTAAGTTTTTAAAAATCTTGAGTGCCCTCCTAAGGGAGAAGTGTGCAGTTCCATAAGAATCTTTTGTTTGAGTTGGGAATTCTTACAGAGGTATAAGCGATCTTTGTACCATAACGAATCATTTTTCCAGCTAAATGTATTAGATGTATTGGAATCTTGTTGTAACTTTCGAATGAGTGCCCACACTTCTTCATCATTCTTCCATTCCTCCCTTGCTTCACTTATCCAATCTGGTTGGATAATAGAAATGGCACACAAAAACGCTTCCACATCCTCATCCTTTCTTGAGAGTGCATCTGCCACCACATTTTGCTTCCCTTTTCTGTAGATGATTTCAAAGTCATAACCCAACATCTTTGTGACCCACTTTTGTTGCTCTTCAGAGGATAAACTTTGTTCTAAAAATCATTTAAGGCTATCATGATCTGTTTTTACCTTGAAGTGTCTGCCCAAGGTAGGGTCGCCATTTCTTAAGTGCATGTAGTATTGCCAACATTTCCTTCTCATAAATAGCTTTGTGTAAAAACTTTCCCTTGATTGGATGACTTTCAAAAGCAATGGGTCTTTCATCTTGCATTAAAACAGCATCAATTCCATTTCTTGAAGCATCACATTCCACAATAAAGGTTTTTGTGAAGTCTGGTGTAGCTAATACTGGTGCTTGGCACATTGCCTGTTTAAGATGTTCGAAGGCCTTTGTTGCTTCTGGAGTCCATGGAAATGCATCTTTCTTCAATAATGTTGTTAGAGGTGCTGCTATTCTCCCATAATTCTTAACAAACTTGCGATAATACCCTGTCAACCCGAGAAATCCTCGCAGATGCTTTATGGATGTGGGAATTTACCATTCCTTAATGGCTTTAATTTTGCTAGGGTCTACCTTAACTCCTTCATGAGATAAAATATGAACCAGATATTCCACCTCTTGTACTCCAAAGAAACATTTGGATCATTTTACATATAATTGTTTCTCCTCTAATAGTTGTAGCACCTTGTCAACATGTTCAACATGATCCTTCCAAGACTTGCTGTAGATTAGTATATCATCAAAAAATACTAACACAACCTAAGGAAGGGTTTGAAAATGGAATTCATCAAACCTTGAAATGTATAAGGTGCATTGGTAAGGCCAAAAGGCATGACCAAAAATTCATAATGATCCTCATGAGTTCTAAATGTTGTTTTCGGAATGTCTTCAGTCTTCATTCTGATTTGATGATATCCTGAACGAAGATCCAACTTGGTGAAGTAAATTTATCCATGCAATTCATCCAGTAATTCATCAATGACAGGAATGGGAAACTTATCTTTAATAGTGAGCTTGTTGAGCTCCCTATAATCTGGACACATGCACCATGATCCATCCTTCTTGTGCACCAATACTACTGGAGCAGAGAAAGAACTTTGATTAGGTTGAATTATATCAGCCTCTAGCATTTCTGCAACCATACGTTCAATTTCACTCTTTTGGGCATAGGGATATCTGTACGGCCTAATGTTTGGAGGAACACTTCCTGGAATCAGATGAATAGCATGATCATGATCACGAATAGGTTGGAGACCTTTGGGAGTCTCAAATACCTTAGAATGATTGTCCAAGAATTTTTGGAGATCTGAAGAAATAGATGATTTTGATGTGGAAACATCTAGCGAAAATAATTGTGCAATTACACCTCTTTGTTCCCTTTTTAGAAGATTTTTCATACCGTTAGAGCTAATTATCTTTCCCGGTTTCCCTGCAATACCCCTTAATTCAACTTCCTTTCCTTCTGCATAAAATTTCATGAAAAGTTCTTAAAAATTAAAATCTATTATACCCAAGGATTGTAGCCATTGGACTCCTAGTACAACATCAACACCTCCCATTGGAAAGGAAAGCATTGGGCTAGTCAATACATATTCTCCCATGGATAGCTTGATATTATGGCACTTTCTAGAGCAATTTATTGTTCCTCCATTTGTAACCATCACTTGACACTCTGGTGCTGGATATAGGAAGCAATTCAATTCTTTTGCTACCTTACAATGAATAAAATTGTGGGTACTTCCTGAATCAATCAACACTATTACCTTTTTCTTCTTGATTTGTCCTTCTATCTTGATGGTTTTAGGAGTGGTAATTCTAGCCAATGCATTACAAGATATGGTTGGATTCATATCTTCTTTATCTAGGCTTTGTTCCTGGAGTATATCCTCTTCTTTTGACGTTTCTTTCTCCTTTTCTTCTTCCTCTTCACAATCTATGTAGAATAATTTCTTCTCAGCACACTTATGACCTTTAGTGTATTTGCTATCACAACTGTAACAAAGCCCTTTTGCTCTTTTTTCTTCCAATTTTTGTGGTGTCAACCTTATAGCTTGTGGAAGACTAGGGGAAACAACACTTCCATCTTTATAGTTGTGAGTGGTACGCTTCCTGGTTGCCATAATTTTGCTTTCCATTTTTCTTGCTAACCTGAATGCCTTCTCTAATGAATCAAGTTCCCAAAGTCGAACATCATGTTGGATATCAACCTTTAAAGTCCCTATGAACACATCAATCCTATGCTCCTCTGGAATATTTTTTACCCTTATGTTCAATTTTTGGAACTCCTCAATGTGCTCCATTATTGAACCCTTTTGTTTGAGACTTATCAATTGGCTAAAAAAAGTGTTGCTTTTTGTATCCTCATAATGTGCTGTCAATTCTTCCGTAAAAATTTCCCAAGTGATAATTTATTTATGAGAGAAAAGCCATTGATACCATGCAAACTGATTTGGTTCCAAATATAAAGTTGCAATACATACCTTTTGTGTGTTTTGCACATTATTGAATCGAAAAATTGCTCCATCTGTAATATCCATGTTGCGGGATCCTTTCCATCAAACTTCCTCATATCGATTTTTGGAATATGGTGGGTCTTAGATCCAACATTAGAGTCTATGAAATCATGATTAACATTTCTTTTGTTCGCATAATGAGTTTTCTTTGCTACCCTTTCACCATTAGTAAGTATTTCTTGTAGAAAATTTGTCAAATATGTCTTCAAATATATCTTCAAATCATCAATCTTAGCTTCCATGCCATTCATATTAGCTTCCATGCCCTTTAATCTTAGATTCCACGCCATTTATCTTAGCTTCTGTTAGCTTTTGTGAGAGTGAAATTTGTTGCACTTGGTCTTGTAATTTTGATATATCATGTAGCATTTCTTCCTCTTCTTCATGAGTCATGCTAGAGCTTTCAGGTTGCTTACTAGGTGTTTGTATTTTCTTTCCTCGGGGCATCAGTTACTAATAATAATGCTCTACTATGCCCTTTGAGTTCCTTCAAAATAATTTTTCAAAGCAAGCTTAAGAAATTTTTAAAAAAATCTACACACCTTTTTTCACTTTGTAAGAGCTCTATATTGCCTTTGATGTATCTCTGTAATTTCGAATCATACAGTTTTGAAATTGTGACTTGTAGTAGCCCTCTATGTCCTCTTTTCAATTCCACCAGTCTGATCCCAATTCGATTCTCCAAGGAAGAGTTATGCCAAATCTCCCACAGTGTCCTGATTATAGACTAGTTAGTAGAGAAAACTTGTACGACGTGCCACGTGTCCCTATTTCGACCTTTGGCTATGAAAAATATACAAAAGAAACTAAAGTCCGTCCTCTTTCTATATCTTCTGACGAAATTTCAATCCAATGCTCAGAGAGAAAGTTATGACGATTTTCCCCAGGTCACCTGTTTGGAATGTAATTCAGGAGTCTACAAAAAGACCAACTTCCTTAGATCATATCTCCACAAATATAGTGGAAAAAGCTCTGAAATTCGAACCCATGGTTCAGTGCAATTTCCTCTCAAATGGGTTTTTTTTTTTTCACTTCTGAAACATCACAGAAAAAAAATTATAGTGAAAATGCCACGATGACCTATTTGGAGCAGTGAAACCCTAGAATGCAAAAGCTCTAATACCAAATGTTATGAAACCAGCTCACAAAAAGATAGAAAAGATAGATCAGTGCCTTAGAATTCAACCTCTTCGAGGGGAAACCTCCTTTACATTACACAAATGAATGATTCTTTGATGATTCAAATGACAAAACCTCATTTCTATATATAGGAGTTTAAGGAGTCACAATATAACCCAGCTGACCTAACAATAATAATATAAAGGCACAAAAATAAAAATAGAGGGATTCTATGGGGCACAGTAATAAAAATATGGGGACAATAGGGGCACAATAATATTAATAAGGGATACAACTACAATAGTAATGGGGTAATCACTAGTATTATAGGGACCTAACAATGTGCGTTACACACACCGAGTGACTATATTGACAACTTATGGCATCAGGTTGATAGTCTTGAAAGTAAACATGACTCTCGGTTTAATGAGTTTCATGGAAAAAAATATTATTTCAGTACAATAGACCCTCCTTCATATATAAAATCATTATCATCATAGTCTTCCAATAACTTCATCTTTTGTTCATTGCACCACATCAAATAATACTTGACATTTTCTATCTTGTTAATGGGTGAAACTACAACAAAATCATCTCCTGCACAATAAAAGAAGTGTAATTGATATCATAATTAACACGAAATTAGTTATCAACATGTACTTGATTTTATTATTTATTTAGATATATATCTTAACTATTATCTAGATACTTATACACAATAAATTTTTAAAACATAGAACACATACACAAACACACATACACACACACATGTATATCCCTTGAAAACAATTGAAATGTTACCTTCTCTAACAAGATTAGAAACTTGATCACCTTCATATGACATTATAATCTCCTCTGATTCTATCTCTTTGAAGCTTGCAAGTGACATTTTCCCCTTTGTATTAAGTTTTGTATGTTGCCAAGCTTTTACATACATATTGTTTTCACAAACATCATTGAATTGTGTGTCCTCTATGAAAACAGGACAAAAACAAGATTCTTTTCTTCTATCAAATGCAAATGCATTTCGGTACTCTTTTGTTTTAATTGAATGCAATTTTTGAGTCCCTTTTATTGTTTCACCCTCATATGTAATCAATCTATTTACATCTTGGATTCCAATCTGCCAAAAAAACCTATTGTAAATTCAAATAAGAATTTAAATATGTTATTTAAAATACAATTTATATATCAAAGATAATCATCGATCAATTATTTAAGCCATACAATTTCTAAATGTTTACAATTAGAAAATTAATAAAAAATATCATATATTAAAAATATATACTTGAGTTAATGTATATGTACATACCTACGTACCTCCTTTGATGGGTTAGTCTCATGGATTAGTGCAACAATGCACCATTGAACAACTTGTTCAACTGAGACAGGTCAATTTGCAGAGTGGTCCATTTGATATCTTCAAAGTGTGCCATCATGTTCTCCTTTTCCATGATGAGTCTCAAATAAATTCCAACAATGTTTAATGTTGGTTTTCATATGAAGATGACAAAACCAAAATAATGACTGTGAAGATTTGAATTGACCTGCGTATCCATCTGAACATATCCAATGTTCATTTAATTTTATTCCACGACATTTCAATAAGTCATAAATCTTATCAAAGCAATGTTGTAAAAAATGTGTATCATGTGTATGATCTTTTTTTTGCTTGAGCAAGAGTTGAACCTTCATAATCATTATACCAGAAAATTATTTACATAGCGTACAACTATCCATGAGGAAACATGGATCTCAGACCATCACTACAATCAAGAGAAAAATAAAGGGTCACAAGTTAAGTGAAAGACTTCCCATAACACAACTTGCCCCAAAAAGGCAACTAGTATCTAGACCACCTAAGAATCCCCACGAAACTATAAAAATACCCACAAACTGGAGTGTATGACTCCTGCCAAAACTGTTTGGAACATCAAAAGGTGTGCCTGATCCAGACTTTTAATCCATCCAAATCGATCCAACGGCGTAGAAAATATTGCGCCTCCTAGACCCTTAACCTTGTGGCCTCACTTACCTGCACGACAGATCACAGCCATAGATTCTCCTGAACAGATCCTACGGCGGAGGAACATATTGCTCTCGACATAATGGATGCTGTTTAAATCGCAATGAGGGTGGTAAATAAAACCACCCCATTACCACGTGTCGACCAGGGAGTGTGATCGCTTCCGAAAATTTAAAACCACTTCCCGCCCTGGAGGCCTCCGATATACTAGAAACCACTTCGCGAGCTGAAAAACTCCCTTTGACGGCATGAAAGGAATGTAACGGTCACCGTTTGACACCTTATTTCAATCGTAACCATTGTCACTGTTGCCGCCGTAGGTAATCCTGAGGTTTGTACCAATCCTGCCACCCAAACCTCTGTTCTGGTGGCAACGCCTCCAAGCAGCACGAGAAAAAACGTGAGAAGGGGAAAAAGCACCTCACAATTCATCCACATTATTGGACAGAGCTTCCATAGTTCTGTTCTAGTACACCATCATATCCTCTTCAGCTTGGATGTCACAATGGTCCATGAAACTATCCTGAGACCACCTATGCCTGCATAACATCTCCCTGCACATGGAACATTTCACTCCTTGATTAGCCAGTAAATCAACAAATTTATTATCCTGCCTTCGAACATGATTAAAACTGACCGTGCGAAGGCTTCTGAGATGGGACTGTATCTTTTGGAAGACTTGGATTAGCTTCCAGTGATTTGATACCTTCTTTGGCTCTGAGCCCCAACTGATTTTTTTGACTGAGTTGATAATTATTTCCGAATCCGCTTCAATAATTACATTTTGCCGATTTTCCTGTAGCAGAAGATCTAAACACTTCTCCATAGCCATGGCTTCAGCCATGTTGTTTGTAGCCCTGCCTAAATGTCCATGGAAGAAGGAAAGGATATTTCCATTTACATCCCTTAACACCCCTCCAAAGCCTGCATTGCCCGGGTTGCCTTTAGAAGCCCCATCAATGTTGAACGTCAGAAAGCCCAAAGGGGGAGGATGCTAGAATTCCTGTTTAGAGATCCTAACCAAAACTCTTCTGTCCAGGCTCTATGAAAAAAGCCCCTACATTCCTAACAGTCCCAGACTCCTCAAGTCGGCCTCTGAGGGGGGAATGTTAGGGGAATTCCGAACTATGGTGCCCACTATTTCTTTAAGTTGTGTTAAAATTTGTTTTAAAAGACATTGAAGGGATCTCTTCTCATTTTTGAAAATTCTCTGATTCCTTTCTTTCCAGACATTCCAAATAATGAATGTAGGTGTAAGAGCCCATGTTGCACTGAGCATCTTATTATTTGAATAATCTTTTCTCCATCTGGTCAAGGTATTGAAGATGCACCCTCCGTCCCTATCACTCCTTTGGAAGAGGTTAGCAAAATAATCCCATAAACTAGAGATAAAATTGCAATTAATGAGGAGATGTTCCATGGTTTCTTCTTGTGCCTCATAGAGTTGGCATCTAGAAGGCCCCAGCACACCCCTTTTCCTTATGTTATCCCATGTTAGAATTGTCTTGTGATAGACAAGCCACATGAAGAGTTTAATCTTCATCCATCCTTGATGCCTCCATAGATCCTGCCATACTCTATCCGGAGCCAGAGAGTCCAAATCTAGGAGTTTATGTTTAGCCTCCTTCAGATTAAAGGTGCCCTTGTTATTGTTACCCCACCTTAATTGATCATGCCCTCCTGTTACTAAGATCTTCCTTTGTTCCAGTATCCTCATAAGAGTCTCGACTTTAGTTTTCAAGGGGTTATATTCCTCATAAAACATTTTCCTCCACTTTCTTCACTTACTTACATCATTATTTTGGTCCCAAAAATCTTTGACTTGTGATAACCCCTTGTTATCAGTCTCTCTTTTGAGGTCCAGAAATTGTGCATTTAGCAGTATTGGTTCCTGTTGCAATTTATCTTCCCAAAAAAGTCCCAAGTCCCCCTCTCTAATTTCCCAGAAACTATTCTTTTGAACTAGGCCTTTATTCTCCCAAGCCTTATTCCAGATGTATGAACCCTTTATATTGCCGGACATCCTTATAATATTGTTATTGTCCCAAGTGCTGGCATATTTCTCTGTCCATATTCTGGCCCACTAGGCCTTTGGTTCTTTTACCCATCTCCACCATAACTTAGCTCCTAAAACCCTGCTTAGAACCTCTGGATCATCCAAACCCAAACCTCCATGAATTTTAGGTTTACAAATCTTTTCCCATGCCACTAAGGCCCATTTCCTTTTTTTCCCCTTTCCCCCAGAGAAAGTCTCTTTGAATGGTTCTGAATTGTTGTAAGACTCCTTTTGGAACAGGGAGTGCTGAAAGCATAACAACTAGGATAGATTGTAAAACTGCCTTTGTGAGCACTAACCTGCCAGCTAAATTTAAAGCTTTGAAGGTCCAATTTCTGATTTTATCCTGCATCTTGTTAATCACCGGTTCCCAGATACTTTTATGAAGAGGTTTAGTGGTAAGGGGGACTCCAAAATATTTCAAAGGAAGAGAATCTCTTTGAAAACCTAGAATTCTGAAGATGTTCCTTTGGATAGCAATATCAATATTAAAGAAAAAGATTTTAGATTTGAAAATATTAACCTCCATACCTGTGGCTAGACCAAAATCATTTAGAATTTGTTTGTAAGCCAAGGCTTCCTTGACTGTGGGAACCCCTTGTAGAATGGTATCATCTACAAATTGCTGATGAGTCAAAGTCTGACCATTCTCACAAAGTTGAAGACCCTTGATTTTGCCTTCGACTTTTGCTTGCTTGATCGATCTACCAAGTCCTTCCATCATGAGAATAAAGAGAAAGGGAGAGTGTGGATCTCCCTGCCTTAGGCCTCTTGAGGGAATAAACATCTCGGAGGGAGAGCCATTTACCAAAATTGAAAAGCTAGAAGAGGTTACCAAAGCCATAACCCGTCTAACCCAATTATGATCAAACCCGAAAGCTATGAGGACTCTCCTAATGTAGGTCCAGTTTACCTTATCGTAGGCTTTTGCTATGTATAGCTGCATAATCATACCCACCTTCTTTCTTCAAGTGAGTGAGTGCACTACTTCCTGTGCTTGAATGATGTTATTGAGAATCTGTCTACCTTCCACATAACCAGATTGCTCCCCAGAAACAAGGGTGGGGAGAAGAGGTTTGAGTCTGTTAGCTACAACATTAGATATAATCTTGTAAACCACATTGCACAGTGCTATGGGTCGAAACTTATTTGGCGTCAGAGCATTAACTTGTTTAGGGATCAGTGAAATGAAGGAGGTGTTGAGTGCCTTCAGAATAGTTCTGTTCCTCCTGGTATCTTCTACCACATTCAGCATATCTTGCTTTACAATATTCCAGCATGCTTTAAAGAAGTCCACATTAAAACCATCAGGACCCGGTGCTTTACCATTCTGTATTTCCTTAAGGAATTCATTGATTTCTTCTTCCATAACTGGCCGGTTGAGGTTAAGATTATCCTCTCTAGACGCAAGTTTTGGTATATTTCTTGTAATGTCCTTTATGAAGGTCTCTCTGTTTGGAATATTTTCCTGTGCAATCCCTCTAAAGTGCTAAACTAAAGCTGCTTCAATTTCTTCTTGGATACTGACGAGTTGCCCTTCCTCATCTTTGATCAAGGGGATTCTATTATGAGACCTGTTTTCCAAGGTTGATCCGTGGAAACATCTGGTATTTCTTTCCCCTTCCTTTAACCATTGCACTCTAGATTTTTGTCTCGAGAAAATTTCCTCTTGTTTACATAAGTTCTCCCACTCGTGTTGAAGAATGGTAGCTCTATCATTTCTGATTTTATCAAAGCCAACCTCAATGATGGATTGATTGAATATCTGCAATTTATTTTCAAAATTTTTTTTACCTTCAAAAATGTTGCCAAACTCACTCTTGTTCCACTCTTTAAGCCTGAGCTTTATGTGTTTTAGTCTTTTGTGAAGAATGAACATACTCAAACCCTGAATATGTAAATCCTTAGACCACTAACTAGAGATATTGTTGATAAAATCCGGATGGGAGAGCCAGATGTTCTCAAATCTGAAAGGTCTATTTCTGGGAGTACCTATGCCCCTGATCTCTAGTTGAATTGGCTAGTGATCCGAACCTCCAAAGGGAAGAATCCTTGCTCCTATAGCAATATCTTTGAGAATAAGGTCCTCTAAAAAGATGAATCTATCTAACTTTGAGGCCACTAAAGACCCTCCTCCTCTCCTATTGTTCCAAGTAAAGAGACCATTACTTGTTTCAATATCAACCAATTTCGCTGTATCCAAAAAGGATTGAAAGGCTAAGGCATCTCTTTTTAGAGCTCTGGTGCCCACTTTTTTCTCCAATAGTGATTTGATCATGTTGAAGTCCCCACCCAATATCCATGGAGTCCCAACATATCTTTATCTGAGATCCGTAAGAGAATTGAGGAATCTCAATTTGTCATCCATTCTCTAAGGGCCATAAACATTCGTTACCAGATAGATCTCCCTATCCCCCTCCAGCTGTATGACCAAAGAAAGATAATTTCTGGAAGCTTCAGCATCTATTATGCTAATATTGAGGGGGTTCCAAAGAGTCAGAATACCTCCTGCTGTGTTTTCTGCCTTGACTTCTAGCAACTCAAAACGACTGAGCCATCTATTATGAAGTTCTTTAATTTTTTGTATAGAACATTTAGTTTCCTGGATAAAATGATATCTGGAGCTTCTTGCTTCATCCTATTACTAAGTAATCTTTGTTTTGTTTTACTACCTAGACCCTGGATATTCCAAGAAGTAAACTTCATCATAAAAGATTAGTGAAAGAGTAACTGATTAGGTCTTTCATCTTACCCAAGTCTATCATTAGCTTTCCACACTCCATCAACAGTTCATTCTGCTTTTTTCTACTTCTCTTCTTGCCAGGGCCTCTAGGTGCTAATCCTGGTGTGATTTTTGAGGATTTCACCCCTTTGTTGCCTTGTTTTGCCATATTTCCTTGCCTTTCCTCCCCATTAGCCTGGGTTTTCCATAAGTACAACTGCTGTACTCTAGAGAAATCTTCTTGAGGTAACAAATCTAACCCTTCCATGGTTCCTTGTTTCAAGAACCCTTCCAAATCTAGGTGTTCTCTATCTAAAATCTCCTACAGCTCCTGATCCTCCATTTCCATATCACTTTGGGTCATATCTTGGTCCATGTCCCGTTCTACATTGCTCATCATGGCCTCTTTCTGTATGTTATTGTGCTCTGGTTGGTCTTTATTCTCCTCTGTCTCCTTATTTTCTGGATTTACCTCTAATCCCTTATCTTCTTTTCTAGTCTCTTCTTCCTCCTTGAGCACTTGAAACCTATTCTGCATGACTTGAGACCCTTCGGCTTGCTGGTGTCTAAGACCTCTTTTTCCACCTTTTCCTTTGTGGCTCACTTTTTGAAAACTATCCGTATCCTTCTTGGTATAATCTCTGCTTCTGTTCTCTATTTTACTGAGAGGGCACTCTCTGAATAGGTGCCCATTCTCATGACATCTGTGACATCTAAAAGGAATGTGTTCGTAATCTACTGTTTGTACCCATTCTTCATCCAAAACTTCCAAAATCAACTCATCCAATAGAGCTTCGGAGAGATCCATTTCCACACAGATTCATGCGAAGGAAGTATATTTTCCTCTTCAGGTAGCTTCTGAAGCCTTGACAAAACGTCCCAGTTTATTTCCTATAGCTGTTAACGACTCTATTTGCCAGTAATCAAGAGGAAGGGAGTAAAGTCTTACCCAAACCGGAACTGAGGTGAAAGTCCCCTGAAAGTCTCCTGCTCATATAGAGGCCAACCGCTGCAAAGAAGTAGGGACCTCCTTCAAACACTCTGTCTTTGTCCTCAATGTTAGTGAAGACCACTATGAAGAATTCTTTTGACCCCAGATGTAGGTCAATGCTCCCTTTAGGTTTCCAATGATATTGAATCCATGTCTGTAAAGCTTTTTCAGTGGGCCATACTCCCATGAATTTACAAATAATAGCATAAGTGCTCATGTGTTCCCTGTGTGCCTTCAGCGCAGGATCATTCAAGGCCACCCTAGGTGTAACCTCAGATTTAGGCTTACAAGGACCCATCTGAGCCTTGGTTTTTTCTTCCTTTTCCTTGTCATCTCCTTCCTTGTCTCTAGTGCTTTGATTCTCACTATTTTTGTCTCTATCCTTTCCTTCTTCCCTGCTTTCTTTCACCTTGTCATTTCCCCTGTCTTCCTCTAGTGGTTTCTTACCACAGTTGTTCACCGCTTGCCTTGTAGGAGGGAGTGAAGCTCCCTCCTCCCCGCCCTACCATGGAGAACTACGCTTGCACAAATTCTACCCTGGCTGTTCTTCGCTCTTCCTGTTCTTCGCTCCCCGCAGTAAAACCATGTATCATGTGTATGATCATCAATGATATAAAAATGATATTATTTAATAACATGTTGGTTCTCACTGGTGCTTTCTATATGATCAACATTTTGTTCAGCTTGTCTATATAGAACATGGACAAGCATAGAGACTTGTTCAAAATGATAATATTCACTTTGTATTTCATTTTATGCAGCAAATGTGTTATTTTTTGCAAAATCAACTATTGGCAAAATGGAACCTGGTGGATAAATTTCACAGGATTTTTTGAATTGCAAATCTTTCCATCGATCTCTATGAGAATTCTTGGTGTATTTATAAATTTATGTCTCAAATTTCTTCAAAAACTTTATCACAAAAATTTCTTTTTCTTGTAAATGAATCCTTTTAGCACTTATACTACTACTTGAACTAATTGATGTGTGGATATATTCATATCTCTTCCATTTCACTTTTATGTTGGACAGTGATTGGTCATTCATATCAATAGGATATTTGTCATGAAACAAAGTCAAATTTCCACAATGATCGCATTTTCTACCACCAACACATTTATTTTGGTAAAATAATTCATGATTTTCTCTTCCACATAGAATTTCAAATATGAAATCATGTATAGTGGAAGGAGGAGGTGAATTTTTCCAAAATGTTTTACCAAAATTAAGGAAGGTATCATAATATAACTAAAACTATCCATGATAACGACAACAACAAGTGTCACATACAGTGATATGTTTAACATACCATGGTTTTTGTTGCACAAAAGTACTTATTGAGGCATTAATTCCATGATTCTCTTCTATGAACTTATTGAACAACTCTATCTGAGTGGTGTCCAAGATATTTTTTACATGTTCTTCATATTGATTTTGCGTTATTCTTCATTGCATCACATCCCTTACTCTCTCCAAGTCTATATTTATATGGTTGCATACAAATAAATGTCCAACAAGTCAGCTCATCATTTGCATCTATTTGCAATCGAAATTTCCTATGCTTTTGCAATGATTTTCGTGAGGTCCCTAATGCTTTTGCCATAGATTTTACCAAACGATTTTCTTTAGTACTTGATGAAACCATTGCCATTTGGATTGCTCTATGTGCATCTAGATCACTTTTCTTTCTAGAGCTTCCAATTAATTTTAGAGTAGTATTTATATTTTGAATCACATTTTCCTTCACCTTTTTATCTTTCATTGATTTTTGAATAGCATATAGTTTTGTAACTTATTTTCATTTCTTTGATGTTAAGAGACTTCTCAAAATTTGAGCTTGAACTGCCACATTTTCATTTTTGAAAAACTTATCAATAATGAGTTTAACATGATATCATATAATATGGTCAACTTTTTTATCTCCATATGTTTCAATTTGACATTTTCTAACATCTCATCATCGATGTTGATTTCATCTGTACATATGATAATTTAATGTAAATGAGTATAAATATAAATTAAATAATTAAATTAAAAAATAGAGTTCATGACATTGAAACTAATAAATATGTATAATTTCAATAATACATGACATATATATACATACCTAAGGGTGATTCAACTTCTTCACTTGAATTCAACATATTCAACAACATCATCAATCAGAAGAACCTTTATCTCAAATTCCTCAATTCATTTATCTTTGAAATCGCGATCAGAAGAACCTTTCAACTTAAGTAATCCAGTTATTAAAGTTGAAGAATCCGGTCAAACCAATGACATAGATGTTTGACATCCGGTGAGTAGTGGAATTATTGAAATTGGTAGTAGCAGCTACCCTCGCACCATGCATTATCTGCTACAATCTTCAAAATGTGATTTTACAATTCTAGTATGTTCCAGGGACTGCCAAGGATTCAAGGCACTTCAACTTTCGTTTATAGTTATGTTAGGATATTAAGACTCTGGTAAGCTTCCCGAACTAAGTTAGATATGGCTTCTCCTGCACGATCCTTCTCTTTGCATGGTTTCACTCTATGAAAATTTCTTCTTGAGAAATGTCTAGTACCTTGGATATGATCTTTCAAATTTCTTTGGTTTTACTTCCGACCAGATTCATGAATCTTTTTCAGTTCATTCATCTTCATGCAAATCTCTCCCAACAAACTCGGGTTTGGAATGTGCATCTCTCACATCGTCATGGAATTGCGAAGTTGATCATTGCAGAGACCATATTTGGTTGAGGGAATCATATCTATCAGTTTCATTTCATGATGAGTAGCTCTTGATTTTCCTTGCTAGTATCATATTGTAAATCATGTTCTTCATCGCACCTAAGATCCTCTTGAG